>JASPKZ010001605.1:0-600000 GCA_030220185.1 Diploptera punctata | reverse complement strand
ATTTCATTTCTTTTCCAAAGCTTGAGTTCAACTGAGTCGATAATAATAAATATAAAATAATAATAATAACAATAATAATAATAATAATAATAATTTCATTTATGAACAGATATTCAATATTTACACGTCTTTGTATGACTAAAATTTTATTTTACTTCTCCACTTGCCTCTATCCATCCACTCAATATCTTCCAGTCCTCTTATTCTCTCCAGTTCTTAATGTTTGTATCCATGAGTTTCGAGTTCTTTCTTTAGCCATGCTTCCAGGAAGACACTCTTCCAATGTTTTTTTCTGGGTAACTTTTTTCTTGAATTCGTCGTACATATCCATACCAAATTAGTAGTTTATATCTTATATAAACTAATATTGAATATTTAATATTCTTTTTTTTTTCTCGTACGACTTTATTATAATAAATAATAATAATGATGATGATGATAATAATAATAATAATAATAATAATATTAACGGTTCAATTAGTATTTTAGAACATCTTTTTATTCCATTAAAATTGACAAAAAGCGTGGTGTTCAAATGTACATTGATGTTAACTGGAACAAAATTCTCCTCTGATGATGGCACCCATTTCATTCTCATTTCGCACAATGGACATGTCAGCCAGTGCTTGAATATAAATTAATAACTTTTGGTAGCGAAAACAACAAACCCACTGACGCTAACTTCATTCTAATGCCTAAGTTATAGCCTTTCCAATATGTTAGAGCAACCAATACAAAGTGAAGCGATGCACGTTGTATAAAAACAAGGAGCGCGGCCGTGTACATTAGTCTGATTGGATCTGGATGTGGCAGATCGGAGTTCAGGTACGCATGAAGACACAAACACGAATCAGTTGTGTAAATTTGCTCGCCCACACAAATTGCATATCTCTAGGGTTACATCGTAATATACATCACACCACATAGTTAAATTCTACTGGATTGAAATTAACTAGGCAGTAAACATAGGCTTAGCATCGAATTCCTGACATATACAGCAGTATCAGGCGCAAATTTAATTATAATATTATGATTTCTGCTCTATTGGGCTAACTACGTCATATATCCATTATCTTCTTCTTTGTATACAGGGCTATTCAGAAAGAAGGATCAGATTTCAAACATTTATTTCTTCCAAAGTACAAAAAACGTATGAGCACAATTCCAATGTTCCTGGAAAGAGAAAAGTTCAAATTTCACTATTTTATGCAATCAATACACGACAAATATCAAAACTGTGACTCATTTCTTGCCACATACGAATCAGCTGGTTTCTAGTTATCGAATTCACAGCTTCGATAATTCGATGTCGCATATTTTCAAGAGTGTCAGGCATAGGGGGATAAACAGACGGTCTTTTACATAATCCCACAGATAAAAATCACATGGGGTTAAGTTGGGTGATCTACGAGGACACCGGTAATGAAGTTAATCTTTTGCTCCTCCTCTTCCAATCCAACGTCCTGTTGTGTCGCCATTTTAATACAAATAATCAACATGACAAGTGACAGTGTCAATGCGGTCGTGATCAGAACTTGAAACTTTTTTCTTTCCAGGAGGATTGGAATTGTGTTTCTACATTTTTGTAGTTTGAAGAAACAAATGGTTGAAGTCTGTTCCTTCTTTCTGAATAGCTCTCTCTCTCTCTCTCTCCTCTCTCTCTCTCTCTCTCTCTCTCTCTCTCTCTCTATATATATATATATATATATATATATAAATTAGTGTATCTGTTTCTCTTTTATGGATTCAAAAACTACTAGACCGATTTGAATGGATTTTTTTTCCATAATTTAGAGAATTTTTCTGAGACAATTAACGTATACAGGATGTCCCGAAAAAAGTTCCAATATTTACAGAGGATGTAGTATACAACAAAGGAAGAAAGAACGTTTCTATAAACATTGGTCATAAATTTTATATATTTGGAGTTATGATCTACGAACACTACTGTCAATGATCACTATGTCTCTGATCTGTTCTTCACAACATGTGCTCGATGTGACCGCCTCCATTATAACGCAGTCTTCCAGCCTACTTATCATGTAATCACACATTATTTGGAACACCCCTGATTGTTGCCAGATCCCGTCACAGGCATTGAACACGCGTTCTTGTAGTGTCTCCACATAATTGATTGGACTGCAAACAACAATGTCTTTAAATGTCCACACAGCCAAAAATCTAGAGGTTTTAGGTCAAGAAAACGGGCAGACAAGGTATTGGCCTCCCGGACTAATCCATCGCCCTTGAAGGTTTCGTGTTACTTGTCGCATATCGTTCATGTAGGCCTATGGGTACATTCTCGAGCAAAACAGGTAATTGGTTCTCGAGGAATATGAAGTACCTCAATCTGTTGTTTAGCACATAGGGACCTAGCAATCTGTCCCCGTGAATGTCTGCCCAAATATTTATACTAAATTTGTGTTGGTGTATTCTCTCTTCAAGTGAATGCGGGTTTGCATCGGCCCATACGTGCTTATTATGAAAATTTAGGATACCGTCTCTCTCTCGTAACCCGCCTCATCTGTAAACTGAACTTTCATGTGAAATTCAGATCTTGACCACACGGTTTATGCTCATCGTAAAACTATAGACATAACGCAGAATATATTACTTTTCGACCAATCTTTATGGGAACTTTTGTCTTCCTTTGTTGCATACTACATTTTCTGTCAATGTTGGAAACTTTTTTCGGGATATCCTGTATAAATAGTACCCTATGTATTACAGGGCTGGAACTAAAAAAAGGCACCGGTGCACTAAAAAGTCGCATTTTGGACGTTTAAATGGCTTACGCTGCCTAAACTATAACAAATACACCAAATTAATGAACACAGAATTAAATATCTGAAAACATCTTTTACGAATTAATTACAATAGTAATTTTTGTCTTTCAGCACATTAATGCCAAGAAGATCGAAATAAGTAGATTCCCAGGCAACGCCGGATAATCAGCACGGGGTATCTAAAATAATTACGATATACATTTATAATTACTTTTCTTTTTATTTATACAACTAAGCAAAAAGCACACTTAATTTATTTAGATGTAGCAGCGTGCGCCGGGTATTAGCTAGTATTTAATAATTTGTGTACACACATGAAGGACTGTTTAAACATTATATAACATTTTGGTTTGTCATAATCTTACAAGAGAACTCTCAATCAATGCATACCGAAACCTACCTTGGAATTTCTCCAAGGGTAACGATGTGATGTACGCAGACAGTTCCAAAAAAAATCAGCCACTTTTACCTGCAAGGAACTAAAATATTGCGCCAAATCTCACATATTAATTACAATGAAGTAAATAAAACTCCTCACTTGATGGATTGGATAACTCTATCTGCCGGCGAGCAGTACCCACCTCACTCCCCATCGCTTTAAGTCAAACGTGCAACTGCTACGCGCAGAGTGTTGCCGTTGCTGGATTCTGGCTTCGACTTCTATGTCTTGCAGTTAAAAAGACAGATAATTTTTTGACACGGTTCTGGTACATCACAACGCTTCTCTGGGAGAATTTGAATATAGGTTTCGGAATGATATGGTTGACAGTTCCTTCGTTAGAATTAAACATTTTTATATTAATATACAGGATATTTTTTGGCGATAATAACATATTTTACACATCAATAAAAATCCAATAACCAAACAAAAATATTTAAAAGGCGTCAACGCGTTTCGATAGGTAAGCTAACATTATCAACAATGGGTATTCAATAAGCAAAAGAAAACTAAAATATTAAAAGACAAAAAAAGTTACAACCCAATGTTACCTTGAGTTGTAATTGTTTTTGTACATTTCAGCTTCATTTTTTTCATTCAATACCCAGTCTTGATAATGATCTCTTAGCTATCGAAACGCGTTAACTCCTTTCAAATATATTTCTTTGGTGATTAGGTTTTATCGATAATTACTTGTAACAATTTCTTTAATTGATATTACTAAAATGCATTTCACGAGAAGAGAAGTATATTTATAAACAAAAGGTTAAGTATAGGAAGAATTTTCGGTTTATACAATGTTAGGCGTATTAGGAATGCACCTTGTGTCATAGCCAAGAAGTTTAAGGCATCAAAAGAAAGGAGATACATACGGATTTACATTGCGCACGGACCTGCTTGGCTGTACGTACATTATTTTCCCATGAATAAAAGAAAAAAAGACACAACAAAAATAATCATAATATAAACAAATCCCTACATGGCTACACACGTGTATCAGAACAATGAATACATATAAATAAAATCTATGTATATAACTATATACATATTAATGCACATTTACACTCATCCATGAAAAGACCATGTGTGTAGAAATTAAAAAGTCTCATCTTCTAAAATTGGTATAATATTAGATCCCACTATTGTTTTGAGACTCATAGTGGCCAACCTGAGGAAGTTGACTCTGAAAAGAAAACCATATATGAGCCAACAATTGACTATTACAAAGATAAATGCCAATTAGATAGTATAACTGTCACAGGATTGATGATCGGAGCTTGAGGTACTATACCAGGATTCTTAGCCAAATTTAGGAATTCCTTAGATTTGGACAGGGTGTATATTTCTAAAATTGCCATCGCTGCCATTAGAGGATCAATTTCAATTTTAAGAAACCATATTTACAAAATTTCTACTTTATAGTATGTATACTTCAATTAGGCCTACAATTTGAATTTTTAAAAATGTATTTCATTAATTCCAAAAAAATAATTGTCTGTATCTCTTTGTTTTTGAGGCAATCCTCTAATGAGGAAAGTTGTATGTAATAAAAATAATAATTTAAAAAATGCTATAAAACAAATTAAAAGAAGAGCGGGAAGAAAAAACACACACATACACACATCCCCACACACATGCACACGCGGGCGCTCATCCCCCCCGTCCCTTCAGACATAAAATGCACTGTCAGGTTATTCAACTTATCAAGACTACTTATTACATAATATAACTGAAGGTCGAAAACAAAGACCATATTGATATTCTTATTATTGATAATACATATATCCCTATTAATCTCCAATTTTGCTATGCCTCAATTTCCTTACTGTACCCAAAAATGTGTATGTTTTCACTTCAATCTCGATCCGTCCTAATATATCCCAGCGCGCCACTCTCCATGCTAAGAGACTTGCGCTGGTTCTAGTCCCCATAGAGAAATACATTTTTCTCGTAGAATTTCCACTATGGCCGGATTATATAAACATGGAAAAAACAAATACTTAAATAAGGGTAATAAGAATCTATAATGCAGTCATACTATATGCTTCTGAGACAACAGCGCATACCTCTATAACGAAACAGATTATAGAGACAAATTAAATTAATATTTTCAGAAAAAAAAGTGTATGGAACTAGAATTTGAAGTAAGAAGTGAATATATTAGAAATCAGTTAAAAATGCAATCAATGGGCGATTGGGTGGATAGAAAAAGATCTGAGTACCGCATGGCATGGGCAGAATTTTACGCGTGGGAAGGGACAATCTATCTGCAGAGGGAAGATATCGTCTGGAAGATCGGAAAGTAGATGGAGGGACTCTTAATTTTTGGAAAAACAGGTTGAGAGCCTACTATAACAAGATGTAAACTTTACAAAACATATTTATGATACAACTTGGATTGTTTTTCTCCCTTGCCAATTATCATTATTATTGTTATTTATTATTATTATTATTATTATTATTTATTATTATTATTATTTATTATTATTATTATTATTATTTACTAAATAAACCTGTCAAAGTTTTGTTGATTTTCATAAATATTTGTTTTACTCAATATTCTTGACAGCTGTTTCGATACACTGTATCTTCTTCAGATGTACGCCACAAATACAAATAAATTATCTTATTTATATAAACAAATGTAACTAGGCGACACTTTAAAAATTAAACAAGAACAATGTATAACATATACTCTTTTTTTATAAATTTAGAAAAAGGTGATTCAGATAAATCCAATTCGGAATTCTATAACTTATTCCTCTTCTTTAATTTATCTATTTCTAAACTTTCTAAAAGATCTAGCTTTTTTCCATTTATTACTAACATGTACAATTTTAAAATTTTAATTAAACAATGACCATGTTGAAGTAAGTAGTTGGCGTATTTGGAAAATTCTAGATTTCTATTATATGCTCTCATGTGTAAAATATGCAAGAAATAAGAACTGGAAGCATTGATTAAAATGAATATATGTGAAAATCAACAAAACTTTACTAGTTTTATTTAGTAAATAAAGAATAAGTATTTTCGTAAAGTTAAACGCCAGATCAATTGGTTATTATTATTGAATCATTATTTATTTATTTCATTGGTACAAGTAATTTTGTAATACCCAACTAGATTTTCAAAACAGTGAATTTATGAAATACTAGCGAATACGCGGCGTGCGCTGCTAACCTAAATAAATTAAATATGTTTCATTTTTAGTTGAATAAATCAAAAGAAAATTACGGGTTAATTAAATTGTATACTATACATTGAGATGAACAAAACGGTGGTTTCTGTAATCAATTTTTAATTTCGGATTTCAGATAAACCCAGACTTCTTTTTCGGATTTCAGGTAAACCCAGACTTCTTTTTGGGCAATATATACATCGTTTACTTTAATAGCATATACAGAGTTCAGTTGTGAAACATAAAAAATTACAACCACTACATGGATTTTTAAATTTTCGTTTCAAGTGAACTCCTACACCTAATGATTTCAGAGGATAATTGATAGCGTCTAAATACACTCCGTATCTGAAAACATATATGTATAAATTTTCATAAGAGTCGACCGACTACTTTTCGATTTTTGCGAGTAGAAAGATACGGAGGCTGAATATATATATATATATATATATATATATATATATATATATATATTATTGTAAGACATCTACCTGGAAGACCTAATGAAGAACTGCTTCAGGAATACGGGAGGCGTAAACATGGCAGAAGAAGAATTAAGTGCATGAGGTTTGCTGATGATAGTCTTTGCTAGCAGAAGATGCAATGACACTGAGGAACATGCTGATGGAGCTAAATGACAAGTGCTAGGATTATAGAATGGAGATAAATATAAATAAGACGAAGACCATGATTATAGAAAGGATACCAAGGAAGATAAACATGAGGATTAAAGACGAGGCCATTGAGCAAGTGGAGAGCTTCAAATACTCGTACCTGGTTCGTACTATCAGTAGTATCTGCGGTCAAGAGGTAAAGCAGAGGACAGCAATAGCAAAAGAAGCTTTTAACAAGAAGAGAAACATTTTCTACGGATCTTTGGCAAAATAATTACGGAAGAGGTTAGTGAAGTGCTTTGTGTGAAGTTTAGCATTGTATGGTGCAGAGACTTGGACATTACGACGGAATGAGGGAAAGCGACTGGAAGCTTTTGAGATGTGGATATGGAGAAGGATCGAACCCATAAAACGGACAGACAAAATAAAAAATTATAATGTGCTAGACAGAGTGGGTGAAGGAAGAACAATGCTGGAATTCATAAAGAAGAGAAAAAGACATTGGATTGGTCACTGGCTAAGAAGAAACTGCATTCTGATGGATGCACTAGAAAGAATGGTCAATGGAAAGAAAGTTAGAGGCAGAAAAAAGACATCAGATGATAGGTAATATTAAAATAGATGGTTTGTATACAGATACAAAAAAGGAAAGCTGAGTCAAGGAAAGAGTGGAGAATGTTGAGTTTGCAGTGAAAGACCTACTCTTGGGCAGAACTATGAATGAACATTCTACGTATATTTAATTGAAATAATTACATTTTTTATGAGACACCTTCCTCAAATCTTCCTTAACCCCACTTCCAATCACGCTAATGCAAATAACTATAATTTTTTTGTTGAGCTCATAAAAATCAGATTTGGCTATAACTCCTCGATACAAATATTGTCACGATAGCTGATGACATGAAATGATATATTTTACATAGATAAAAGTCTAAGTGTAGTGCATTATGGACTGTGTACATTTTAGTAAACATGAAAACGCGATAAAATTATAAAAAAATGTGCATTAAACATGAATGTATAGAGTTTTGTGCTACGCTATTGACATCGAAGTAGAAATTGGCATCAGTGCGAACATAGATATGCACTCCAGTCTATTTGAATATATTGCCACGTCACGGGGATACATCAGTTGATACATCGAGTATTTTTTATTTACTGTGAATAAATTGTATCCCTCTTGTGGAATCTGTAGAGACGAATCTTCAATTTCAGTCAGAAATAGTGCAATTTGATTGGTTCAATAACTGTCAAACTGAGCTTTTTTTACGCTGACAGACAGAAAAAAAAGTTGTTATTCGCATATTTTGCTTTTAATGGTGCGCCATATTCTAGCATTGTGATTAGATGGATTGTGATATCTGTAGTTACAATTGTGAAATCATCAATCAAAGTACGACGCTGTATCGACATATGAGTGAAGTGTTAAATACATGACACTCAACATTAAGTGGATTCTGATCGATTTCCCTAAATCTGAGGCCCAGCTTAATATCAAACATTCGATATTTGCAATCGTCCATAATAAAGAATCAAACATTCGACAATGAATTAATCAAAATAATGAGGAACAATCTATAAGAAACAATACAAATTAACTGTAAAAAATATAGGGACATTTCATTACTTTCAACTTCGTGCAATGTTCTAAGATGTTTATTACACATCGGTATGTAGGTATCAAGTTTTACTCCCTGTGTTGACATATGAGACCATCAATTTAGACGTAAAGAAATTAGGTTACAATAATCACCATAATCAACATCATCTTCGGTACTACAGTGTTTAGCCTGACCTCCCCGAACAGCTGTTCTTTACTCTCTACTTCCAATTACTCTTTTCAGTTCTTCTGACATCACTCTCACGTCATCCATCCATTTAATCTTGGGTCTATCACGTCTTCTTTTAGATTCAAGTTTTGCATCCATTACTATTTTGAGAGTTCAATTTGTGGCCATTCTACATGCATGTCGACTCTCTGTCTTTAATATCTGCTATTATAATTAGGTTACAATATATATTTCGAATCGGCAGATTCTATTATGTAAATAAGAATTTGATGGCATACTTCATCAATTTGCGTAGACTTGAAAAAGGCATACGATTTAATTAGTAGTATTTATTCTATTTTTTGAGATACATATTTTACATAAAATGTATTAAGACTACAGTTTTGACAGACACAACATGAAAGAATTACAATATTAATATTTTAAAGTTAAACCCAGATAAGGCGAATGAATTAAAACATGTAATTTGGCTAAAACATTTTTAGAAAGGCAAAGAAACTTTATATGAATTATTAATGTTAACATTTTAAGTTTTAATAGTATGTGATGATTAAATTTTAAGACGTAATTATGACAATATTCTTAAAAAAAGTTTATGTTTGGATATATTATAATTATGCTATAATACATCTTGTAATATAAGACTGTCTCGCCATGCAGGAAATAGGACAGTCAAACAGAAGATATTAAACTGTTTGACTATTCTCACATATGCACATGGTTTCCTTTGGAGTTTTGACTTTAAAACGTTCTAAATAATGTCCACATTTCCTATGATCAGACACAAATCACACACTAACAAAATTAAGGGAGAGAAGTTGTACGCTATCATGCTAGAAATTAAATTTCTAAAAACTTACACTTATTCGAATCTGTCTAAATGACAGAAGTACTAGAATGTGACTATTTTTCATATACATTTAATATTAACAATAGGTTAAAATAAGGAAATTAACTTATCCTCTTTTATTGAATTTAGTATGAGAGTATCCAATAAAAAAATAGAGAACAAAGATCGCTTACATCTCCATGGTATTGATCAGCTGTTGGTATATGCTTACGTTGTACTATTACTACATTTAGGGGACAGTGGTTAAATCCATCCATAGCAATTCTGCCCGAAGGCAGGTCCTTCACTGCAATCATAGCATTTTCATGTTATGGTTGCAGCTTTACTAGGGAATTGTGTAGGTGTGGTAGCTTCCCGTTGCTTTCCACACCGGTGAAGGATAATGATAATGGTAAGGATGATAATGATAAGGATGATGGCCATATGATTTCGGGGACCGTTTGGGCTTTAAAGTTTTCCTGACATTTGTCTTACAGGTGAGGAAAAACCCCGATAAAAACCTCACCCAGAAAAACTGTCCCGATCGGGGATCGAACCGGGCCCGCTGCGTGACAAGGCAGCACGCTACCTCGAGACCACAGCGGTGGACAGTGGTTAATACTAAACTTCAATATACATATTATATTTAAAAAAAACTAAGGGACTGGGACTTGACGTGAATATCTATGAAACTAAATGACTTGACGTGAATATCTATGAAACTAAATATATCGTCACGCACAGAAGGAGGAATTGGCTCTTAAAAAATGAGGAAAAAAAAAGGTGGAATTAAAATACCTAGAAATAATAATTATAAACGGAATGAGGAATTATAAACTGTCCAACGCGAGACTGGCTATTGCCGACATCAAACACAGACTGACTAACCGACCTCCTGCCTCTGCCTTTTTTATAAGCGCGAGGAAACGTCTAGAAGTAGCTTAGAGATATTTCGAAGCCTGAAAGAAAGAAGGAAATGGTGATGGAAACGTCTGGCAACTCTCTCCAGACACTTGGGCCGGCTTGTGCGGGTCCTCTAACTGGTAATTCTCGTCCAGCCCGCGCAATTCAAGCGTCGTAATGCGTAACAGTAAGTTAAACCCGTATGGAGTCAATGGATTATTTCCGAGCGTGAAAAATCCTTAGCAAGGTTTCATTCGGCTGTGGTTCGCTAGTGGTAGATTTGTGGCAAAAAATAAACATTAAGCCTCAAATTTGATAGCCAATTTACTTTTAGATATTACTTGCATTTTTTAAATAGAATATTTAACCCTTAAATTGGCAAAACACAAATTTATTGTGTCAGTTATTTAAATTTGGTTGACTGCAGTGAAACCGGAATCTTGTATAACTACTATTTAGGTATATTGTATAATTAAACTCACGTCTAAGTGTTTTTTTGTTCGTTTTCTTCTGATTTATGATTATAAGTAATTAAACCAACTGATGTATCCCATAGGATACATTATGAAGTTAAGGTTTGGTAGAAATACTGCATAGTATCTTTGAAACCATTCACGCGAATATAAAATATTACAATTGAATATAACAAATTTAAGAAACGTTCCTCATTCTACTTCCTTCCTGGATCTACACCCCTTGTTGGGGTTTTACGTCATTTTTCTTCCAATCATATTCTGTACTTTTTTTTTCTCCCAGTCATCGTTGTACAACTTACCTCCCTCATATCATGGTTAATGTTATAATCCCACCTCATTCATAGCCCAACTACTGGAAGTTTTTCCTATTTTTTTACAAGAAATTTCCATGATCCTTTCTAATTTTCTATTCGTGCCACATGTCCTGCCCATGGAGTCTATGGGGAGTATTTTTTCTATTAAGTCACTACTTAAGGTTTAACGCTATCACACTGCTCTAAGAATTATGTAAACTTAAAATTGAACAAAGTTTATAATATGTGCGGAACAAGACGAATTCTAAAAAATAATTCGGCACATTAAAAATTACACAATTGAAATTCTATAACAGTATGGCAGTACTTATGTTAAAATAATTATGCTTGTGAAAATGAGACACTTAATAAATCAGATAAAAGGAAAATAGAAGTAGCTGAAATTAAATTCTTATATTCAGTACTATGCTATACATTATTAGATAAGAAATATAATGAAGAATTAAGAACCGAATTAAACATGTACAATGATATAAATAAAATTCAAAATTCAAGATCTAACTGGCTCCAACATATAGAAAGAATGACACCCAACAGACTTCCACAAATTTGCTTCACTACCAACCCAAAGGTGGAAGAAATATTGGGCACCATAACGTAGAAGAAGATGAAGGAGAAGAAGAAGTTACATAATACGTTTTTGCATACACATTATGTAGCTCATTTTTATATAGTTCTCTATATTCATTTGCATCTCTTTGATTCGAAATATTTCCCAAGAACTTTACTCTCAGGTATTCGTATTATTTTCTTCTTCCTCATAATAGGAGTCCATGTTTAACATGCATATAATATAACAGAAAGATTCTCTGTTTTGTATGATTTTGTTCTATAGAGAAAGTTGTGATAATAATTCTTTGTAATGCATAATAGTAAAAACGTAGGTCAGTCTAAAGGATGAAATATGCTTGAAAATTCAAACATACATATTTTATATTCATTATAATTTTATTTAAAAAAGAAGAAAGTTGTGAAATAAATACGACTGATTGATCCCCGTTCGTCCCACTGCGGGGACACGAGTGCTTCCTTAGTGAGAAGCTCCAAACTAACTTAGTTACGCTTGTTTTACTACAGATGTCAGCGAGGTACATGTAATTAAAGCATCGTGAAGGAGTTGAAAGTTAGAAATTGGCCACCAATAATACAATATGATTACAAAATCCTATATTAAAAAAATATACTGTGGAGAAATTTCATTACATATAAGACAAATTCAACAAATATTGATACCTCATTATCATCATCATGAACTTATTTAGGTTTAGTTATTTGATCCTGTTACTATGAGATCTAAAGATGTTATTGGTCAGTCCATCTTACCTTTCGTCTTCCTCTACCTTGAAATCCTTTAGGTTCATATCGCAATGCTAATTTGGGAACGTGGTATGGGTCCGTTCTTCGGATATGTTGTAACCAATTCTGAATTTCTTCAACTATATTTATAACTTTTAATTTATAGTGTACTAGCTAATACCCGGCGTGCGCTGCTACACCTAAAGAAATTAAAATTAATGTGCTTTTATGTTCAGTTGAATAAATAAAAGGAAAAATAATTATAAATTTACATTATTTTGGATACCCCTTGCTGATTACTCGGTTTTGCCCGGGAATCTACTTATCCCGATCTTCTTGGCATAAATGAGCTGAAAGACGAAAATTATTGTACTTATTATGATTAGTTGAATAAGTAAAATAAAAAATAATTATAAGTGTATATCGTAATTATTTTAAGATTCCCCGTTCTGATTATCCGATGTTGCCGGGGAATCTACGTATCTCGATCTTCTTGGCATAAATGAGCTAAAAGACAAAATTCGTTATTATGAGTTATCTTTAAAAGAATACCCGCCATGTGCTTCTATGCTTGCACAGGAATCTACGTAATTGTCTCGATCTTCTTGGCAACAATGAAAGACAAAATTGGTTATTGTGAGTTATCCGTAAGAGATAAACATATGTTGTTGCAGACTTTTTTGTAGATATTTTGAGATATTCAATTCTGTGTATATTAATTTTGTGTATTTGTTATGGTTTAGGCATCGTAAGCCATTTAAGCGTCCAAAGAGCTATGTCTTTCACGTTTTCAACCACAAAGGTTGATTTTTAAGGGTGTAGGATTTGTGTATCATAACTCTATTATAGCCTATGTTCATCCCGGCAATCTCCTGAACATTTTGCAAGAAGCCCTATCACAATCGGATCAACGGTATGGCCGCACATAAAATACGAAAAAAAAACAAACATACAAACAAACAAACAAACATTCATTTTTTTATATATTAGATTAGATATCTTTGTTTATTTGCTTGTCCATTTTGTCAAACCTAAGATTTAATGTAAAACTCTCATCTGTGCCAATTGCAATGTTGAATTTATTTCAGAATATAGTATCCAATTTTAAATATTGATGCCTAACTTTACTTTTTTTTCAATGTTCGTTCTATTGGGTATTCGGGACACGTTTAATTTCGTTTCTTAAACAACGTAGTATGTCGGTAGTTACTGTGGTGATGTCAGCTGTCAAACAGTGTTACAAACCATGGAGTCTTCGAGGGTTGGGTGATATGTATAAACTTCCCTTCAGATAACTCCACAAGAAGATGTCTCGTGTGAGGGTCAAGAAGGGTGATTTCGGTGCCGAGTACGTGAATGTGAATAACTGATCATTATCCGACCCTCGACCCATCCAACACTGCGACAATTCCTAGTTCAGACAGTTTTATGTGTCGCTTGAATTCCCTCCCCTCTTATATCAAGGACTAGGAGACTCGAAATAAACATACTGAATATTTCTTCAGACAATATATTGTAACCAAGTTCTAGGTATATTATTATTATTATTATTATTATTATTATTATTATTATTACTATTTTGCTCTTACATTATCAAGCTGATGATTTAAACATGTAATAGCTTATCATTTTGATTATTACTGTGATTTTGATATTATTATTATTATTATTATTATTATTATTATTATTATTACCTTATTATTATTATTATTATATAACTAGAACATAAAATAATGTTCCACACTATAGACTTTTCTATATTGAGAAGTACTGATACATATGGAGCGGAAGTTTGGAAAGTCAACAAAAACTTAGAACAAAAACGTAGGTGGATGGAAATGGATTTCTTGAGAAGAGCAGTAAGTTGTTCAAAATTAGCAAAAAATAACAAGTACTGTCGTACGAGAAAAAAAATCAGTATTAGATATTCAACAGTAGATTATATGAATAAGCAATTAAATTGGTATGCGCAAGTACGGCGAATGCAAGAAAAAAAAAGTAAAGTGATCCCACAACAGGCCCGGAGGCCCTTGGGGTAGTAGGAAGTTAAGGCTCCCACTTTTTCTAGACAATCGGCACTTTATGTCAGCCGGGTTGTCAGCCCTGCGTGACGGCCGTCTTTACCCCCAGAACAAGCGTCTGGTACTCATTTCCGTTAGAGGCTGAGTCGACCCCAGGGCCATAGTGCCGCCAGAGGGTTTGGGTCAGTTTAAAAATCCTGACCCCAACGGGACTTGAACCCTCGACCCTCCGGCTTGTAGCTCAGTGCCTTAACCACTACGCTACGGCGTGCCCCATGCAAGAAAAAAGGTTACCCAGAAAAACATTGGAATGGTGTCCACCTGGAAGAAGAAGAAAAGGAAAACCTCGAAACTCGTGGATGCAATAAATAAGAACTGGAATGAGAACAAGAGGACTGGAGGACATGGGGTGGCTGGACAGAGATGAGTGGAGGAAAAAAATAAAACTTCAGGCACAGAAAGATATGTAATCATAAAAAATCTGTGTAAAATAAATTATTATTATTATTAAAAGTAAAAGTAAAGTAAAGTGATCCCACAACAGGCCCGGAGGCCCTTGGGGTAGTAGGAAGTTAAGCCTCCCACTTTTTCTAGACAATCGACACTTTACGTCAGCCGGGTTGTCAGCCCTGCGTGACGGCCGCCTTTACCCCCAGAACAAGCGTCTGGTACTCATTTCCGTTAGAGGCTGAGTCGACCCCAGGGCCATAGTGTCGCCAGAGGGTTTGGGTCAGTTTAAAAATCCTGACCCCAACGGGACTTGAACCCTCGACCCTCCGGCTTGTAGCTCAGTGCCTTAACCACTACGCTACGGCGTGCCCCCAAATTATTATTATTATTATTATCATCATCATTATGTCCACCGCTATGGTCTCGAGGTAGTATGCTGCCTTGTCACGTACCGGACACGGGTTCGATTCCCGGTCCGGACAAGCTTCCAGGGTGAGGTTTTTTCGGGGTTTTTCCTCACCTGTAAGACACATGTCAATAAACTTTGAGGCCCAAACGTCCCCGAACATAATCTGGCCATCACCATCATCATCCCACGGTGTGGAAAGCAACGGGAAGCTACCACACCTATAATCCGCTATTAAGCTGTAAAGCATAGCATGAAAATGCTATGATTGCTGTGAAGAACCTTCCCCAGGCCAGAACACTATGTAATAATGATAATTATTATTGTTTCAATTATAGTAATTTTTGTACCTTATGTAGTACAGTATTTATCAACTATGATATTTTCTGTTACAATCTTTGTTATATTATAAAAATTCAAAGTTTCTTGAAGAAAAGCTTTGAATTTTAATAATATAACGAAGATGATTAATAGAACATATTATAGTTGAGGAAGGCTGTGTTATATAAGGTAAAAAGTAAAGTGATCCCACGACAGGCCTCAGGAGTCCCTTGGGGTAGTGGGAGATTAGGGCTCTCACTTTTTCTGGGCAATCGGTACTTGATGTCAGCCGGGTTGTCGGTCCTGCGTGACGGCCGCCTTTACCCCCAGAACAAGCGTCTGGTACTCTTTTCCATTAGAGGCTGAGTCGACCCAAGGATCACAGTGCCGCCAGAGGGTTTTGGATCAGTTTAAAAATCCTGACCCACCAGGACACGAACCCTCGACCTTCCGGCTTATAGTGCAGTGCCTTAACCACTACGCTACGTTGTGTCCCGTTATATAAGATACAAAAAAATTCTTATAATTGAAATAATTTTAACCTCAACGGTGTTAATATACGATTATTAGAAGTAATTATTATTATTATTATTATTATTATTATTATATTTTTTATTATTATTATTATTATTATTATTATTTTTACTTACTTTATCAGCTCTTTATATTTTTTGCTAATGCCACCAGGTTGTCTTTATGATATTTCTGGTATCCTCTCATGGGATGGCGAAATTGTGACCCACTTCTTGCGTAGGGAAGCCTGGAAGGCGGAGTAACGTTATCCCGATTATATGTTGGGTATGAATGATAATGGTGAGGTCCATTATGTGTTATGGGAAGACTACATAACAGTGAGCTACATGATCTTTATAGGAAACCAGATATAATAAGAACAGTTAAGTCTCGTACACTGCTATGTTCAGGATGTGTGACATGAATGTGGAATAAAAGTGTGGCATTGGAAGCTTCTAATAGGAAAACCAGTTGGTAAAACTCGCAGTTAGCAGAGCAAGAATGAAGTGGGATAATAACTACTTCTTATTTTGAGGGAAGTAGATTGTACAGAGAATTATTGGAAAACATTCACTCAGGGTAGGTGTGTATGGAGAGTTTATGTCCGCGCAGACGTTAACCTACGCGTTCTATGGTGCCATTTAGTTAATTTATCTATAGATAATTCATAATTGTAAATTATATATATATCCTCTATTGAAGTGAAAATTAAGATATTACGGTTTTAACTCCACCAGGTAAAATTAACCGTTATAATTATTATTGTTGAAATTATTGTTGTTGTTATTATTGTGTTGTTGTTATTATTGTTATTATTATCGTTATTATTTCATCATCATCATCCAGTAATATGGAAGCTGCCGCCGTCTTCCGGAAACCAAACGCCATTATTCTCTGTCCATCCATTTAATCTTCCTCCAGACCTCTGATATTCATAGCTGCTTGTATTCCTTCTATCCAAGTTTTCTTCGGTCTTCCTCTCTTCCTCTTTCTATTGGGATCCATTCCATAACAATTTTAGGTAATCTTTGCTCTGGTAATCTTTAGACATGGCCATACCATTGTAATCCTTTCTTTTCTATAATGTCCATGATGTCCGGTTCCTCTTGTACACCCATAATTTCCTTTATTTCTTTATTTCTTATTCTATCCATTCTAGATTTTTCAGCTGATCTTTTTAAAACATCCATTTCTGTATTTAAAATTCTTTTCATTTCCCTGGTAGGAATTTGCCAGACTTCAGCACAATATGTTAAAATGCTCTGAATATGGTTTGATATATTTGTATTTTTGTTATTATTATTATTATTATTATTATTATTATTATTATTATTAGTCACTTCATTATGAAAAATGCCTTTTTGTATTCAGTAACTGTTACTTTTTGTTACTCTGATTTACTGCCAATGCGCATCCTGTGTCATTAGCGAAAAATCAAAGTAAAGATACCATAAGATTGCATTGAATATAAAAATTTAGCTAATTTGTCTTTTATGTTGTGAAATTTCAGCACGTTTAAATAATTGTTCAGAAAATGAAGCTCAGTGCAATCTTGGTCTAGATATTGACAACTATTCCTGTGACATTCCTACAGGACGTTTCCATACCCTCTTTCATTCCCAAATCATGCCACATAACCTGCCTGTTGGAGTCTACGAAACTTTATTGTTCTTAATACTTCCGGTTTACCATAAAGATCGTGTAGTTCAAGATTTTTTTTTCATTCACCAATCTATTCGTCTCTCTTTAGTCCAAAAATTATCCTAAGGAACTTTATTCTCAAATACCTTAATTCCTTTTCTCCTATCCTAAAGCTTCTTAAATATCACATTTTTGGATCCACATAATATAGACCTGACTGGAAGAAAATATTTAGTTTAAAATTTTTTCAGAGAAGTTGTAATAACAAGTGTCTCTCTAACGCATAATAGTATGAATTTGCAGAATTTAAGTAAAACGTAGAGGTAAAGCAATCCCACTACAGACCTCAGGAGGTCCTTGGAATAGTAAGAGGTTAAGGCTCCAACTTTTTCTGGACAATCGGCACTTGATGTCAGCTGGGTTGTGAGTCCTGCGTGACAGCCGCCTTTACCCACAGAACAAGCGTCTGATACTCATTTCTGTTGGAGGCTGAACCCAGGGACATAGTGCCGTCAGAAGATTTTGGGTCAGTTTAAAAATCCCTCGACCTTCCCGCTTAACCACTACTCTATGTTTAATTTCTATCTGCATCTCTTATCTGTTTATTATTATTATTATTATTATTATTATTAGTAGTAGTAGTAGTAGTAGTAGTAGTAGTAGTAGTAGTAGTAGTAGTAGTAGTAGTAGTAGTAGTAGTAGTAACTAACTCACTCTGGCACTATCGATCTCGTAGATTCATGGCCACACGGACGTAAGCTTTCCATATATCTCTGCCCTGAGCTAATGTTTATCAATCATCTCCTGTATAATCTACTTCTCTCAAATCATGATTAATATTATTCATCCACTTCATTCTTGGCGATTTCTTCTCTCCAGTTTTCCTACATTCCCTATTCGTGCCACATGTCCTGTCCATCGTATCTGTTCTTATTAATTATAGTTTCCCATAAACACCATGTAGCTCACTGTTACATAGTATACTATTATTATTGCTGTTATTGCTATTATTATTATTATTATTATTATTATTATTATTATTATTATAATTATTGGTGGCGGTGGCGGTGGCGGTGGCAGTGGCAGTATTTAAGAATATTCCACAATAGAGTGTTTCTCCTTCAACCCAAAATGATTTGTCGCTAGAGGTTCCTGTCTAAAGCATCTTCTTCCCTGAAATCTCGAGCTTTCATACTTCTCCTCACTCCATCCATCCATCGTTCTCTAGGCCTGCTCTTCCACTTCTTCCATTAGCTTTCCAATTAAGGATCTTCTTTGGTATTCTTTCTTCTTCATCTTCGTCTTCTTCTTATTATTATTATTTTTATTATTGTTTCTAGTTCCTTAAATACTGCCACTTCTTCAAAATGTCGTATTTGTACGTGTAATCATACATTTGGTTTTGTTACACTGGAATTTAAGCCCTGCCGTGACGTGGCGTAAAAAGGATATTTATATTTTAAGTGATCTTTGCCCCGAGCGGTTGGCCTTGGTTTTTGGTGTGTTCTTCACATATGAACACATCGAAACAAAATTTAACATTATATATTAAATAAAACAAACATAAAGAGAAATATAAAAACAAAAACTTATAAAACAAATTATTAAAGCCAGCTAAAATCGCCATATTGAAATGCGTCGAAAAGACTAAAAACTTGTTCAATCTCACAGAGAGAGAAAACCATTTATAAAGAATCAACTTTGGTTATTATTGACCCTTAGGTCTTCTTAATTCCATGCATTCTTAACAATCAATGATATTATTCTAAGTTCTCTGGACCATTTGGACCTTTAATTAAATTTGTTTGAAAATGACCATTTAAGAAAACATTTTTTTTTAGAATGATAAAAAAAGTTGCATCTTACCCATGTAGAGCTGCCTTCTCCCTCTGGAGGACCATCTTGGTCCTCCAGTCCCTTGTGACTTTTTCCCACAAACCCCTGAGTTTTTATACGGTACTTTTGTCTTTCTCCAACCTCCAAGTTTGTGGAAACCCTTATCTATTTCCTAACCTATAGCAACCTTACTGGACTGTCAGGGCCAAATTATATAAGATGTTTTTTTCCTACTTGTCTTAATGTGTTTGGGTTATATAAGTTTTCGTAAGTGTGTCCCATTAGGTTGAAACTTACAAAGTTGTTTGTGATTATATAAGATTTCGTAAGTGTGTCCTCATAGATTGAAAAATATATTGATGTTAAATCATTTCTAAGAAATTTTAGTATAATTTTTCCCTCGGTTTTTTATTTATAAAGCACTTGTGTGCATTTTGATTGAGACTTCAATCATCATCTTAAAGGTGATTATTTATACCCTATCTTTTGGTACAATAATAATCAAGTACCTTGTGTATATGTTTAATCTATTTTTATAGTATTTTATTATTGTGGCAGTTAGGCCCAAGTGTAGGCGTAACACGTTTTATTAATATGTCCTTACAGTATACAAGTTACTTAGTGTTATTTATAGAATATTTAAGTTGGTTTTTATTACTTCCTCACTGTCGCATATTATCTATGTCATCAGTATTTACCAACAGATAAGTAATATGCTTAACTGGTAATAAATTACTATTCAAGATAAAATGTATAATAGTGACATTCGCTATCCAAAATCAATCACCGTATTGCATCATTTAACAGTAGTATCACAGACACAATGCATAGTATTTATTTTTAAATAACATTGCTATTCATTAACGCACACACAATTATTTGTGGAGGCAAAAACAAGAGGTTACGTTTCGATTTATTCCCAGAGTAATTTATGAACATGCTCACTGGAAATTTGAAACTGTTCCCAAATTGTCATTAAAATGTATTACTCCCTAAAGCTCCAATTTTCATTTGATTTCTTAACAATGGAAAGTTACAGTCCTCTGCCTAATATTACATACCGGTATTCATTCATAGCATAACGCACATTGTATTTGTTAACCTAAGTTTACTGCCATGTCCCGGGCCGCAGCCGAGCGGTTTAAGACATGACGTTTTGTTGCAAAGCTATGGGACTTGCGCTTGTTCCAGTCCCCATAGAGGAAGACATTTTCTCACGGAATTTCGGCCTGTATGAGTTCATATTATTTGTGCTAATAATGGTGCACATATAGAGGTGTGGCAATGTGTGGCAAAGAAAATTCTTTGAGTTTCTGTTTCGTTTAATACCGGCCTCATTTCTTAATTCCCTACACTTTGTTAGTTATGATTAATTAAAATGTAGGAGGTTTGAATGGGACACCCTGCATATAAAAACATACAGGCTCATCGTTGTCCTAATAATATCAGGATATATCTAATATACCATCATAGCTTCATCAAATAATTCTGAGATGTTTATTGATCTCTTCAAAATATAATTAAATTTTGAATACTTTCCATCAGATACAGCAGCAGATTCTTTTGGTGCTCTGGTTTGTGAAGTCTAAAGCTTTTGTCTGATGATTAACGCTTAGAACAGCGTAATCTTTTACATTGTAAAATGTGGGTCGAACCCTGAGGTCTTTAACAGCTCTTTGTAGTCTGTTGTTATTTCAAGTCTCGAGAATATCCATCAGAAGATTCGCTTTCTGTTGTTTTAAACCATTTTCTCCAGGCTATCTCCAAGACGTATTCCCGACTACAAAGTAGTAAAGAAAATGGAATGGTGTTCTTCATGTCCTGGTTATTCATTTATTTCTACGTTCTTTGTTACTTTCTGTTAATAACTCTTTCGTTGTTTAGTTTAATCGTTCCTCCATATATTAAATCCTAAGAGTTTTTTCTTTTTAGTGAATTCCCAGGGAATGAAGCTATTGAGGTTGTTCTCATGAAATATGATAAAAAGTTATACAGATCCACCGAAAGTTGCCATAAATATGCTTGTGTGTGTGCCCTTTAATACTCTAGCGTCCGCAATTTTCATTTGATTGAAACCAAACTTGGTATATATCAGTTATCTTCTTCTGCCTTCCAAGTATTAGGCCAAGGCCTGTTACGATCCTATACAAAATTTTCCCTTCTGGTAAACGTCTGCGTTGATACAGAGCTGCAAAGTTCATAATAGTCCCTGGGGTTCGATAGTGGCTGGCCAAAGCGAAGGCAAGACCAGTGATGGGGGCTGCCATCTTATAGCCAATAGCCTCCTGGTCAAAGGCGTTTTCTGGAGAACAAAATAAATTAAAAATGAAAAGAAGAACTGGAAACAAGGAAGGACTCGCCTGGCCCTCGGATGGCCCAATAGCGTTGGGGTCAAAAACACAAGGAGTTAACCATGAGGGGTTAGATAGTAAATTTAAAAGAGGTGGCAAACTCAAGTAAGTGGAAGAAATGTTTTGCACAGCTCGGGCACCTTGTGGTCGCCATCCACATATCCCCTAGATGAGGACCCCTGAGGGGTATATCAGTTAATTAAAAAGAATAAGGTCGCTTTCTTTAACAACTATCAAAAATTGGATCATATTGCGTGTACGAGTTCACTCGAGACAAAATTTAAAAATGACTCTAGCAGTCACCATTTTCGATGTTTAGAAACGAATTTCAATATATGCTATTAAAATAAACCGTGAATGGTATTATCAAAAAATCAGCGAAACGTGATCATTATAAGTGGTGGTTTACTTGAAACTTGAAATTAAAAATTGACTCCACCAAACGTCATGTTTGGTTCGTCGCAATGAATACCATAATATGTAATTTGCCCTTAACTTTGCAATGTATACTATAAGATACAATAGTTTAATGTCAGGGCCGTGTCTTATTCAGCACGGTTAAATACACACCAGTTCATGGTATGCGATTTTGAAATCCCCATAGATAACTAACTCACTGACATTATCAAAACCCGAGGTTCGTATACACCGAGTGCGATAAGCCTCCTCGCACACACATTCCTATCCACATAGTTATTTAGTCTGTATTCTGCCCGAAGGCAGGTCCTTCCCGGTCACTCATAGCATTTTCATGCTATGCTTGCAGCTTTTACTAGGTAATTGTGTAGTTGTGGTAGCTTCCCGTTGCTTTCCACACCGGTGAAGGATGATGATGATAATGATCATTATGATGATGGACATATGATTTCGGGGACCGTTTGGGTCCTTAAATTTTGTCCTGATATTTGTTCTTACAACAGTTGAGGAAAAAACCCCGCTAACAAAACCTCTCGCCCAGAAAACCTGCCCGTACCGGGGATCGAACCCGGGCCCGCTGCGTGACCTGCACACGCTACTAATACTACCAAACCTCGAGACCACATCGGTGGACTCACATTCCTAGATTGAGTTAATATTTTCTAATCAGGTCCATGTGTACTTTTTATTAGGAATCCCTTGAGTAAATTATCATAAGTAGACCCAGGAAGTATATCTTATTTATTTTTTTATTTTACGTGATGGAGGTAAGATCGCAAGGTCTTCTCTTCCACTTCACCCGGGGTTAAATTATACATTTAGTAACAATTATGAACTCTTTACATGTTGATTAATGATACATAATAGATATAGGCTATAAAATATAAAGTTGACAAAGGAAAGAAAGAAAAGTAGCAATAATAATATTATTAATAACAATAATGATAATTAATTAAATAAAAATGAAATGTAGTTTTATTTGATTTTCATATTTATTATATAATTCAGTGACAGCTGTTTCGGTACACTGTACCTTCTTTAGACATGTTAACAAATTATGAATTGTGTTCCAACTGATTTAAGCAACAATACAACAATATTTATTACATTTTTTTTAATTTAACAAAGGGGATTCATTCAAATCAAGTTGAGAATTTAACAGTTTTTTACTACTTTTAAATTTATTAATTTCTACAGCCTCCAAAAGATCTAACTTCTTACCCTTATCACAAATATTTAAAATTTCAAAATTTGGATCGACTCAATTGATTAAATAATGATAATAATAGCAATAATATTAATAACAATAAAAATAATTATGATTAGTGTAAGTAATTCGCTTGGTAAGAAAGGTTTAACATATAAAGGAATAACAAAAGAATATATGGAACATGGTCATATTATGTTGTCTAAGGAAATCTGAAAGGAGTTTTGTTTTGAACTGTTTTTGAGTCGGGCGATCCTTGATGTACCAGGGGAGGGAATTGTATATCAAGGACTGCCCGACTCTATAGGTGAGTGAATTCTCCTCATATGGGGATTAGATGGGAACCGGATAAATTTAGTTGAGGACAGGGACCACTGAAAGAAATCTAACCTGGACCCGCTTGTCAGAAGGAACCTTGTCACCTGAGCCAGTGTGGCTGTTGCTGTCCAAAGCAGAGCATTTAATATTCCTTCAATACATCAATTCAGCTTTGACATACCAGCAGACGTTCCGAGAATATTTTAAGCCAACATTTTACTCTTTTAATTCCTTCGTACACTCCTGACAAATTTTATTCTTAGGGTTCCATTTTTCAAATTATTTCCTAACATTTACAATGATTGTTACATTTGTTCTAACGATTATTTTAATATAGGTCCTACGTATTTTTCTATGATATGTAACTGTATGAAGACGTGGTAGCCATATTGATTTTAACAAAAATGTTAAGCAAAAACAAAATCTTGTTCCAGTGCAGCCAACATACAGTACGTATGTAAGTAAAGTGATCCCACAACAGGCCCGGAAGCCCTTGGGGTAGTAGGAGGTTAAGGCTCCCACTTTTTCTAGACAATCGGCACTTAATAATAATAATAATAATAATAATAATAATAATAATAATAGCTTTATTTTACCTGGCAGAGTTAAGGCCTTAAGGCCTTGTCTACCACTCAACCAGGTTTAAAAAAAATACAAACAAAAAAATAGTCTTAAATCTAAATTACAATATATATCTATAAATATAAACGATTACAAGTTATGAATACAATACAATTAATATTTATAATGTATTTTGATTTACTCTAAATTTAACGAATTAAATATATATGTACAATATATATAAAAAAAACAGGAAAAGATTAATGACATAATAATAAAATATATATGTAGTCAATATGCCCATTTCACCAATTAATGTTTTAAAATGGTCAACAAGTTTCTACAGCCAAGCTGTCATTCTCAAGACCAGATAATATCTCAGTCAATATCTGGTCTTGAGAATGACAGCTTGGCTGTAGAAACTTGTTGACCATTTTAAAACATTAATTGGTGAAATGGGCATATTGACTACATATATATTTTAATATTATATCACCAAGAAGATCACTTGTGTATTAAATAAAAAATTAATGACATAGTATAAAATTAAATAAATAGAGAAAAATTAATTATTAGACAACAGGTAACTGTATAAGCGTGACTTAAAGGTACCAAGTGTGCGGCAACCCCTGATATTTATGTCAGCCGGGTTGTCAGCCCTGCGTGACGGCCGCCTTTACCCCCAGAACAAGCGTCTGGTACTCATTTACGTTAGAGGCTGAGTCGACCCCAGGGTCTTAGTGCCGCCAGAGGGTTTGGGTCCGTTTAAAAATCCTGACCCAACGGGACTTGAACCCTCGACCCTCCGGCTTGTAGGTCCTACTAAATAACTGTACACATATACTTCAGAATTTCAGAACTTACTATTTATTTTTGGGCTTTGCATTCTTTTACAAGTTAGAGTGCTTAAATTGCGTTACGTTAGCTTTTAGGTTGTTCTTTCACAGGTTAGAGTACTTAGATTGCGTTAGGTTAGCTTATAGGTTTGTTAAATACCGTGTATATGTTGTCTGCATTCCGTGATTCCATAGAGTGAACTGCTTCACGTTTATTGGCGCATGTGTAATATAATTGGAACTTAGAAAAAAAATTTCGCTTCACATGTTGTAAACATTCCCCATTTTAATAGTGATAATTTTGCCGTTTCATGCAATGCATTCTTTTCTATTATTCCATTCAAAGACGCTCTTTATTAGCTAAGGTTATTAGCATCGTAATTCAAGTCTGGCCGTGAATGATCCAACAAATTTGACTCCGAGCCTTCTTTTGTTTCAGACTTGAAATTATTTTACGTTCCGTAAATCTACTTCACGGAACCCACGGCTTTAGTTCTCATCCGAAGGAACCCATTATATTTTCAGAAGTGAATACACTTCACATTTGTTTTATTACAGTTAACGTGATCAAATTTATTGTGATTTATATTATTCGTTGTCTTTGGTATATATTGGTTTCGTATTTATTGTGAGTATAGCAATGACATCCTTCAAACATTCTTGTTTTATATATATATATATATATATATATATATATATATATTAAAACTAAAAACATAATTAAATAAATAAAAAGAATTGATATAATTTTCAGTTTATTATTTTAAAATTTATTAGCGAATTTTGAAAGAAACAAGCTATGCGATTTTTCTCATGAGACTATTTTTTAAAAAAATTACAGATCTTCACCGATTCTACATCGAAAATGATCATCACCAAAATTATATATATATATATGTGTGTGTGTGTCTATTAAGGTTCTTCAGGCCGCAATTTTGTTTCTTCAAAACCAAAATTGGAATATAGCAATTAATTAAAAAGTAAGGTACTGTTCGTTAACCATCAAATTCGGACTATGAAGTCTGGAACTTCACCTGAAACGAAATTTACAAATCCTCGAGCTGTTGTGATTTTCGATGTTTCACAACGAAACTCAATACATAATATTACGTTAAAACGAGGATTTTTTTTTAAATCAGCAAACACGAAATAAAAATTGACTCTAGCAACTACCACAGCCGTTCTGAAAAAAAAAAATAGAAATATTAATTAGATACAAGACATTAATTCAATTACTTTCAATGAAGCCTCTTCATAAAATTAAATAGTTGTACAACTAAAATTTAAATTTCACTTAAAAATTTATATTAATCGTTTGGTTCGTCGCACTGTATAGAATACAATTTAATTAACATTTAAATTGACAATGTATCCTATGAGATGCATTAATTAATTAATTAATTAATTAATTAAATATTTTTAATAAGGACATGAAAAAATGAATCGGTAGACATTAAATAAATTTGTGCCATATTATAGAACAATATATAAATAGGAAATAACTTACGGTTATACATGATTTGTTTTCACTGCTGTCCGACTCCTTTAAATACTTGACATTACATATCTGTGTATTGTCAATTGGTATGGGCACGTAAGACGAATGCAAGAAGAAAGATTACCCAGGAAAATATTGGAATGGTGTCCACCTGGAAGAAGGAGGAGAAGAAGACCTCGAAACTCGTGGATGCAGGAAATAAGAACTGGAATGAGAGCAAGGGGAATGGAGCACGGATTGGATGGAGAGAGACGAGTGGAGAACAAAAATAAACCTTTAGGCACAGAAACATGTGTAAACATTAAAATTCTGTATATAAATAAATAAATTACCAATTTAAGGGTTTAAGTATCAATTTAAAAAATAATTAATCTTCGGAATAAAATACAGAATAGAAAGGTATAACTTATAAAAAAATCCAAAATTATACGTTATTAAATAGGATAAAGTAAGACACTTTAGTAGATAAATTTCGTATCAAACGAATAGTCAGAGAATTCCTTGTTTATTGTAAAATTGTAAGCCTTTGTATTCATTGACTCTAGCCGGGTTTGAATCCACGAACCTTAGAACCAGAGGCGAGCATGGTACCCACTAATCCACCTGGACCGAAATATTGCGATGTCAAAATCCCAAAAGAACACGCGTATTTATCTTAACGGGAGATCGCAAGGGAGTGACGCTATAAAAGAAGTAGCTAGGAATTCTGTGTTATTTGAAGAAATAAGCTATCAAACCTACATTTTATTCTACATATGCCTTGAGATGTCGTGTTATAGAGGTTGGAAATCTCCCCGCGTCAGCAATAGTGTCTGCAATGATGAACACTGAATCACAAAAGCTGCGGGTTACAAGATCTGCCCAATCGATGTCTTAACTTAGACAAGGTGTTATCCTGGATTTCCTGCCTATTTATTCTCTCCGTACCGGAGTAACACCGGTGTCTTCATGTCTTTCACTCTTATTTTCTTCCTTCTATCCCCTTTTTTCTCTGTCGATACCACAGCTACCTAATCTACATGTGTTTCCGCAAGGATGAGTTAAATTTTCCAGCGGCGGACTAGTTAATTCTAGAATTAAATGTTGTGCACAGTATTTTAATCAGAAGTTTCGCAACACTCTAAATCATTGGACTATTATCATCATCATCATCATCCGGTATCATGGCAGCTGCCGCCGGTCTTCCGGAAACCAAACGTCATTCCTCTCTGTCCATCCATTGATCTTCCTCCAATCCTCTGATATTCATAGCTGCTTTTACCCCTTCTATCCAAGTTTTCTTCGGTCTTCCTCAGTTCTATTGGGGTCCATTCCATAACAATTTTAGGCTATCTTTTCTCTGGCACTATTTTGACATGGCTATACCACTATAATCTTTTCTTTTCTATAATATATATGATGTCCGGCTCCTCTTGTACACCCATAATTTCCATTATTTCTTTATTTCGTATTCTATCGATTTTAGATTTTCGTACTGATCTTCTTAAAACATCGATTTCTGTACATACAATTATTTTCATTTCCCTGGTAGGAATTTGCTAGACTTCAGCACCATATGTTAAAATGTTCTGAATTATGGTTTGATCTATTTGTAATTTTCTATTTTTTGTGATATTTTTGCTATGGATTATTATATTATTATTATAATTGCAGCCAAATGGTCATTATGATTAATATAATATTTTACTATTTGTGCTTTGCATATTGATTTAGCGATTTTGTCCTCTTTGTGCATAGTTCGATATGGTAGCGTTCACACTTTTGGTTGCACAATGTACACTCGCACGATTGGTTTGGTTCGTGATATGTTGTAATCTTGCAGATAAGATGGTGAAAACCCATGGACTGCCAGTCTTGTTATTACGTGTCGCAATTCGAAGTTTTCTCTTGTCCATCCTCGGTATATCATTGCTCCTGTGCCGTAGAATTCTGTTGGAGATTCTTGTCTTTTCTTCTTAAGTGTTGATAAGAATTGATGTATTAGGCAAAATAAATTTTGTCCTTAGATCTTCAGTGAGAAGACTATTGGACTATTATAGCCCACTCTACCACCATCATGCTTGCTTTGAGTATTCGATCGGAGAACAAATGACTGCTGGCGCCATTATTGCCAACGTGATAACAGGCGTTGCCGGTAGGATCAATTGCCAACTAATTTACTCATATATAGTTGCATTTTTACCGCACATTTTAAATACCCGTGATAAATGTTACTGTAGCAACTCACTTTACTCGCAAATGTAAAAGAAGTGGAACTATTTCTTGTCATGGCCACTCTAAAATCTCTGGTTTCGATGCGTCTCTGTCGATAACAACAGGTTTCAACAACACAGCTCAATCGATAATAGTACGCGTCGATAACAACCCCATTCAAGAACAGAGCTGTGTGGGTAACATATATTTATATCCGTATTTTACTGCGTTTGTATCAGTATTTTACCTTCATTATTTATTAATTTTACAGGTTAGAGTAATTTAATTACGTTAGGTTAGTTTTTAGATATTAATTTCTACAAACGTTCGTTGCGGCTGAGTCAATGTGATCGGTGCTGATCTATTAAAGTAAGAATTTTTTTTTATTTTTGCGCGATTCGTTTCTTGATTTTTGTGATCACGTTTTCTTATTTTTAGAATGTTTTTGTGATATGTTGACTACTTTATATGAGCAATAAATAATACGAATATTACTTCGTAAACATAGTAATTACGGGTTAGTTTCAGCTCAACTTCTGATTTCATTTTAAAGCATTTCTGTGATTCTTTTTAGGAAAACATCAACATATAATACATTTTTCAAGCAATTATTCAAGTAACGCAGCAATAAAACGTGTTTTTTCGTTTTTATTTAAATTGATGCTGGTGGCATGGTGGGCTAGAATCCCCCATCATTGTTTTAATATATTCAGAAGGTCGGTAGCGGTGGACTAGTTCCTTGCATCTGCTCCAAGCATTGCGGGTTCAATCTGGGCCGGGGTAGATAGAATTTTTTAGAATGGAAAAATCAAAGGAGAAAGTCCTTCGAGAGGGGCTTCTAGCGATGGGCACTGAGCCTGAAGATTTTGAGGTACGAAAAGATTCTTAAGCCTGAATAAAGAGGCCTCTAAGCAAAATTTACCGACCTTCTTCATCCAAGTAATACCTTAGTTGCCTACTAGATGTTTCATTGGGTCGGTATGTTAACCGCATACATTTGATGATATCTTTAGGGAAATAAGCGTAACTAAATTAGCTTAGATTAGAAACTCCTAACACAAGTGAGGCTAAGGCCCTATATGGGGCTGTTACGCAATTGTAGTAGTTAGATAGGTGTAGGAGACAGAGCTGGTCAGATCATATAGCACAAATGGGCGAGAGTAGAAATTATATCAACAGTTTTGTTTGTTAGGAAGATCTAGGTGAAGGTGGTAGGAAATATTTGGATGGATCTTAAGAAAATAATTTTCGGAGATATTAAATAGATTCAGTTGGGTAACGGTATGGACCAATCGAGAGACCTGCTGAATGCAGCGATCATCCAGCGGGTTTCAGTTTTGCGATTAATCTGAGGTAAAACTTTCAAGCCGTTTAAATGGCTAAAACTATGTATGGCAAACATCAACGAAATCAATAAATGATTTAATTTACGTGTTACTATCTGCATTATTGGCAGCCGTGGTGGTCTAGTGGTTAAGTTACTTGCGTCTAGTCCCAAAGATCACGGGTTCAAACCCGGCCGGGGTGGTTGGATTTTTAGGATGGGAACATCCAAGAAACAAGTTCTCTGGGACGGACGTAAAACCATGAGTCCCGATTATGAAGATTTTGAGAATCTTAAAAATAACTCAAGCCTGAATAATATGACCTCTATGTGACCTTCATTCAACCAAGAATACCTTAGTAGCCTACTAGATATTTCATTAAGGCGATGTGCTAACCACATGACACTCGTTGACATCTGTAGGTAAATAAGGATAACTAAATTAGCTTAGTTAAGAAACTCCCTCTAAGGATCACCCGTGTCCCCACGTGGGTCATAAGGGGTACACACATACATGTACAATATAAATAATTTATTTCGGAATTTATTCACAATACAGTTGTTTTCCGTCATCAAAGAAATTCCACTTTATAGCGGTTCTTAACATTCTCATCATAAGAACCACTTCACTCATACTTCTTCTCACATCATCCATCCAACCTTCTTTAGATACTTTGTTTCTTCTTTTCCTACCTATTTTCCACTCCAGAATCTTCTTAGTGGTTCTATCAGATGTCATCTATATAAATGATATCAATAACAGAATTCTCCTAGGAAATCTGCTAATTGAAGTTACAAAGTTGCATGAACACCAGCATTGTAGATACATCATCACGAACAAAAAAATTAATACGGTTGTCATAACCCGCAACGTTGTCCCGTTACAGCCACGAAAATAATAATTTGCAGAATTTCGAATCGTAACATCCCATAATCTCCTACCAGAACATCTACATCCACATGTTTTAATAAAATTTTAGTTCGTATCGGTGTTTTCCCTTGAAATGTCATGTCTTACCGAAATTTGTAAATTATGATTTTGGGTTATGTTTGACAAACTATGTGCTGTTACTTTGCTTACATCATACAAGAAGAGCCAGTCGGAATCTGGAATTCCAGAGTTTGGTTGCACTAGGCGAGTTTTATGGCATCGCTAGGCTACACTTGTAGTTTTTAGGGACATTGTGCCAGCTGCGTGCATCATTTCATATGCTATGGGGCGGCAGATGCTGGTAGTGAATGTTGCCCTCGTCTGTGAGGGAGCCTCGATTAACATATAAATCAAATCGACAATGTAACAATCTTCCCTGTCTGGTTACCTCTACTCTTCACTTGACCCGACCCGTCTCCTGGTTTCCTTTGGAATGTCAACTTGTTCCCTTTTTATTCATTTTTTTTAAAAACAAATCTAAATGTTGCATCCACATTGCAGAAGTTTGTGAAAATTAGATTAATTATCTATGAATTGATGAAAACATAAACCGTTTACGTATCTTGAACGTTTCTGCGATTGATAACATAAGCCTGTTTACTATAAAAGTGTAATAATAATAATAATAATAATAATAATAATAATAATAATAATAATAATAATAATAATAGTAATAACAATAATAATAATAATAATAATAATAATAAGGCTAGGATTTTTATAATATAGTATATTTTTTTGGTTTCTTAAATATGCATACAAGTAAATGCTTTTTATACAACTAGTTCTATTATAGTATTTTGATGTTATGTTTATATATATTTGGTCATTCCTATGTGATAGAGTACATTATAACAATTTATTGGTAATATTCGCCATATTTCACTCTTTTAAGAAGTAAAGGACTTGCATCGTACAATTTTTTTCTTCCGTCTTCATATGAGTTGTTAAATTTATCACAATTTTGTTTCTTGTAAAATCTATCTTCGTCTCCTATTTCGTTTCAATTCACAGTATGGACTTTTCTCTTATGTTGGGCTTATATACCTGAGAAAATATTTATGTATTGTCACGCGACAAGCAATTTGCTGCTCATTTGCATTTTATTTTTAAATAAAAACTTAATTGTCATAAACTGATTACTACTTGATTTTACAACTGAAATTGTACACAAGTATAATATTATTAGGTCACATTTTTTATGTTCAGTGCATATTTTTGTAAATTTAAGGTCATAACTGCATATATATGTTTGCATATTTCGGTGGTTTTTAGGTCATAACATCCTAGCCTAATAATAATAATAATAATAATAATAATAATAATAATAATAATAATATTTTTTTGCTACATTTAAGCTGGCGGAGTAAATACAATAAGGTCTTCTTTTCCACTCAACCCTCAAATAATAAAATAATACGGAATATTATAAATATAATATAATTTTATATATTATTAAATATAGCGTAAACAATCTGATAATTGGTTATATTGGTCGTTCTCCCTGCACTACCTTGCGCGGTATCAACCCTGCACAACGTGTTAATGCAATTATTAACTTAGCATTAAGACGTGCTCCAGCCGGCAGAATTTGTCCTTCCGGCACCTTTTGATGAAAAAGAATAACTTGTTTAAAATCCTGTGAACGCGTGACGCTTACGAACAATGGGACCCTGTAAGCCATTATGCTAGGCGCAACAAATCGATACATGCCCTTGAGATTGTCACGATTAGGGAAGAAACTTTCTCGTGTAATTCGTGGAAGTATGGGACCGCAATTCGCCCAGCATCATAAAAAATGTGATTATCTGCAGAGATCAGACTGATCAATTCTCTTCTGTACCGGCTGTATGAGTATCTCCGTATTTGACACATGGGAATGAAGCTACAGTCGAACCGTTCTAAAATCCGGCGTGAACCACACCTACCCAATTTTAGGCGGGACAGCTGCACATGCTTTACAAAACAAAGCGCCGTTGACAATTAAGTATGGACTTGTGTGGTGGGCGAATATGTACCAGTATTATTATATTATGGTATTTTAAGCATCATATAGTCGCGGAGGAGTCCGAGGACTAGAATTTGCAAACCAGAGAAACAATTATTCTTAACGTTAGAGATTATTTCGAAAAAGAGCGCGACAACCTTAGTGGTAGTAGTACAAGGGTAGACTTTGCAATACTGTAACATCCTCTATAAATGTGACGTGTGTCTGTTGTTGCCCCATAACCTTGACGACAACCACTGTTAGTGAAGCAACTAGTCACCTGGCCAAATGCTGTCGTGTGATTCGCTACCGGTTTTTAGAGCGACCCTACTGTAGGAACAACTGGAAAGCGGGACATCTAATTTCTGGCTTATATTTTTTTATTATCTAATATTTTAGTTAATTAAAAGTCCGTCACGCATTCAATTCTTCGAATATAAGGTCCGATTTTGGTGGTTTATGGAATATATCTTTCTTTTGTACTAATAAAGTTCGTCACCGAAAAGCAAACAAAGGTGTCACTATAACGGATTTATATTTCGGCTTTTAGGTACCTCCTAACTTATAATGTTCGAAATGTCAACTTTTCAGAATCATTTTCTAGTTTTGTTTCCTATACCGTATTTTGTCGCAAAAATCTAATATGGCGGGCGATAGAACGCTTTTCAAATTTTCTTTTCTGGTTAACACCCATTCCTAATGGTCTTATTTTGCTGATTATCAAACTGGGCCTTACTTCTGTTAATTGATTACAAGAGCTTCGTACCCGAAAATAAAAACAAGAGGACCACTAGAGTGTTAAGAAAGATATAAATATATTAGAGTTAGAAGTATTAAGACATTTTTACTTGAACGAAAAGACATTGCCTTATATAAAAAATATATTAACAACAAATAAAGTATATATATATATATATATATATATATTATTTTCTTTGTCAGCATTAAATTGTCATATAGCAATGTTTTTCTGATAAAAAGATAAATAATTGTAATTATTTATTAATATTTATAAAATTATAATCTAGTAAAATGTCTAATTATATTAGTTTATTTGCTTTTAAGATTTTAAACTAAAAAGTAATCAGTTATCGTTAATCACCAATCATTCAAATAAAAATTAATTCAATATAACAAGGTATCAATGTGTATTAACCACCTTCTGAATATGTTATTAACTTCTTTCGGTTTTATCTGTCCCAGACCATCTTTAATTAAAATTTGTTTTCTATTCATACACATGTTTCTAATTGTAAAACAAACATAATTTCCTCTTTCTTTTTTTAACTCGGTTTCACCTCTCTCTCTATAGATACTTTTTACATGCCACATGCCTCCCGGGTAATACAATGGCACGACCTGTCGGGTGAGGGATTTTAAACTGTGGGAATTTAAACACGTGCTTTTAACCACACAGGGACTCCAAGACAACACAATATTGAGACGATACACACCATTCACATACATTTTCATACTGAACATGGTGAATATCATCATTTTCCTTTCAGGGATTAAGCAATCTTATCTGCTTCGTATTCACTGTTAGAATCATCACTTCATCGGGCGTCCCACATTTCTTCTTCCATGAGGTTGGCAGTTATACGCTAGTGCTGGGATTCTTCCGTTATTCATACGAATTAAGTGGGCTCTCCAATAGGCTTTATATTCCTCTATTTTTCTAATTTAAGTTGTATATACAGGGTGGTTTAAAATTTCCCTTACAAACTTCTAGAACATGTAGAGGGGACTGAGTTGATAATATTTAGAATTGGAAACCATGTCCGGAAACTTACCGTTTCCGTGCTACAGCCGTTTGAAAACAAACATTACCTGAACTTACGTCACGTGTCTCAAAAGGTAGTAGCTTCGCGATTCGTGTAAATCGAACATTTTCCTATAGAGTACTCCAAGACTTGGTGTATCTTTTTATGTTAAAAATTTTCGCAATTTTGAAATATATAAAAATTGATTGTGGAGGGTGTATCCGGGATTATTAACGCAAGTCCTGATTCAGTTTCCATTTTGTTTGTTTGCTTATTAACGAGTTGAATTGTAAAACAAGTGATGTACTGTGTCACGCCTCATAATAAATTACTTGTAACAGTTGTTGCGATAAAAACATATTTTCGAATGACCGTAGCACGGAAATGGTAAGTTTCCGGACATGGTTTCCAATTCTAAATATCAACACAGTCCCCTCTACATGTCTTAGAAGTTTGTAAGGGGAATTTTAGAGCACACTGTATTCGAACCGTCCCTTATATCTTCACTTCTTATCAGATTCATATTTATGCAGTCTTTTACCCAACGAAGGAACCTCATTTCAGCCGACTGAATTTGACTTCTGTTTCTTATAATATCCAAGACTTACTACCGAACAACATTATTTTACCTACCCTTCCAAAAGCTCTGGAACGATTAGTCCATAAATAACTGACTGATTACTTAAATGAATACAACATTTTAGATCAATTTCAGTCAGGCTTCAGGACAGGACACAATGCAAATACTGTTCTACTAAATATTTGCGAAGACATACGCGAAGCTGCTGATAATGGAAAACGTATCATTCTTACATCACTGGACTTTAGTAAAGCAGTCGACACGGTTGACTCGGAATCTCTGGTAGTGCCACGCAATGGTTCAATTCCTACCTTCATGAGCGTCAGCAATCTGTTGTAGGAAACCATACATATTTTCTTCTTGGTCCTTCTGAAAAACTGGAGTTCCACAGGGTTCGGTGCTTGAGCCTTTGCCTATTTCAATCTACATAAATGGCATATCCAACTCTCTAAAGCATTACAAACATAATTTATTTGCGGACGACATGCAAATGTACATCCACACAGAAAAATATTCTCTAAATGACGCTGTTGCCAAAATTAACGAGGATCTTGACTCACTAATGACTTGGACAGTTAAACATGGACAGAAATTAAATCCTAGAAAGTCACATTCAATCATTATGGGTCACCAGAGACTACCGTATTATCTACAATTAACCTAAACACAGTCTCGCATGTGTCACTTAATGGAGTTCAGATCCCTTATAGTGAGACAGTAAAAATTGTAGGAGTATTTATTGACAACTTTAATTGGAATCCACAAATAAACCATACATGCAAAACAGTCTTCTCAATAATACATTCATTAAATCGCATAAGAAAATCTCTGTCATTCGCTCTCAGGAAAATGTTAGTAGAAACACTTGCAATGCTCCATTTTGATTATTATGATACTCTTTTTACAGACTTAAATATTATTTTCACTCAAAGACTTCAACGTGTTCATAATTCTTGCGCATGTTTTATTTGTGGTATTAGCAAATTTGACCATGTTACACCGTCCCTGGGACAATTAAAGTGGCTTCGTCTAAGAGATCGTAGAACTGTCCATTCCGTATCCCTTTCTCTATAAAATACTTCACACTTAATTATTACGCCGCTTCATCAGACTATCCGACACACATAATCTTGACACTCGATCCCATCAGCAGCACATTGTCCTTTATATCCCGCCTCATCACACTGTGTATTATTCATTATCTATTACAGTCTCACTTGCCAAAACATGGAATTCCCCTCTGCCCTATGTCAGAGACTGTCAAACTATAACTTCCTTCAAAAAACAAACTAACGAATTATTTAATAACAAACTAACTTACACACCTCAGTGATAGAATTATTGTAACAATTAATAAATTTAATTATTTATGAAAATAATATTACAATTAAAAAAATATCATTTTTTAAATATTATATAACAGTAAAATTAGTTTTTTATATCTTATTATTTTTCTTTTGTTTCTTATATAGACCCCTACATTTTTACAGGGACGGTCTACCAACAATTTAATTTATCTTCCTAGAATACATTTTTTGTTAGTTTGTCTTAATCTAAACTATCATTAACTGGTTTTATTATAGATCATAATATAATAGACATTACCTTATTGGTCAAATCTTCATTTAGTATTTAATATTAGAGTTAATTATGATTGTTATACGAGTATTATGATGTAATATATGTTTGTCCTGGTGAGTGGAAGAGAAGGCCACATGACCTTAACTCCGCCATGCTAAATAAATAAATAAATAAAATTAAAATAAATTATTGGGACAGCCATTGACGGATACGATAATGTTAATTATGATGGCCAGATAATGTTCGGGGACCGTTTGGGACTTGAAATATCCTGACATTTGCCTTACAGGTGAGGTAAAACCCCGAAAAACACCACTAACTAATTGACGACACTTGCCAGGTATTTATTTTAATATTTTATTTTATGACTATTCAACTCAACGGAATTTGATTAATTACAAAGATTTGTAAATTATCTTAAACAATGTTCATTATCTCATAAAAATCTACATATCTCATTACTTTTCACTTCACTGTATAATAATGTTAAATTTTATCTGTAAATTTAATTTAAGGAATGCAATAAACTAATTTAATATTAGGATGCTTCATTTAAATTCAGGATATATTAAAAGAATACAATTTTAAGAACAAAAATAATTCCAGGCTTATCTATGTAGACTTCTAAAAACACAATCCGGGGAAAATATCGCAGTCTTTAGGGCAAACAAAACCTCACAGATAGTGATAACAGGGGTTCAAATGTCCGCCGGATAGTCCTGGTGCTTAAAGTCTTGGTGTTTCTTTCCACTATAAATACTAATCCCACAATTATTCAAGTCTTATCAGTACAAAGCTACTAACGGTAACACATTTATCTGCCCTGCATAATTGTAGCGAGTAGATTTTTGTTATCATTTATACAAATCTTTCAGACTGGTTTAAAAACATAAAACGAAAATGTCATTTCTTTGAATGTAAATTTGTATATATATACAGTATATATATATATATATATATATATATATATATATATATCCTGTTTCTTTCCATCTTTCCTTTCTTTCTAAACAAACTAAATTAATTATTAAAATATGTTATTTATATATTTAGCAAGTTTCACAATGTTTCACATCATCTTCCTGTCAATCTCCTCCACATCTCTGTCATTCCAATATCCATCGTCGAATCCTTTTTCCCTCATGCTGCTCAAACACCATTAATCTACGTTATTTTTGGCCGTCCTTTTATTTTTTTTTTCTACCAATATTTTAAAAGTAAACAAGTAACCTATTTTGGTTTATATTACTGTTTCCTAATGCATTTAACTACAATCTTCAGTTTGGTTTTAATATATTATACATTATTTTATCTATGTAATTCTCCACAATATTAATTCTTTGTGTACGTTAGAGAGAATTTTATATTTTGAAATTTTCTCATAAATTTGGTTTTGTTTACATTATTATCATATAATGTACTTAATCACTTTCTTCAACTTGGTATTAATCTGTTATACAATGTTTTCTTTCTATCATTCTCTTTGGATTAATTCTTTGTGTGTCAAAGTGTGTTTTATTTTATTTCCTATTGCCTTCGGTTACCTTCTTCTGCCTGGTATTAATCTATTCTATATTGTTATGTTTATTTTATTGTTTGTTTTATAATTTCTATGTGCCAGAATTGATTTTATATTTTGAAACTGTCTCCTACCTTCGTATATTTTGTTTTAACCAAAACTTTATAATGTATATATTCTACACTGCTCAAAAAAATTAGGGGATATTTTAGAATTACCTACTAAGACTATGTTTTTTGGAATAGTATTAGATGCAATCACTTTCTAGTACTCCAAGATAATGTAAACAAGAGTTTGACGTTGTTACGTAACCTTGGTACCACACCAGAGGGCAGTGTCTATACTGTTGATGTGAAAGGATGGTGTGGGGGTGAATGTTTTGTTGCTGTTTTTTAAATCCAGTCCAGTTTTCAGTTAGTGAATGACTTGCCTTAGGGACAGTAATGCGTCGACAACGTGATTTACCTGAACCAATGGCTTGGAGGGCCATAGGAAGGATGGAAGCTGGACAGACACAACAAGAGGTGGCACAAGCCATTGGGGTGTCTCAAAGCGTGATTTCCAGGCTTTGGAATCGTTTTCAAAGAACAGATACTGTTCACAGAAGAGCCGGACAAGGTCGACCATGGGCAACAACAGCAAGGGATGACCGTTACCCCATGTTAACAGCCCGTCGGAATAGACAGCAGAATGCAACTCAACTGCGAAATACACTTCAAACAACAACAGGACGCAGGGTGTCAACTCAAACTGTCCGTAATCGACTGCATGGAAGTGGTCTCTATTCCACTAGGGCCATAGTGTGTACCAGGTTAACTCCACAACACGTAGAGATCGCAAAAACTGGGCGGAGGAACATCGTGGGTGGAGGCATGCCGAATGGGATCAGTTATTTTTTCTGATGAGTCGCGATTCAACGTGGAATGTGATAGTCGGCGTGTGTTCATCTGGAGGGAAAAAGGGACACGAAACAATCCAGCATTTGTACGTGAAATATCGCCATATGGTGACGGACCTCTACGTCATCCAAGGTGGTACTTTGACTGCGGTAAGGTATAGAGATGAGATTCTCCGACCTTTTGTCGTGCCTTATGCTGGTGCCATAGGTGATTCTTTTCTTTTTATGGACGATAATGCACGACCCCACAGAGGTAGCTTGTTGGACGACATGCTGGAAGTGGAGGGTATCGAGCGTATGCAATGGCCAGCTTCCCCCCCGGACTTAAATCCGATAGAGCATGTGTGGGGCGCATTGCAGGCAGATCAGCACCTCCCACAACTGTTCCAGAGCTGCACATTGCTCTTATGGAAGAGTGGCCACGTATCCCCCAAGAACTCATTGCTAACCTCATTGTATCAATGTCACACAGGTGTGAGACAGTGCTGGCCGTTCGAGGAGAACATACATCATACTAAAGACACATTTTCACCCATGTTAATGCTGCTTTGTTTGTTTGCCATATTCCTAATCAGGATCTCTTAGACATCTGGTGTGGTACAGAGGTTACGTAACAACTTCAAAATCTTGTTTACATTCTTTTGGAGTAATAGAAAGTGATTGCATCTAATACTATTCCTAAAAACATAGTCTTAGTAGGTTATTCTAAATATCCCCAATTTTTTTTAGCAGTGTATAACTTGCTCGTTTGATGCCAACACTGTGTACATTTATACGTGTGACCAAAATGTATTATTTAATACTATCTACCAGTCTATTGTCCCAATTTTTCTCTTTCTCTCTTTATTTCTCCCTTCGTTTTCTCTTTCTCTCTCTTTCTGCCTCTTATTCATTCTGTGTCCCTCGTTATCTCTTGATTTTTCTCTATCTTTCACTCTCTTTCTGTCTTTTTCCTCTTTGTCTTTATCTCTTCTAATTTCTCTATCTTTCTTTTCATATTTATCTCTTTCTCTTTCTCCTTTTTATATTTCGTTTTGTCTTACATTTTCTCTATATTCTTTACACTTATTTTCTCTCTTTCACTCTCCCTCATTTCTTTCTCTTCACTATTCCTCTTCTTTTTCCTTTCTCTATCTCTGTTTTCTCTTTATTTCTCTCTTTATATATTCCTTTCTCTGTCTTCGAAGACTTCTTTTTTCTCTCTTTTCCTATCTTCTTTCCTGCTTATTCTCTCTTTTTTCTTTTATCTATAATTCTTTTTCACCTTCTTCTTTCTTTCCCTTTTTCTCCTTTTGTCTCCCTTTTTATCTCCCTTTTCTCTCTTTCTCTCTTTTCCTCTCCATTCCTTCTCTATTTCCTATCTCTCTTTTCTCTACCTTTTATCTCACTTTTGTCTCTTTATCCTTTTCTTCCATCTCTATCTCTCTTCTTTCGCCACTGCCTTTTTCTTTCTATCTTTCTTTTCTTACTCTATTTACTTCTCTTTTTTTCTCTTTCTCTCTTACATTTTCTCAGTTTGTCTTTATATCTCGTTCTTTCTCTTATTCTCTATATATCCTCAGTTTCTCACCCATTTCTCCATATATTTATTTGCCATTTCTCTTCCATTTTTCTCTTCTTCGTTTTCTCTTTATTTCTCTTCCTTTAACTTTTTGTATCTTTCGCTTTATCTCATACTTCCTCTCCCTATCTTTTTCTCTTGTTCTCTCTCTTCTCTTTCTCTTTCTTTATTTTTCATCTTCCTGTTCTATCTCTGCTCTTCTCTTTTTTTCTCAATTTTTTATTTATATTTTTCTCTACCTTACTCTCTTTTTATCTTTTTCCCTCATTTCTCTCTCTTTTCTCTCTCTCCTTTTCTATTTATTACCTCTATCTCGTATTTATCTCTAATTCTTTATCTCTCTGTCTTTTTCTCTTTCATTCTCTCACTTTTTTCTCCCATCTCTCTCTCCATTTTTCTATTTCCTTTCTCTCTCTTCTCTTGTTTCTCTCTTTCTTCTCTTTATACCTTTTCTTCCATCTCTTGCTCTCGCTCTCTCTCCTTCTATCTCACAGAAATAGGAAAATAGTGGAAGCGTGTATCAGTCGTTATTAAATTCATCAAAATCTTAAAGTTAGAACAATCGTGATATCAAAATATGTTTGAAGCGCATAATATAAGAGGTTGGTAAAATACCTTCTAGGGACGAAGCAAGAAGTTGCTCTACAGCATCTGAAGAGTGTTTTTACCAAATTATTCTAATCGATTTCCGTTCAATTCTCTCTTTTATGTAAACTCACATCTATAAATTCATGACGAAGAAGAAACAACGTATAACAGAAATGTAAGAATTAATAAAAATACAAAATATTGACAGATATGTTTAAAGCGGAACGAACCAATGAATTAGGTATTGGTAGTCAAACTGTAAACACACAACACTAACTCACCGGCGCTATGGTCGTGCAGACATAAGTCGTCCACATATCCGTATCTTGAACTAATATTTTCCCTGTGTAGGATGTTAGGAAATTCTCATTATACATTTGTAGGGCTTCTAGAGGGAATATTAATGGTAAGGCCACTTCACTGGGAAGCATAGGGCCTTCATAAAACTTTATTGTTTGTCAATGCCTTCATTTCATTGCAACTCATCCCTGCATGTTCAGCTTCATCCCTGATGATATTACTCCATGTTGCCCCAGGTTTTCCTCTTTCTCTTCTCAATCTTCCGGGGTTCCAGTCAAATGCCATTTTTGTGATGTTATTATTCTCTCGCCTTAACACATGACCAACCCATTTTCATTTTTTAAATGTAATTTCTCTATAAATTTCATTTTGATTCGTTATCCTCCAAAGTCCTTTATTCGTTTTAATATCTCGCCACCATATACACAAAATATTTATCAGGCAATGGTTTACAAATATTTGCAATTCCTTCCTAGTTTGTTTTGAAGACTTTGAAGTTTCACAGCCTTATAATAAAATAAATTTCACATTTTAACTAACATAATCTTAGTTTAAGTCTTAAGGAGATTTGTTTCGACCTCCAAATTGGTTTCAGTTGAGTATAAGCATATATTTCTTTATTCTGACGTTGATGTCAACGTCTTCATCTGTGCCACCATTCACAGAAATTATACTACCCTGGTATATACATTAATTTGTATCTTCTAATACAAGAACAGAATCCATTGTGTTATAGATTCTCTTTTCTGTTGTTTTATATTTATCTCTAATCCATCTTTAGCTCCCAGTTTTGTAAAGGTCTTGAAGTTTTTCATTTGTATCACTAAATCTATGGGATAGTAACCAAACATCATTTGCTTATTCTAAACTTTCTAATCTTGCATTCAAACCCCATTGTATACCACGATGTCTCCTGCTATTTAATTCGTTCATTACACCATTCATAACCTAAATAAGCAATAGTAGGAACAACAGACATCCCTGTTTAACTCCTCTTTCAGTGTTGAAAGGCATAGAGAGTCTCCCACGTGTTGTGGGAATTGGTAAATAATGTTTTGAATAAGAACATTGTCCGAAACATACCTTTTTCGTGCTACAGGGACAAAACATTTCGCAATAAGCATTTAAATTTCCCGCGTCTGCCAGTAAATAGACATTAATTTAATGATTTATGACTCAAATATGGTCCTAGTGTCGACTCAGTCTCTAGCGGAAATGAGTACCAGACACTTGTTCTGGAAGTAAAGGTGGCCGTCACCCAACACCCGGCTGACATCTCGTGCCGAAAGTCTAAAAATATGGGAGTCTAAATCCCTACTACCCCAAGGGTCTCCTGAGGCCTGTAGTGGGATCGCTTTAAATTACTGAATTAATTACATTATACAACCGAATATTCACTGGTTTTGTGAAATAAAGAAATTTCACTTAGTCACTGTAAGGATAATAATTGTTTATATGCAAACTAACCAAACTTCTCTACTCGAATTAACATTGTAGTTAGTACAACAGTGGTTCAGTATGGCGACCACAAAGTTCGTTGCATACAATGTACCTGCGAATCATTTTCTTGTACACTCGCTCCGCCTTATTCTTACACTGACAAGAGAAGTTCTTCATGTTTCTTTTGACATTGCTGGGTTGTGTAAATGTAATTAATTGAGTCATAAATCGCGGTGGTCTAGTAGTTATCTTCCGTGTCCCTATCCCGAGATTCGCTCGTTCAAACCCGTTCGGGGTCGATGGATTTTCTAGGATGGCAAAAGTCCAAGGGACAAGTCCTACGAGAGAGATTTTTAAGGCGTGGGTCCGAGTCTGTATATTTTTAGGCTTGTAAAAGAACCGCAAGTCTAAATAAAAATTCCTCTGTGCAAAATGTACCGACCGCCATACATTCTAGTAATACCTTAGTTGCCTACTGGTATCTGTAGGGAAACAAGTGTAATTAAATTAGAATGGTTAAAATACTTTCAAATAGGAGGCATCCATGTCTCAATGTGGGACATGAGGGTATACGAAGAAGAAGAAGAAGAAGAAGAAAAAGAGTGATTAATCATTAAATTAGTATCGATTTAAATTCTTACTGAAAACTTGTACTTTCAGCACGAAAACGGTAGATTTCCTGGAAAAGATTCCTATTCAAAACGCTATTTACTCAATCCGCTCTAATGGACCTAGAAATTTGTATATATGGCCATTGCGAAATAAGTGATTAAATTATTTTAATACACACTTCACCGAAGTAAGCAAGGCACTTGCACCGCTTCATAGGGCTTATCTATAATGAGTAGTCTCGATATTTATGTAATTAAAAGATAATGTGAAATACATACAGTATGCATTATTCAATTGTTTGTGTGTGAAATAAAGTAAAAGACAGTCAGAAGTCTTACTTATAATACTATTAACTATTTGCATGTGAAACAAAAGACAATCGTAAGTCTACCTTAGTATAGGCCTACTACGTTGCAACCTTTTAGCAGGCCTACATAAAAATCCTGATTCTAATCTGTCTAATATATAAAAATGGATGTTAGTTTGTCTGTTCATCGAATTGTGATCGGGCTTTTTACAAAATGTTCAGCAGATTCCCGGGATGTACATAGGCTATAAGAGAGTTGTGATACTGAACTCCTACACCCTTAAAAATCACCCTTTGTAGTAAAAAAAGGGGGGGGGAAAGTAGCTTTTTGGACATTTAAATGGCTTACGCTGCCTAAACCATAACAAATACACAAAATTAATGTACACAGAATCGAATATCTCAAAAAACTCTACAAAAAAAAAAAGCCTCCGACACCATACGTTTATCTTTTACGGATAACTCACAATAACCATTTTTGTCTTTCATTGATGCCAAAAAGATCAGGATAAGTATATGCCCGTGCAATCATAGCAGCGCACGGCAGATAATCTTTTACGGATAACTCAAAATAACGAATTTTGTCTTTCAGCTCATTTATGCGAAGTACATCGGAATGCGTAGATTACCGGGTAACTCGGTGTAACCAGCACGGGGTATCTAAAATAATTCAATTATGGCTTTACTTACAGTGATTGCCTGAATATTAAATTTTTGGAAGATGTTTTTTTACTATTTGTATTGTATATATGAATGGTAGTTTGGAAATAGAATTAATTCGTTTATTGGTTGTTTTAGCTTCAATAACGAAGAGGGCAGGTTTATAATTATTATTATTCCTTTTACCTATTCAACTAAACATCCGATCGATTGAGGGTCTTTCCACTTTTCAGCGGTTGCCCTTTTACCAGCCGGCTTCTGGCCCTTCACATCCACATGTGTCAATCACAGAGGTAGATGATCAACAGCCAGTGTAGGGGTGACATATGGTTAGCATGTCGAATCCCCCAGCCGTTATAGCTGGTTCCTCAACCTGGAGCCGCTACTTATTGTAGCTACCCAATTGCCTCACGATGCTGGGTGGGCACCGGTCCCATACTGGCCGAAATACCATGAGAAAACTTCTCCCCCCATGGACACTCGAACCAGCGCAAGTCCCGTAGCTCTGCGCCAAGGCTTCCTAACTTAACCGCTCGGCTACGGCGCGGGACCAACTAAACATAAAAACACAATTTTCGTCTTTCAGTTAATTTATGACAAGAAGATCGGGATAAGTAGATTCTTGGGCAACGCCGGGTAATCAGCACGGGGTATCTAAAAATAACAACGATATAAATGTATACTTATTTTTCACTTGACTTATTCAACTAAACGTAAAACACATTAACATTTATTAAGGCGTAGCAGCGCCCGCCCGGTATTAGCTACTCTAGTATTATATATAGAAATGAATGTTTGTTTGTTCGTATTTTATGCGCTGCCATATCGTTCATCCGATTGTGATGGGGCTTTTTGCAAAATGTTCATGAGTTTCGCGGGATGATTATAGGTTATAAGATAGTCGTAATACTCAACTCTTACATTCTTAAAAATCACTCTTTCTAAAAGTTGTTTTTATAGACTCTTAAATCGCTTACGCTGCTTAATCCATAACTAATACACAAAATGAATGCATACAGAATTGAATATCTAAAAGAAAATCTACAAAAAAGTTCGCGACAGCATATGTTTATCTTTTACGGATAACTCACAATAGCCATTTTGTCTTTGCCAAGAAGATTTGAGATAGATGGATTTCCGGGAAGCGTAGCAGCGCACGGCGGGCAACTCGTTTATGGATAACTGACAATAACGAATTTTGTCTTTGAGCTCATTTATGCCAAGAAGATCGAGATAAGTAGATTCCCGGGCAACGCTGAGTAATCAGCACGGGGTATATATATAAAATTATGATATATTTTTTTCCTTTTACTTATTCAACCAAATAGAAAAAAAAAAGGTTCACTTTCGTCTTTCAGCTCATTTATACCATGACGATCAGGATAAGTAAATTCCTGGGTAATACCGAGATATCTAAAAATAATTGAGATATAATTGTTTCCCTTTACTTGTTGAACTAAATATAAAAACACGTTAATTTTCGTCTTTGAGCTCATGTGTGGCAAGAATATCGCGATAAGTAGATTCCCGGGCATCGTCGGTTAATCAGCACGGATATCTAAAAATAATTACGATATAAATGTATAATTATTTTTCTTTCACTTATTCAATTAAACATACATTTTCATTTTTTCAGAGAAGCAGTGCACGCCGGGTGTTAGCTAGGGTTTTATACAATCTGGTTTTTGTTTCGCGTGTCGGATATATTGAATTTAAATACTTCATGTATGGAAAGCTTACATTTCTTAGCATTTTGTATTCTTTTATTTATGTCTTTCTGGATATTATTATGTTTATATACACCCTTTAAACAGGAGTTCATAAATTAATCAGTTATTGAAGTAATGTCAGTTTTAATGTTTGGGACTTGCTGATAGTAAGTGACAATTCTAAATAAACCATCACAATCTTATTCAATAAGGTTAAGGGAGACACCCTTCTTAAATTCGAGCCCTAAATTGGAGACACAGAAATTTAGTTTGCAAGTTATTTTAATGTTCCGGACCGCAAGGAAAACAAAATCATGTAAAACTCTACTTTATTATTGTACATTATTATGTAATATTTAATGCAAATGTAAGTAATTTCTATCCATTTGTTTTTCTATTGTTTATATATATATATATATATATATATATATATATATATATATATAAGCTTGCATTCCTCAATGTTAACAGTTTAATTTAACATCGAAAACGCATCACTACCATAAAGTAAAAATATTCTCTTTAATTTGCTTACTTGATAAACGAGCTACTAAATGGCGGTGGAGATAGATTCCCGCTATTTCTCGTAATAATAAATGTTGTACTAGATTTGCTTGGTAGCGTAATCGGTAGCGCACTGCGATATCAATCCAGAAGTCCGGGTTCAAATCCCGTCCAAGCATTTATTTTTCTTATGTCACACATACATACACACACACACACACACACACACACACACACATATATATATATATATATATATATATATAAATATATATAATAAAGTAATGTCTGTCTGTCTGTCTGTCTCTCTGTCTGTCTGTCTGTCTGTCTGTCTGTTTGTCTTCATGCATTACTATGCAATTTATCCGATTGTGATGGGGCTTCTTGCAAAATGTTCAGGAGTTTCCCGGAAAGGTTTCAGGCTATAAGAGAATTGTAATACTCAAACCCTTCACCTTTAAAAATCACCCATTATAGTGAAAAACGTGTTTTTCGGAACGTTTTAGATACTTAAATGGCTTATTAATGTACACAGAATTGAATATCTCAAAAAATCTACAAAAAATTCTAGGACAGCATATGTTCATCTTTTACGGATAACTCATAATAACCATTTTTATCGTTCAACTCATTGATGCCAAGAAGATCGTAATGACTAGATTCCCGGGCAAGCGTAGAAGCGCATGGCGGGTATTCTTTTACGGATAACTCTCAATAACCATTTTTGTCTTTCTTCTAATTTATTCCAAGAATATCGGGATAAGTAGATTCCCGGGCAACGCCGGGTAATCAACACGGGGTATCTAAAAAAATAATTACGATATAAACTTATATAATTATTTTTCTTTTTACTTATTCTACTATATATACAAACACATTTAATTCATTTAGGCGTAGCAGCGCACGCCAGGTATAATTATATAAACGAGTGTATGTCTGCTTGTCCTTTATAGACTTCTATACCGTTCAAATGATCTTCGTGAAAAAATTGTATATACAGGGTTTCAGATGCGACGAGTGTTTGGCTGTTATCTATTATATTAAAAAAATATTAAGTGTAAGAGTTCACCTGAAACACAAATTTAAAAATCGCTCTAGCGATCACAATTTTTGATGTTTCACAACAAAACTCGGAATATCCAATTAAAATACACCGAGGTATGTATTACCCAAAAATCAGCAAAATCCGACCGTTAGAAGTGGGAGTTTACCTGAAATTTGAAATTAAAAATGTACGGTTCGTCGCAGTGTTTAACATATAATTAATTATCCCTCAATATTTAATTCATTTAGACGTATCAGCACAGGTCGGGTGTTCCCTAGTAATATTATTTTACCATTTTAAATAAATGCTGGTAGGATGTTGCTAATTTTATAACAAGTGTATTCTTTTTTTTTTCTGCCTAACAATCATTTGGTCTCAAGGCCTGTTACAATCTGACATAATATTTTCACGTAATTTCTTAGCAGGACGACCCACAGATCCTCGGCTGTGTGATGTACAGTGTGTAACGGGCATAAGTGCCACCCTTTTCAATCATATGGAACGGTCTACACCTACAGAATCAAAAAATGTTTCCATCTTTCCTTTGGTCTTTCCAAACTTCTTCTTCCTCGTGGTGAATAGTTGCATGCTGCTTTTTGGTATTCTATTCCTAGTCATCCTTGCTAAGTGTTCTTTCCAGTTTGTTCTGTATTTCACATTGTTGTGTTTAATTCCTCTACTTTTAGTTGTCTTAGTTCACCTACCAAGGTGTTAATACTTGATTTCAAAAACTTCTTCTTCTTCACTTCACGGGCTAGGCAAAAGATTGCCTGTTCCGCCTCACAGTTGTTCTATCCATCTTTTCACTGGCCTTCCTACATTCCTTGAACCTCTTGGCTTGTAGTTGAATGCTGCTCTTGGTAATATTGTTACATTCATTCTTTCCACATGTGTAAACCATTTCTCTCTATATTATCTGATTTTCTCATTCAATGGATATATATTTAACACTGCTCTTATATTTTCAATCTTCATCCAATCCAATCTTGTGCAGCCTTTTGTTCTTCTAAGAAGTTAATTTCTGCGCTTTGTATTCTACTTTGCAATTTTTTGGTCATTACCCAAGTTTCGCTCCCATAAAGATTTTAAAAACATTGGTGTTATTAAGGTGTGGAAAGGAAGGGGAAGCTACCACACCTACAATTCCCTAGTAAAGCTGCAAACATAGCATGAAAATACTATGATTGCAGTGAAGGACCTGCCTTCGGGCAGAATTACTATGGATGGATGGTGTTATTGCCATTTTCGTTAAATTAAATTAGTAGTAGTAGGACTTTATTAGACTAAAAGTAAGATACATACAATGTTATTTACAAATATGGGACGCACGTGCAGTAAGCCAAACGTGCTCTTGACAGTCCGTATCAATAAAATAATGCCCAGTAATAATATAAATTAAGAAAAAACACAATAGAAAGCAATACAATTACCTTATATATTATTGGTTTCTTATTAAATTAAATATAAATACAAGCTTACATTGCTTAAAATCTGGAATGAGAGATGTTAGAAACATATGTAGGAGGGTTGAAGCAGCTGAGTACAAGCCGTGGTATGTACAAGGCAGCTGAGTTCAAACTCTGTGTCCCGAATCAGCGGTACTAAGTAAACACCATTCCATCCATCCATCAACTTTGCCAAATGGCAAAATACGAAACTTTAATAAATAGTTAATATTACAATTAGAAAAAATATTGAGGTCTTTCTCATTCTTTATCACATGATAATCATCAGTTAAAATTATGCTCTTATTCCTCTTTCACCTTGTATATTTGTAGACTGCCTTTGGAATTCTACTATACTCATTCTTTCGAGATGGCATTTCCAATTCGTTTAATACTGATGAATGCATTTTAGAACTGGCTTGGTTATTCTTTACAACATGTGACGCGACTTTAAGTGCTTCATAAACCCCTGTCAAATTTTATTCTTAGGTTACCATTTTTCAAATTATTTCCCGTAATTTACAGTATTATTTTATATTTTTTCCAACGGTTATTTCAATATATTTTTCTATGATATTTATCTATATACATAGCATGAAGACGTGGCAGCCATAATGATTTTAACGAATATTCTAAGCAAAAAAAAAAACAGTCGTGTTCCGGTGCAGCCAACATAGAATATGTACTAATTAACTGTACACATACAGTTAGTAACATTCTTGTTCATACAGCTGAGATTTTGTGATACACAGTAAATGTTCTATCTTACGAAATGTGATTTGTTTCTGATTACCATTTCAGAGTATCGTAACAGCCTAATCGGCCTATACTTAATAAAACAAATTATCTTTTGCAACTATTTTTATTATAAATATAATTAAAACTAAAATCAACGAAATTAAACATTCACTTGTTTGCAGTATTTCTGTTCATGCACTTAAAAGACAAAACCAAAGCACAGAACAATGTTTTCACTTAATACATATTAGAGCACTCCTTAGCTTTATTCACTGCTTGGCATCCTCGTTGCGTTGGATTAACCATTTTTTTTATTGTCTCAGGTGTGATTTTATCCCATTCTTCTCTAATGAAACGTTTTACCTCTTCTTTTGAAGTTTCTTTCCTTTTACGAACATGTTTTATTCAATTCGGCCCAAAGATTCTCTATTGGATTTAGATCAGCTGACTCTGGAGGTGTTCTCAGCTGCTTCGGAACATTCCAGATCAACCAAAGCCTGTTATCTGCAGTATGTTTACTGTCATTGTCTTGTTAGAATGTGTAATTCTGCCCCCGTCACATTTTCATGGCGCCTTGTTCTACATTTCCCTTCAATAGCTTGTTGCAATACCACTTATCCATTATTCCGTCAATGAATTGCAGGTGTCAACCCTGTTGGAAGAAATACAGGCCCTGATCATAACTGAACCTCCTCCGTGTTTCACAGTCGGAAGAGTATTCACCTTATCAACAGCAGTGTTGAATTTCCTCCAAACCCTTGTCATACCATCTGATACGAAGAGATTTATTTTGCTTTCTTCGGACCAAATTACACGATCGCAAAACTCCTGTGATTTGTTTGCATGCTCTTTTGCCAAGAGTAATCTTGCACCACAATTTTTTTTTCTTAGATATGTCATTTTTCGCGGTCTGCGCCCATTATAATTATGCGACCACAGCACACAACGAACAGTCTGATTGCTCATTTGCTTTCCAGACTCTTCTTCCACTAAGGGCCTAAGTTCCAGAACACTAATCCGAGTATATGCTTTAACATGTCTGAGTATAAAACGTTCTTCTCTTTTGTTTATTATTTTTTCTACGTGTACGCTGAAAGTTTTGTATGGTACCTTGATACTTGAACTTGTTTACTATGTTCTGTATAGTTGCATGTGATTTGCCCACTATATTGTCTATTTCCCCCAGTGATTTACCTCTTAAAGCAAGGTTGACAATAGTTCTCTTTAAGTCTCAACTTAACTGCATTCTCTTCTCCATTGTGTACATAAATGAAGCAAGTATGTCAATGCTATGAAACAACTCTCTCTATTCGTTCACTTGAGTAGGTAGCGCAACATTAGTTTACAAACACAAAGGATAGAGACTGCATTCTTTTGAATGTTTGAACAAGACTGTTTCACTTCAGTTCCATCCATGTTGCTATGTTAAATTAATTATTAGGTTTCCATATTAATTTAAAAGTGCTCGCCCTAGCGTAGCGGTTAAGGCACTGAGCTACAAGCCGGAGGGTCGAGGGTTCAAGTCCCGTTGGGGTCAGGTTTTTAAACTGACCCAAACCCTCTGGCGGCACCATGGTCCTGGGGTCGACTCACCCTCTAACGAAAATGAGTACCAGACGCTTGTTCTGGGGTAAAGGCGGCCGTCACGCAGGGCTGACAACCCGGCTGACATAAAGTGCCGATTGTCTAGAAAAAGTGGGAGCCTTAACCTCCCACTACCCCAAGGGCCTCCTGAGGCCTGTTGTGGGATCACTTTACTTTTACAATATATAATTAATTGCCATACATTTCCGTAACACAGCTAATACTATTACACGGCCTCGTATCAATTTTAAACTTAAGTAGGCCTAAAATTAACAATAATGTCAGCTATAAGAACAAGATTGGTACTAACTGTATACTTCAGAATTTCAGAATTTAATATTTATTATTGGGCGTTGCATTCTTTCACGGGTTAGCGTGCTTAAATTGCGTTAGGTTAGTTTTAGGTTAATCTTTCACGGGTTAGAGTACTTAAATTGCATTAAGTTAGCTTTAAGGTTCTTAAACACTTAATCTGTTTTTATCACTTATCGTTCACATCCATTATTCACTCCCATTGCTTCGTTTACTTTACAACAAAGCTATTTCGTGAATATATTTGTATACAGTGCATTTATCACTGAAAAATAAATCGTTTCAATGTTGTGTCGTTTAAAATTGAACTTGTAAACTTGAACGCTGTTTGAAGTTTACTTGAATGTATTTATGATTGAGGCATATGTTTATAATTTGTCTACCATTTAAGGATGTATTTACTTTAGGTGAATATTGGAACAGTGTCAGCATTTCAAAGGGAGAGGGTTGCGTAATGATGTATCGTACACAAATGGACTTTGTAGAGTGTTTACAAGACAGATTCAACAGCTTAATGGAGTAGGTAGTAAACATTTACTTGCCTTCATACCGGGATTATTAATAAACATTTCACCGAGTTACATGTAATCTACTCAACATGCAGCTGCCATAAAAAAATTACTTCTATAATTAAACTTTTTTATTTAGTTCAACTTTATATTAGAATAGTAGATTTCATACCCTAAAATGTAATACAGGGCTTCCAATATAAAACCGGACACGCCTCACGGGGTTTCACCCGTCAGGCTGCGCTCTCTCCTCGTCCGCATTTCACTCTGACAGCCGCAGAGTGTCCGGTTTTATACTGGAAACCCTATATATGGATCAGTTAAAATGAATTGGTAAGATGTTAATTATTTATTTAAGGAATTAATTATTATATTTTCTATAAGTGATAAAATAACAAACAGTGTAATTAAGAAAAATAAATGTTCGAATTAAGTTGTGGATTTCATAAAAAAAAACAATTAAAATGCTGTGGTCATATAAAAAAAAAAGATTTCCAAGACGAATTCTAGAATGGGTGCCACTTGGTAGAAGAAGAAGAAGAAGAAGAAGAAGAAGAAGAAGAATAAGAAGAAGAGGACGGCCAAAATTAACGTGGATTGATGGTGTGTTAAGCAGCTTGAGGGAGATAGGATTGGATGATGGAGATTGAAATTATAGAGATGTGGGGGAGAATGACAGTTGATTAATTGGGCGCAGGAAGACGTTGTGAAACATTGTGAAAACCTGCTAAATAAATATACTAAGTATTACTATATTTCAAACATTAAAAATTCGTTACTTAAATAAATGGACAGTTATTGACAAATGAGGGAAATTTTGAAGAAGTGGATGAATTCAAATACCTAGAAACAATAATTGCAATCATAAATGAGATGCATAAATAAATGAAACGTAGGCTCAGTTCTGGAAATGCACGCAATTAAGCATTACATGAAAATTTGTTATATCAACTTCTCTAATAAATGCTTAACTAAAAATATATAATACTATTATTTTCCCAGTTATGGTTCCGAAACATGGACACTTGCTTTAAGGGAAGATAAAATATTACGAGTATTTGGAAATAAAACTCTTGTGAAAAACTTTGGACCGAAGAGAGACAAGCAGACACATAAAAGGAGAAGGTCATACGATAAGCAGGACATGTGGCACGAATGAGAAATGGAAGAGGGAATTAAAACTCCGTGTAGGACAATAAGTGGGAAAGCGCACAGTAGGTAGGACAAGAATGAGTGGGAGAATGATATTAACCATGATTTGAGGGAGGTAAATCATTAAAAAATGATTGGAATATATAAGCTCAGGATAGAGATGTACGGAGAGCTTATGTCCGTGCGATCATGAAGCTACGGATTCGATAGTTTCAATGAGTTAATTAAATTTTACTGTATTTATAAAAATTGATAGATTGGTAGCAGCAGAAATGAGAGCACAGAAATCCTTAGCAAGCAAGCTACATATTACACGATGATGAGTGAAATGAAGAATTACAAGGATAGAAAAAGTAAATCTCATCACAGAAACCATGAATCAAAAACAACTGGCACTACTACGATTTAAAAAGCCTCATTAAAGACTGTCACGTCAAACTTTGTTATTCCATCCGACGCAAAACATAGTGGAATACGTGCTGTGAAATGCTGGCCAAAATGCAATTTTTAAATTGTAACATTATTTTTTCTTTTTCTGTCGTACTTACAGGAATGGCCACCACGATTGAAAGTTCAATTTCATAAATTTCCAACCAATAAATAACTAAATAACTATACTGTAATATTACAAATTACCTACCTAGGGCGGGAAATAAAACCACTGCCCTTTATATATACTACGTACAATGTGCGTACAAAAATATATCCAAAAGGTAGTGTGAATATTAATTATACATAACAAATCACTGCATTTTAAATAAAATGAACTTTATTTGAAACAACATAGAACTATAAATTAGTACTTGCCGCCGTTTTACCCTAATTGGTGTCACGTTCTGCTGTAGTCTCAACTAAATTATTTTCGGCATTCAGCGTATATACATTGACCAGAGCTCCTAACGTCAGTCAGTTGTTTATAATGACCGCAAATATTTCCAACAAAGATTTATTGTATTGACTTAGGCTTTCACGGCTGGACTAGCTATGATGATCTTGAAGAAGATTTCCGGGCTGTAGGCCGTGGTCTCGAGGCTTGAAGTTCCCCGACGTTTCGCCAGAGACTGTGTCTGGCATCCTCAAGAGTTGTCTTGCAGACGCAGTATCTGGCGAAACGTCGGGGAACTTCCAGCCTTGAGACCACGGCCTACAGCCCGGAAATCTTCTTCAAGATCATCATAAAGATATTATTTTACTATTATTCATTATTTACTATTATTCATTAATTTGAAAAAACACCATCGTGCAAAAAAATAATGTACAACATACGTTTGTGAACTGTTTTAGATAATTTCTTCCTCACTTCTCTAAAAACCACTTCCCAATCTCGCATTGCAATGTACTATTAAATAGTAGTTTAATTTGTAGCTAAATAATGTATTAAACAATATACATAGTTTTGCAACAAATCTTCAAACAACGCTGTTTTATCAGTCGGAAGTTGTAATTTGTTGTTGGTGCTTGTATTAGCTCGTCAACGCGTTTGTAAATCATTTCCATAAAGATAGTGTGTGTAATGATTTCTGTGAAGCGAAATATACAGTTATTCTACTATGGACTTTTAAGTGTCAGGTGTCTAATAAACTGCGTGATTTTTTTATGAGGAAGATATGTGATTAGGAAAAATAAGCCATTGAAAGGACAACAGTTTATTTTGGTAGATTTTCTGTAGGAAACGCTATTAGGTAATGTATTATACTTATATTTAAAATCTGTAATAAATGCTGAAATAGAATCCAAACCAAAATGGATTTTTCGTAGAAGATATTCCATAAAAAAAATAGCCGCAGCCCCCCGCAAATTTTTACATTTAAACATAGCATTTCTCAGCTAAACTCTGTTGCATGTGAGATGCATTTTTACATTATTTCATAAACTCCTGTCAAATTTTACTCTTAGGGTTTCATTTTTGAAATTATTTCCACCATTTACAATGATTTTTGCATGTTTCTAACTATTATTTGAAAATATGTTTTCACGATATTGAACTACATGAAGACTTGGTAGCCATATTGATTTTAACGAATATTCTGTTTTCCAGTGCAGCCAACATAATCTGTACTAATTAGCTTACACTAAATAAAATCAGTGTGCATTCTTACACATGTAGAGTACTTAAATTGCGTTAGGTTAGTTCTTAAGTTGGTCTTTCACAGTTTAGTTTTAGGTTCGTTGACAACGCGAGTTCAAATATCGTATATATGTTGGCTGCTTCCCGTAATTCCATAGTGTAAGCCGCTTCCAGTCTTTTGGCGCAAGCACATGGTGTATGGTTGGAACTTAGAAAAAAACTTTCTTGTCACATATTGTAAAGTATTTCCCATTTATCTAACAAATATTTAGGAAAAATACAAACTATTTATTATTGGAATTCGAATGTCATAAAAACTAATAAAGTCCACGGCAAATTTACGTTGAGGTATTAGTCAATATAAAAATTATTGAATGTCATAAAGTAGAAATTATATGGTGAATCCCATGGTAACCGACGTAATAAATTCAACAAAATAACATAATATTTTTATTTTTTAGCCTTCATATAATAGAATACTACCTTTTCTCTTCAAAATATATATATATATATATATATATATATATAATACAGGTTTCAATCTCTTTAACAGAAAATATGGAGTTTCAATATTTAATAAGTGTACTTAAAAATGTACGGTTTTATATCCGTAACTTACGTAAGAATAGAATGGCATCAAGCTTTACAGAGTGAGAGTAAAATAATAAGTTTAAAAATGTATCGTAAGTAATGCCACGAGTGAATTTATCTACAGGATTTGGAAATCAATACTGGCATTTGTTAGGAATATTTAACGAATAAAATTAAGTTGTTTACTCACAAATAATTTATTTAAATATAGTTATTTTAAAATATTTATACATCTAATATAAACGGCGATGTTTGAAAACAAATTAGAAACGTTTGTTATGTTTCACTTCTTTATCACTGCAACAAGATCATATTATTTATTGCCGAAGGATCGGAATATTGTAAGAATGCACCCTAGTGGTGAAAAATGAACCAACAGTATAGATTATTAATTAATTTCTAATGTCCTCTGATGTAAATATGTCAATTATATTTTTTCTTGGACGTGAATTCCTGGAAAATAATACTTTTAAGAAAGTGCAAACAATAGTTTATTTTTTGTAGTATAATCAATTGTTATAAGATTCATGATGTGTTTCGTTGAGGTTTATTCAAAATTAATATAAAATTATAGAATATTCACCTGAAAGGTCCGTCTCCTCAACTTAATTATCATTTAACTGTAGCGCTTTCGGGACTTGTCCCATCATCGGCAGGATTCAAAACTGGTGTTTCACTGAAGATCTGGTAGAGGGGGTTGCATGTATTGGGTTCGTTTTCGTTTATCAGGCTGTCGTTGTGAGCTGCTTTCATGATTTCCATCTCTTCGAGTACGTTTATCTTCGCTGGATTATTTTCTCTGTGCATTACTGTTAGGGTGTTTTCAATATTTAACATGCGATGTCCTTCATGGATAACGTGTTTTGCATAGCTTAATTTACCTTCTGCGTGAATGAAGTCTCGAAAATGTTCTTTGAATCTGATGTTAAAACTCCTGTTTGTCCTTCCTATATAAAATTTGTTGCAGTCCTTACATGCCAGTTTATAAACTCCTTTGCTGTTGAAAATGTTATTTTCTTCATCTTCGAAGAGATGGAAATCATGAAAGCAGCTCACAACGACAGCCTAATAAACGAAAACGAACCCAATACATGCAACCCCCTCTACCAGATCTTCAGTGAAACACCAGTTTTGAATCCTGCCGATGATGGGACAAGTCCCGAAAGCGCTACAGTTAAATGATAATTAAGTTGAGGAGACGGACCTTTCAGGTGAATATTCTATAATTTTATAATAATCAATTGCTACAAATGTTTTACATTATCTCCCCCATGCACTATCTGATTACATTCGTGCACTATATATACAATCTGGTATCCACACGCATTCTAGAATTCTTACATCTCAATATATAAATTGTTATATTCAACTTATTTCTTAGAGAGTCAGTCACTGCAAAATAAATTGACAAAATAAATTGATGAAATCGAGGTGAAAAACGACTGTGATTGGTTGTAAATCAAAATTCATTGAAATGTGATTGGTCATTGATTCCCATTTGAAGCATGAGTTAAACAGTCTAAAAAATACAACTTTTGAACTTTGTTTTATTAAACTGTAGTCACTAATTATACAAAATAAAGCTAACTGACGTAACAGCTAACGCTCTGCATTTTGTAACAATTTAATTAAAATGAATAACAATTATTTTTTACTTACGGGTTTGTTCATATTCTAAAATATTTTAGGGCGTAGGTACTTAAAATACGTATTTTTAATGGCCATACCACTTTGGGAGAAATTTCTGTAGGATAATTTTTAACAAACTAATGATTTGGCTAGCTTTTTAGTAAAAATACTCCACTGTGCGATCAAAGTACGATGAAGAGAACACATTTCGACTTTATCTTGAAGTCGGAGCAGGTCAGGTTGTATACACCGTGAAACTATGGATGATGATAGTGATAAAAATTGAATGAATGAAATGATTTGGATACTTAGCTAGAATAGAAGGCAAAAATCAAAACAGAATCATTTTGTACAAATCAAAAAGTATCTGAGCTAGAGAAAAATCGAAAATCAAGTAGGAGACAATGTGGAAAAATATACTAGGACATCAGAGCACCTACAGGAAAACCAAGACTAGGGATATAGAAGAGTGGCGAAGACTTATTTGGAAAGACAACACCCTCAATGTGTTGTCGAGTTAATAGTAATGAAATGTAACATATATCTACAATAGCGCAGACTAATGTTTACCCTAGCCTCTCCTATATCAGGAATTATTAAACGAATTAATTTAGTTACTCTTTTATTTGTCCATAGATATCATGCATTGTATGCGGTCAACATAACATTATCCATAACCTCTCCTATGTAAGGAGTTACTAAACGAAGTTAATTTTGTTATACTTATTTGTCCATAGATATCATCAGTGGTATGCGGTCAACATTCCGAACCAATGAGACATCTAACAGACTACTAAGATATTACTAGGATGATGAGGTCGGTAATTTTATTGAGGTATTTTTATTCAGGCTGAAGAATATTTTACGAGCTCGAAAATTTTCAGACTCAGGATGCACGGCTTAAAGTCCCTCGCGGAAAACTAGATCCTTGGAATTTTTCACCCTAAAATAAATCCATCCATCTCGGCCGGTAATTGTAACATGCTGTAAATTACTTAATGTGAGCTAAGTTTAATGTATCTCGATTCTGTCGCGACTAGTACACAAATTAAGGAAGGAAACTGAATATTCCGAGGATAATAGTCTGGAGAGTTTTGCGGTTTACACTCCACAAACCTGAGTACTAGATAGATAATGGAATTTATTGCCTTTTTTCAGAAAAAAAAATGCATATGCATTTACATTGCGCACGGGCCTGCTTGGCCGTACGTGCATTATTTTTTCCATGAATAAAAAAATAAAACTAATCATAATATAAACAAATATCTACAAATACACCTGTATCAAAAACAATAATAGGCTATATATGAGTAAAATCTATGACTACACTACATCACAATAATAGGCCTACATATCTACACTTATCCATGAAAAGACCATGTGTATTAATAAATAAAAAAGTATCATTCTGTACATTAATATTAAAAAAAATTTAGAAAGCAAATTAGAAAAAAAAACACACACACACACATACACCAACACACCCCACATATATACAAACGCGCACGCTCATACCCCCCTCCCCCCGTCCTGCAGACATCAAATACACTATCAGACTATTCAATTTATCAGACCTATTTATTATATAATATAATTAAAGATCGAAAACAAATACCATATTGAAATTCTTCTTATTGATAATACATATATCCTTAATCTACAGTTTTGCTATATCTCGATTTCCTTACTGTACCCAAAAAATTGCATGTTTTGATTCACTCTCGATCCGTCCTAAAAGATCCCAACATGCCATTCTCCCTAGATCCGACCTGAGAAATCTCTCCGGCAGCATCTGTAATCTAAGTTGTTCTGTCTCTCTACAGAATGCTATAATATGCTGCCAGTAACATGAGTACTATCTGCAAGTGCTACATCATTTCAAAGAGGAAGATTATGCAGTTCGTCAGGCTGTATGCCATGATCTGCTTAAGATTGTTGCTAGTGAAAATCTAATGAACCATATCCTTTTCAGGGACAAGGATATATTCTATACATGTGGTCGTATTAATGGGCATAACTGTCGAATATGGGCTGACGAGCAACCCAATTCATGTATTAACAGTAAAGGGATACACACAAAATGAAACTGTTGCTAAGTGTAATAGCTGCAAAAGTGTACGGTCCATTCATGTTTCAAGAACCCACCTACTTGGACATGCTACAACAATTTTAGGAAACAAAGTTCAGGAGACCAGCCTCATGAACTAATGGTCAGCGCTTCTGGCTACAGTTCATGAGATCACGGGTTCGATTCCCAGTCAGATCATAGGAATTTTTTTCTTAAAGGGAATCATTCCTTTGGCTGTCCACGGTCTGAAATTTAGGTTAAGTTCAGGTTAAAGACTTCCCTAGCGCTTTATCATTATTTATCACTCATCATATCTCGAGGTAGCCTAACTCCGCCTTCCAATTACCCCTACCTAAGAAATGAATTAAAATTCCGCCAATGCCAGGAAGGAGAAGAAGAAAAATTCCATAAAAGATAACCTGATGGCATGGGACAAAAAAAGTTCATTGAGGATGATAATAACACTATGCTTTTTTCAGCAAGATGTTGCACCACCTTACTTCGCTATGGTTTAAAGTGACCTTCAAAATTAATAATTTCCGGATCAATGAATGTCCATAGATGCACCAAAACTGTGGGCGTCATGCTCACCAGGCTCAATCGAATTAGATTTTTCTTTGTATTTTATAAAGTCCCATGTGTACAAGACAAATAATCGTGGCGTTTCTTTTTATTTGCGGGAACGCATTTACGAAGTAGTACCATATATTAACACCACGCTGTCTTGGTAATGTTTTTAGAGCGACAGTGCATCGCTTGGAGTAGAAGTTTGAAATAGAAGGGCTTCAAATAGAACTATTTTGGATATTATATACAGGTCAATCCTTCTTACAAATAACATGTAACAATCATTTACATTGGCTTTCAATAAAATGGATTGCGATTTTTGGACCATTCTGTATTTTCTACAAGCAAGATTAATCGATTGCACTTTGTTAATAATTTATAATTAGTTTCCTGTAGACTTACGTCGGGTGACGTTATTTATGAAAACGACGGAATGTTTACTGGCTTCTGTGATTGACAAATGATTTCAGGCGGTTGGTTAATTGCCTCACCGAGACAAGTAAGTCCATTAATCAAACCTACTGTTCTTCACCAATAAGAAGCCAACATGGCTCCTTCCTCATGCATTCTTATTTTTCCTCCATACAACTACATGTTTTTACCAAAATGTTTTCCTACAACCCTCTTATAATTTAACATTTTCAGCTCAGCAATGAAACCGTGACCATCGTCATTATCATCATCAATAAGAGGCTGATTTCTTTACCTAAACAATAAAAAATGCATGTATCTATGATCCAAAAAGTGCTTAACCCTTCAATAGGGAGATGGTAGATTGTTACCGAACTAGGGAGGTGGAGTGGTAACAACTTACTTCAAAACTACACAGAATTTAGAAATGTGGTTACTTTATGCACCTAGACGTAGAGTATCTGTGTTGTAAATGATCAAGAAGTTAAAATAATGACTGAAATTATAGTGTTGTAAACTTTTGTATTATTTCGTCAACTTTTATTGAAGATTAATTTAATCCGATTTACGATTATTTAACATGTAAACCCTAACAATATAATTTACATTAGCTTAGAGACACATTGTTTTGATAAAGGAAATCTCATATTAATACATATAGTTAGGAAATGTTAGGTATTTTTTTTTTACTTACAAAGGCAATCCCATTTATATTGTTCTGGCATTTAGCAGGTAGTCAACAAAGAGGGAAAACATTACAATGCATTCATATACAACATAAAAAAGTTTTCAATCAAATATACAAGTATAATAATGGTCTCTTGAAACTCTATAACGAAAAATATGTTTATGTATTGTTAGTTCTTTCAGTAGACACATTATAAAGATTCTTTAAAAAAATAAATATGGTAGTTTAGGCTTACAATAACGTTCATTATTTACCGACCAGGTATAGAAATAATTAATTCTAGGAATTTTGATTGGATGGTACCAGGCAAAAGGAAGAGGGGGAGAAGTAGAACATGGTATGAGGGAATATATGATGCCATGATGAAGAGGAGTATGGAAGAGGGACAATGGGAAGATAGAAATCTCTGGACAGCAGGAATCAAGGCGAACTGCTGTAAAGTGGAAAGCCTGTATTAGGTAGGTAGGAATTTTGAAATACGGTATCAAAAATAGCCCTGAAATACTAGTGGAAACTGGTTTGTAAGAAGTATTGTTCCCTGAAACTGAAGTGGGCAGGTGGGGTGGCACCATTACCTACAACATTATTTTTTTTTATTTGAAACGAACAGTATTCGTGTAGACAATTATAAAATCATAAATCACAGACATTCATAAGAAGGTGCTGAAAAATACAAAGCATTGAATTATATATTTTTTCAAAAAAGGATTAAAGTTTAAGCTTGGGGCAGTATAGCCATCCCACATCCCCACTTAAGAATTACATATGACCAAAAAACAGAAAAAGATATTATTTCACAATTTAATGAATCTCGATGAGTGTAGAGTTTATGACCGCGCGGTCATGAACCTACGGGTTGGTTAGTGCAGTGAGTTAGTTATTAGGTTATTAAACATTTTAAACAAGTGGTTGGTTGATAAAACCAAATTGACCTTGTCTAAACCTTAATGTCTGTCCTTAGATATGGTAGTTAGTGTTGGACATTCTCGAAACGTAATAAAGAAAACCTCAAGTTTTTTTAGAGGTATGTCCTTAGGAGGATATTTGGACCAGTGAATGAAAACAGAAGGTGGCGAATAAGAAACAATCATGAATTGTATCCCTTACTGTTCACAGACGCTGATATTGTTCAATTTATAAAGGTAGCAATATTACGTCGTGTTAGTCTGCTACAGATGTCCTCCCGGCTAGGCTCAAGGAGCCCGTGGACCAACTGTGGTGTCGTCAGGAATGAGCGACCTGACGTACTAGGTAGGTCAGCAATTTCCCCTGATGTTGTTCAATTTATAAAGGTAGCAATATTACGTCGTGTTAGTCTGCTACAGCTGTCCTCCCGGCAAGGCTGAAGGAGCCCGTGGACCAACTGTGGTGTCGTCAGGAATGAGCGACCTGATGTACTAAGTAGGTCAGCAATTTCCCCAGAAGTTGCGACTCCAACACCTTCTCCCTGAGGTGTTGGGTTTAGCTCGTGAACTTGGACGTGACCGTGATTTAGATAAGAAGCTGGGACTTGGGCCTCCTGACCGAAGTATCCCAAGGGGTGGAAGAATGGGTTCAGCTGTTAGTCGTATTATTATGATGGCAGAGGACAATCCTAATACAATATTCTCACTACTGAAACATGAAAAAAGTAGAAGAATAGAAAGTCCGAATTCCAGATGATTAAATGGAATAGGAAAACATCTTTAGAAGCTTGGTGAAAGAAGTTGGAGAAGGGAGGAGTTTAACAGGGATGAATAGAAAAATCTTGTCAGTGGCCAGGGCTCAAAATGGGCTGTAGTGCCACCTATGATGATCATTTATACATTTTTCGAACTTTTCCCCACGCATTTAAAGACAAGGTTTAATCGGCCCGGTCTTTCAAGGAATTTCAAAGAATAAAAAGCGACCTTCAGAATAGTGACTAAGAAAATTGCAATATACATACATTATATTGGTTACTTAAACTTGGCTTGAACTAAATATCCCCGACAAATTACTAAAATATTACTTTATTACAGAAATTATAACAAATATAACAAAAAAATCTAAAAACGTGAGAAATATGACTTTTAAGGCAATAAAACAAACCATAAATTTTCATCAGAAAACCTATACATAAATATAATTTGTTCACTCGAAACTCTAAGGTTTAAAAAAAAATATGTCGTACCTTAGGGATCTGTTTCTTACTCATCTCATAAAAATCATGAATCTCTACCTACCTACCTATCTATCTTTCTCCCTCCCTCTTTAGGTTTGTATTATAGGTTTGTTTGGCCCCATAAGCTATTCAGCGAGAGAATAAGCTTAAATCTCCCAACTACAAAATTGTTCTTGATAATTCGGAATTCTGGGATCCGTATCACATGATTGCAGTATTTCTTCTGACATTATTTAATTTTTTTAATCAAATGCATTCCAAAGGATTCATTAGTGTTTTTAAACGTCTTTAGTGCAGAGTTTTATATAAATAAGAACATACAAAATCTTGGCGAGACAAATGCTTGCCTTTGGAAGCAAAGCTTGCACTATACGGAAAAGAATGTATAAGCAGAATCACAGCTGGTGAAATTAAGTTCATGAGAACAGATGGGCACACAAAATTAGACATAAAAATGCTGTCATCCTACGATTTTTTTATTTTATGGACCATATATCTAGGCCTGTATAAAACACTTCAACTGATGGATCGAAACTGCATTTCTCCTCAGACTTTAAAATTACTATCCCGAGAGAAAATTATCTAGGAAGGCAACTCGAAAGATGGCATGAGAACATAACAGAACACCAGAACTCTTATATGAGAGGAAGATTATTATTATTATTATTATTATTATTATTATTATTATTATTATTATTATTATTATTATTGATATCTTCATAAATGATAAACCTGAGCATTTAGGTTGAAATGTAATTTGTTTTCCCTTTATAGCGGCATAACATAAGCCTGTTTATTTTAGTGTAAATGCATGTAGATAATTTATTTCAACCCTGGTTTTAAAAAAATATACTAGGAGGAACGTTTTTACTACAAACAGTATTGTGACAGATTAACATTCATTTTGTGAATTCTATGCCACCGTATCACCTACATAAATTCAAATAAAAGACGGGAAAATACATAATTTATTGTTGCAGTAAGTGGATAATTCTATTCATCTATCTGTCTACAATGTCGTAGTCCATCGTTGATCCATAGCCTCTCCTTTGTAAGGAGTTACTAGATCAAGTATATTGTTAGTTACCTTGTTTGCTCGTAGATGTCATGGAAGGTATGGGGACAACACACCGACCCAAAGAGACATCTAACAGGCAAAAAAAGATATTCCTAGAATGTTTGAGATCGGTCGGCTAATTTTGCTTAGAGACATCTTTATTCAGGCTTAAGGATCTTTTACGATCCTAAAATCTTCAGACTCAGGACCCATAGCTTAAAGTCCCTCCCGGAGGATTTGCCCCTTGGATTTTTCCGTCCTAAAAAACCCGTGAGCCTCGGAACTAGAGGATAGGAGCATAACCACTAGTCCACCGCGGCCGACTAAATGAATAATCACCTGAGATAAGTGTATATGTTGACATCTTCCTATGAAATGAGAGATATATCTAAAAATGAAATGAGAAGTTAAGCTCAAAGTAACCTAAAATCACCACATTTGCAATGTAAAAGCTGTATTAGTCACTGCTCAGGCAGTGTAACCAAATGATCACAAAAACACGCTAACAACTAAGTGAACACTAAAAAAATCTGGTGAATACTATGTCGCCAATTTTCTCACCCAAACTTAGCAAAACTAACACTAACTTGCACATTTTTCCACCCTAATTTACTCCTGGGATAGAATCCTCTAATTTGTGAGAAAACTTGTTGACATCTGGCTCTAATGGAACGTGTGTTATCACGTTGGCCAACATGACGTTAACAGTCACTTGTTCTCTGAACAAAAATTCACAGATGGTACCCTGGTATAAATTAACGATTATTTTCAGTAGGCCTGATTTTGGCGAATGGGTGGATATAATATGACACATCAAAATGTAATTGATTAGGGCAATACACTGCAAGTCAGAAGGTTCCCGGTTGATTCCGTATTTGGTCGAAATGTTTATACTGGCTTAAACCTGACCGCAGGTTGCCCTGGGGTTGACTCAGGCTCTAACAGAAATTTTTGGGGCAAACGCGACCGTAAGGTAGAAATGACAACCAGGACATCTTGTGACGATTTTCTACAAAGATGGGTGCCTTAAATTCCCACTATCCCTAATAAGGCCTGTAGTGCGATCATCTTAGTCTTCCAGAAATGTCCTATTTAACGAACCTTTTTACAAATATTAAGAATCTCTCTTTTACTTACCCACACGAGAAAATATTTGAAAAAAATATATATACAGTGCCTAAAACTTCAGGCCAGCCCGTTGCAATCTACTATTGCTTTGCCTTGATATTTGGATTCCAAATGCACAGTGTTTTTGCTTACACATAACATAAATATTTAGATTAGAAAAAGAAAACAAGAGACGCTGGACCCTAGTTCACTCTTGACATCTGGTAGCTACCCTAACCACGAACCTGTTATGTTTAATTGCAGAGGGGATAAAGTCAAGTAAAAACATATTATACCAATGGCATCTCTTTTATCTCCGTGAATTCCCTTCACTATCGATTCAGACTATTCGAGGGGAGCGTCTTAGTAAATATTATTGTCGATGAATAAACACTACCCTCCGAACACAAAGAGGGAGGGAATATCCTATTAATTACAGATGTGGTTTTAACTAAAAACCATTCCTATAAGACATCGATGTCATGCGTAGGGGTTTAAAGTCGTGGTGATCTCCTCTCCCTTAAGAGCAATTAATAAGGAAAAGACTCCTGTGCACTAAAACATTGCAACAATAACTCTTTCAATTCTGTTTCTTGCATAGTAGTTTCTCTCCCTATTAGAAATCTCTCCATAAAGATATCGGCTTGCTGCATACTAGACATTTAAGTCTAGCATTTACGATTATTTTTTTGGATAATAGTTTTTTTTCTGTTAATGTAATTTATTCTATGTCATTAATAGTACTGTGTTCATTTATATATTTTTTTATATTTTATGATTTTCCTTCTTTTTTTTTCATTAAATTATTAGCATGTCAACGCATATTTTTACATTGTATTCAGGTTGTAAGTAGTAATAGGAGTAATAGGACTTGATTATACTAAAAGATATATAATGTTAGACAGGGTGATTCTGTAAGATCGAGAAAAATATATAGAACATTGGGGTTGCTTCACTGAACAACTTGAGATAGCGAATCTAAGGTCCGAGAACCCAGCTTAAGAAGATATGGTAGTAAACGTCTCTCAAATTACTGTCTAGACCCTTTTATCTACATTATTTCTCGGGTAATTATGTCATCCTTGAAACATTTAACATGCTATTTTGTATCTCAGTACAAAATTTGCTGAAATGGACGCTCAATGCAAGAATGAAATCACTGTACAAGAATCTGTCGCTCTCTGTCAAATAATCCTGGTGTGTTTCGAATCCCATTACAGTCAGCGACAATCCTGGCAACACCATGTCCGTTTCCACTCGAATCTCAAACCCAAGTGACTTTAGATATCCCTGTAGATAATAATCAAGGGGATCGGGTCAAATTCTGTATCATGACTTCATAGTCATCAGGCTCTTCTTTGCAGGAACTAAAGATTATAGTTTATTGTAAATAAACATCGCGCGGTACATCTAAACTTTTACGCACGTTAGAGGTAAATCAGCTGGTAAACAGTAATGCAGACTATGTGATAGACAAGTTTACTTCCCTATCTCCATAGGCTGGCTTCTCGGACTCCAGGATTCCCACCTCAAATTGTTCGGTGGAGCATCTCATATGTCCTGTTTAATTTTTGCACAGTCTTACAGAATCAACATATATACGAATGGATCGCACGGGTAGCAATCCGCATGTGCTGTTTTCTGACAGAACCAATAAATTGTCTAGTAATAATATTAAAAAATAAAACAATAGAAAACATTAAAATTATACAGGGCGAATTTTAGTTACACCGACAAGCTGCAGGGACCGATTCCTGGCTGGAAATGGAGGAAAAAAGTCCTATGAATAAGTGTCTATAAATGCATCGTTGCCACGGTAGATGGCACTGACGAATGACATTATTTTCGCGGCCCTGTTGCATGGCCTGCTAGATCACCGGACTTAAACCCCCGGGATTTTTACATCTGGAAGCATCTGAAAAGGGTTGTGTATGCTGAATCAGTTCCTAATGTGCTTGCCCTTCAACAGCGTGTCCACGTAATCTGTGACGCTAATCGGAGAGAGTCCGGAACATGAGAAATAATTAGGCTAACCATTATATGACGTGTGAACGCGTGCATTACATCCCATGGAGGCGACCTTGAACATCTGTTGTGACGTGAATGCGATTATGCTATGTACTTTGTGCCGAGACGATTTGTTGTCGTTGCACGCACATCGTTAATTTCCGGGCACACGCTTATAGGAACTTTTTCCCTTCATTTTCAGTCAGGAATCAGTCCTTGAATTTTGTCGGTGTAATTACCATTCACGCTGTATTAGAATTAAAAAATTGAGCTAGGAGTAGAATTATTTGGTATTAATAATTACACTTTGTTTACGTACTTGTTTGTTCATAAATTAGTGTTAATATCTCCTGCGTCTTGTCAAAAAATATTCCCACCTTTAACTCATTTTCTGGGATTACTATTTACTCGCAATATACAAACCTACCACGATTTGAATTTAGAAATATTTTTCTGTAAAACTGCCCCTGAAACATTCGAAATCATTACTGTTTACTAGTATATGTATTTCGTCTTCCAATCTCCCCTGCACATTGGAAATAATCACATATCATTATATATGCGTCGTTTTCCCCAATCTGTTTAGGTATTTTTTTAAACACAGTGAACGTTGTCCGTACAATCTGCAAGAATATTTTTTCGGTTATATATCTCCTGTTTTTTCTCCTTTATAGGCCTATTCTTGCGATATTTGCTCTCCTTTTACCATACCCAACACTACTACATTTTTTGGAGTCCCCTACTAACCTCGTCTGTTCCTAATTTGGTGGTCATAACAGATGCAGATTGCTCTAAGGATTGTTTGTTCACCTTGGAATAGCAGCAACCAGCCACTTATAAGCATAATAAAATAAATAGGTATCCATTCTGAACTAATACGAATTTATAGTTATAGATGAATCCAATTGATGCAAATATTGAAAACTGGGAATAATTTGTAACTTATGTTCAATAAACCTCAACGTGGATTCCATTAGTGGCACGTGAAATATTTAACGCTATCAACCTTGACCCATATGTTATATAACATATGTGATATAACATTGTTAAAAGTAACATCAATTTTTTTGTAAGTCATTCCTGCGGATTCGTTAGAAATTGTTTTTTTAAGAACTATTTATTATTAATTTACTATTATTATCATTATTATTACGGAACAGGCAACTCTTGCCTAAACCAGGAAGTGAAGAAGAAGAAGATCATTATTATTATTTCAAAATAAAGAATTATGAAGTAAAATTGTTAATTTGTATTTTTGTACAGAAATGTAAACTTTACTCAATCTAAAGGAAGAAAATTAGTGATATCTGATGAGTTTTAATTAATATTGAAAGAACTGTTGGGATTGTCTAAGCTTTAATTACAAATGATTTATTTGAAGTGAGAATTAGCTTAAGATTAACGATGAGATTGTTAATTAAACATGTGGCATATATCTGAAACTTCAGCAATTTTGATTGTTCGAATAGGCATGGAACATTGAAAAATGTTCTTCTCAGAAATGTAAATTAGAACAGCTAAAGTTGTAGCTGTAATTAAATCTCCCTCACATTCAAAATAGAAAGAACTCAAACTCCGGTAATGTGGCCAGTTTCAAACTTTCGTACACTCCGTCTTCTCTGCTCCCACTCTTCATACTTTGTCGAATTTTATATGTTTACGTTATTAAAATTAACTATTATATTTCTCAAAGCCTTTACCACTGGACTTTTCGCCAAAATATAAATTCAAATGTAGCGTGTGGTGATTCATTTTAACGTAAATAATATTATTAATAATAATTATTATTATTATCATTATCGTAAGTATTATTGTTGTTATTATCGTATAAAATGTTGTTTCTACATGAAATTTACATTCCAACATTTAATGTATTTTTAACTCTTTATAGTTAGTATAGTGTATATCTATATTTGTCAAATATTTGTATTTGTGCTGGTTGAGTGGAAGAAAAAGCCTTATGGCCTTACCTCTGCCACAATAAATAAAACATTATTATTATCATTATTATTATTATTATTATTATTATTATTATTATTATTATTATTATTAATACTCTGTATATATACTTTCCCGAAGCAGTACCTTCAGATTTGTCACCTATAAATATAAGTTTCTTTTTCTTAAAACACGTTCATGATTCGTTTCTGTAAATACAAATATTTCAATGTACAGAAAACTGCTATAAAGCATCACATACCTCATATTGGCAGGATTATTTGCAGAGAAATAAAATTGAATGTTCATATCAGGTGAACGTGCCGGCCCACCCCTACCTATCCAACACATCGTACCAATGGATGTAAACAAACTTTATGTAATAGGTTCCGAATGCTATTGAGCTCCGGAAGTAAACAAACCAAGCGACAGTAGTAATGACAAACCCTTTTTCGACTGAAGGGAGTGTTTATCCGTTTCCTTCAATCTCTTCCTGTAAGATTCCTCTAGCCCTGAAACTAAGCGTTTCAGGTCATAGGTTCCTTAACAAAATATACTTCATTGAAGGTTATCTACCTGATCCCAAAGTTTGTCGGTGTAATTTAGAAACACCCTGTATATAAAAATGGATTGATAGTTAAACAAGCAACTATTTACGATAACTATTCCACTTTACTTTTAGTACGAGTACTATAAGTATATAAGTAATCGTCATCATCACTGGCGCAACAACTCATTCCTGAGTCCTGGCCTCCTCAAGGAGCCTACTCCAATTAGCTCGGTCCCGTGCCTCTCTCCACCAGTTTCTCAATCCCAACTCTCTAGCATCTCCATCCACCTCATCTTTCCATCGTAGTTTCGGTTTTCCTCTTTTTCTTCTACCCTCTGATTGAGTGGACCATATCATTTTACACATTTCTGACTCTTCCTTTCTTCTTACATGCCCTGCCCATCATAGTCTGGTTAATTTAATGAATTGACTATTTTCCACCTCTTTGAACAATGCATACAAATCCTGATTATAGCGTTTTCGCCAGACACCATTCTCATATAAGGCCATACACCCTAATTCATTTTTTCTTTCAAAACTTTGCGGATTGCATTCATTGTATTTCCCCATTATCCATGTTTCACATCCATATGTTAAAAAGGGCCTTATTATAGTCTTGTATGGTAATATCTTTACAGATCTTGACAAGACTTTGCTTCTCATATTTTGAAAAGCCCATAATTATATAAGTAATCATGTAAAATTTATTAAATTTTTATGTCAACGTTTTTCTTACGTTTTGTATCACTGATTTATATTATGTATATATATATATATATACATATATATATATATATATATATATATTTTACTGTAAATGCTCGAACTACGGTAAATCCTAAGGGTTTTCAGTAAAACCTAAGATAACGTAACCTAAGATTTACTGGTAAAAACCTAAGATTAACCAATGCAGTAATATGTATATTATAATATATTCGCGGAAGTCCAGATTAAAATAATTTTAAACGTTGAAATTAAGAAAATTATGAAAGTTGAAAGAAATGTACTACAGCTAGTAATCGAAAAGAGACGATTAAGATGGTATGGATATCCTAAGAGAATAAAATCTGATAGAATCCCTAAGATCTTGGAGTGGAAAATAGATAAGAAAAAAGAAAGTAAAGACGTGAAGAAGGTTGGATTAACGGTGTGAGAAGAAATATAATAATAATAATAATAATAATAATAATAATAATAATAATAATACTTTATTTATTCTGGCAGAGTTAAGGCCATAAGGCCCTCTCTTCCACTCAACCAGCACACATACAGATAAATATTCGACAAATATAAATATACACTATACTAATTATAAACAGTTAAAGATACAATAAATGTAGCAATGTAAATGTCATGTACAAACAACATTTTATAGGTAATAACAATAATGATACGATAATAATAATAATAATAATAATAATAATAATAATAATAATAATAATAATAATAATAATAATAATAATAATAATATAAATATGATACATTATACGGGAAACACCAATTAATATATATATATCTTACACTGGATAATAATGAAGTCGAGTTTAGAGCAAATATAAATTTAGATTTCTTTTAAAAGATGCCAATGTCCGGCAGCCCCTTATTTCTTGTGGTAGGGAATTCCAGTTGCGAGAAGTGGAGATGGTATATGACATGGAGTGATGTGATGTCCTATGTTGCGGTATATAAGTGAACTGGAACTTCCACATGAGCATGTTGAGGACCGCAACAGCTGGAGAAGGCAGATTACTTGAAGGTGACGGAAAATCACTACATTGTGGATAAATTACGAAATAAATAAAATAAAAAATATATATTTAATTAATGTTGGGAAGTAAACATTATGAGGTATAATCATTAAAATTCATCGGAGAACATATTGTTTAAACAACTCACCTCATAGGATTCATGCTTCCATGATATCACGATTTCAAACATAGTCATGTTCATCGTCAGCCATACGGAGTTATGGCTGACGATGAACATGACTATGTTTGAAATCGTGATATCATGGAAGCATGAATCCTATGAGGTGAGTTGTTTAAACAATATGTTCTCCGATGAATTTTAATAAAAAATATATATTTGCTAGAATGGATACTACCTGGGAGATTGATGGTGTTTTGAGAAAAATAACAGAAAAAGGATTGGACAATGAAGATTGTTATGACAGATAGGTGTGGAGGAGAATTAATTGGGCGCAGGAATATGTTGTGAAACATTGTGAAACCTCCTATATAAATGATTATGTGTATATAAATGTATGATTATCTTGGAATAGTTTCCATTATGGCAAATTCAATTTATCTGTAAACTAAATATAAGTACGTTTTCATCCATTTAAATTGCGACTGAAGTGTTGGAGAATTATGTAATTTATTATTTATAATTATATAATAAAGGTTTGCATGTAAATTTCCAAATATTTTATTTCTTATGCCAAACGGTTTTAATGTTCGTGACTTCAGCTCTTGTTCCTTGTTTGTGACCAATTCGGATGTTGTGCGGTTGCACGAAGTGAAAGAGGACCCTGGTAATGGTGATGTTATAGGCAAGATAACTGAGTCGATGTGGGAACAATTTTCTATCTCATCCCAATTTTTTTCTTTTAACCCGTTCTTTTAATTTCACCCTCCATTTGATACGTTCATTACTTTGCGAAAGCTCGGAATCGGAGATGAAAATAACAGCATTTCCTGGCATTAGATCGGTGCATTTCTAAGTTGCTATCATTGCACCTTAAACAGGAATGAAATCATCTTTGATTCTTCAACCAGATTTTATTTACATTTCACTCACACTTAAAAAAAACAGTTATATGGAAATGCTATCTTAAGAGTATTCTTCACCAGTAAATAAATTTAACATTAATAATAAAATTATATTTGGTTAATAACCTATGTTGAAAACACCAATTTTGAATAGTTAATTATGTTTACTTATTTTAGGAATTCACACTATGAGGTTAATTATAGGCTATGTTTGTCAGTCTTTATCAATCTATTAATATAATCCGAACTTCCTCATGTGGGGATTAGGCCGCTCCCTAGCGCGAGTATTTCAACTAAGCTTATCATCATGACCATCACATCCTCTTATAGTGTCTCCTTCCGGAAGGTCGATTGCAAAAATGTGCCTCTAACACCTCTATATTCCTATGCTTTCCTTCTTTTTAGTTCTTCCCAGTAATATCCTCTTTCTTCTAAGCTATTCTGCACTTGGTTAATCTATCTTTCTCGTGGTCTATCTCGTGGTCGTTTTTCTTGTATCTTGAGATTTAACAGTCTTTGTGGTAGTATTTCATTTTCCATCATTTTTTAAATTATATAAAGATTTATTAAACACACTGTGTACATTATAATACAATTACTGGAAGTTATTGCCATCAGCATAGAATTTTAAAGGCTACGTCTTGCTATGCACTCAATAAGGTGGTATTGATGACATTTTTTATCGCATAACTTGCAGAGGCACTGGTTCGATGCGAGGTGGAACCCTTTTATGGTACATATTCTGTAGTGGAATCCATGTGTGGCGGTCCTCGTGAACACGTGTCTTAGGGAGAAGTTTGGTTCCTTCCATTCTTCGGTGTTCAGGAAGAATCCGCGGTCTATATCCTCTGCTTTTTCTTTTTTTTCTCTCTCTCTCTCTCCTCCTCTCTCTCTCTCTCTCTCTCTCTCTTTTCTCTCTCTCTCTCTCTCTCTCTCTCTCTCTCTCTCTCTCTCTCTCTCTCTCTCTCTTATGTGTGCTTCGTAGGCTGGGGTGTGTGGCAGGTTATATTGTAAGCTATTTCTCTGATGAAGAAGTCAGTCTTGGTTGGATGGTATATGAGTCGGGAGCTCGTTGACTTTGAAACCCTAAGTACTCTCCGCAAGTAGGCAATTTTGACCATTTCCATTCTTTTCAGATTTGCTATGGTTAACCGAGTCCAGAAAGTGGTGATTGCATAGCACGCTATTGGTGATATCTTAATATGAAATAGTCTTATAGCTGTTTCGATTGACAGCTTTTCGACATTTCGAATGTCCAATGTGGCCTTTATTACTGAGTTGCATGTTTCCTGGATGTGTTTGGTGAATGATTTTCCTGTGACTTGCAGAGTTAGACCGATATACTTGTAGCAGTTGGCCAATTCTAGTTGGGCATTTCCATACTTGAATTTGTCATCCCTGTTTACGTTTCCTCTTTTCTTTTTTTATATCTACTTTTAATTTTTCTACATTTAATGTCTCCCTGATTTTGTAGTTTTTACACGCTTTATATTAGCTTGACCTATATCTGTCTATCTATGTAATGAAATCTTTTAACACGATTTTCACCCACTTAAAAACATTGGATCGACTTGAAACTTTGTATATTTGTAAAGGACCAATGACAGTACAATAATTTCATAAACTGTTTCTATGATCTTGGCTAGGAACATCAGGACATCAAAAAATAAAGACCGGTATAATAGATTGCGAACTTATCGACATTTTAGTCAATCGTTGTTAGAAATGAATATTATATTCTCTGGTAGCTCAGTTGGTAGAACGGTGGACTGTAGTGGTATATAATTTCAGTAATCCATAGGTCGCTGGTTCAAATCCGGCCCGGAGGATTTTTTGATAAGAGTATTACTTTTAGCTCATACTACAATACTATCGAATTTCGAGATATTTACATTTTTTATTTTCTTCTTCTTCTTCTTCTTGCTTCCAAGTATTAGGCCAAGGCCTGTTACGATTCTATAGAAAATTTTCCCTCCAGCGTTTCTTCCACTTACTGTGTTTTGCACTCTTTTAACTTTACTATCTAACCTATCTTGGTTAACTCTTGTTTTTTTCGACCCCGACGCTATTAGGGCATCCGAGGGCTAGGGAGTCTTTCCTTTCTTCCATTTTTTCTTTCCTTTATTTTCTTTTCTTTTCCAGAAAAGCCTGGCCAGAGGCTATAAGATGGCAGCCCAATCACAAGTCTTGCCTTCCTTTGGCCAGCAACCAATCTAAGGGATTATTATTTATGCTTTCGAGTCTTTATGAGAATTTCCCGGAAGGACCAAACATTTTTATCTTATTCTGTGAAATATTAATGACACTTTGTAAACGTACCGCATTGTAATTTATCCAAAACATATGAGACGGATACGATTAACTGCAACTATTCATCTACTGTACATTAAAATATTCAAAAATATTATAATAATGTTAAAAAATCATAGTTTAAAAAATATACAATTATATTCGTGCCTAGAAACTAAAAATATCGTAAGCAATTACATTTTCATGGCATTCCGGGTTATGACAATCAATTAAACTGAAAATTATAAAAAATAATAATTTTAAAAAACTAACAAACACGCTTTATTAGAAAACCAATCTAAAAAATAAAAATAAATAATAGTTTAAAAAACTAAAACAACACGTTTTATTAGAAAACTGAACTAAAAAAATGAAAAATAATTTTAATTTCCAACACGCTGCGGATAAAATGTAAGTGGTCAACAAAAAAAATCATCTCGAACACATCTAGAGTAAAACTAGAGTTATCTACAAAAATAACTAATTTTACCATCAAAAAACTTGGGGTGCTCTACATCGAATAATATATTTGATAATAAACAGATATTGATAAAAGTACAGTCTCTAAGAAGAAAACGTAAAAACCATAAAAAAGTACCCCACGGATGGAAAGTTGGTAAATTTTAGACAGATGCTTCTTTATTCAGGCTTGCGGTTTTTTTTATGAGCTTGAAAATATTCAGACTCGAAACCCCACGGCATATAGTCCCAGACGCCTTTAAAAATTAAACATGCCAATTTCATTAATTATTTCATGAGAAGCCAATACTCATATCTCCTTACTTACTTACTTACTCACTCACAGGCACTGTCGACCTCTAGGTTCATGGCCGTGCGGACATAAGCTCTCCATACATCCATATCCTGAGCTAATGTTTTCCAAACATTTCCTGCATAATCTACTTCCCTCAAATCATGGTTAGTGTTATTCTCCCACCTCATTCTACCAACTGGGCGTTTTCCCTCTGGCTTTCCTACAAGAAGCTTCCATGCACGTCTTTCATTCCCCATACGCGCAACATGTCCTGCCAATCGCAGTCTACGAGACTTAACTGTTCTTATTATATCTGGCTTCCTATAAAGACCATGTAGTTCATTGTTATGTAGTCTTCTCTATTCACCTGTCTGTTCATCTGTCTTTGGTTCAAACATTTTCTTAAATACTTTATTCTCAAATACTCGTAACCTCGTTTCCTCCCTTAAAGTAAGAGTCCATATTTCGCATCCATATAATATAACCGGTAGAATAATGATTTTATATATTTTCAGTTTAACGTTTTTTGAAAGGAGTTGGGACATCAAAAGTATCTGCAATGCATAATAGCATGCATTTCCAGAATTGAGCCTATGTTCAATTTCCTAGGTATTTTAATTCAGCCACTTCCTCAAAATTTCCCTCATTTGTCATTAGCTGACCACTTCCATTATATAATGTATTTCTACGTGTGACCATATAAATTTAGTTTTATTGATATTTACTTCCAGTCCTAATTTCTTAATGTTACTCAGTAGTGTATCCGTGTTGTCCTTTAGCATCTCCTCACTATCGGCCAATAGTATTACATCATCAGCATAAACTAACAGCTTATTTATACCATTGAGTTGTAGGCCTTCCTCATCTTCTAAAGAATTAATGGCATGCTCTAGTACAAAATTAAATAGTATAGGAGATAGTGCATCTCCTTGCTTCAACCCATTATGAATTCTAATAGTGTCCGAAAACTGTTTGCCTACATGCACCCTACTCCTTGTCGCATTTAGACACATTCGTGTAAGTCTAACTTTTTAGGAATTCCGAACTCCAGCAGGATACTATATAACTTCTCCCTCTTAATTGAATTATATGCTTTTTTGAAGTCTACAATAGTTGATGTACAGCACCTTTATATTCCCATTTCTTTCCTAAAATCTGTCTTATACTAAAAATCTTCTAATTCCGCTTGATGATCTCCTAGAATATCGTCGATATAGGGAGTAAGTCTGCTTACTAATATATTTGTTAGAATTTTGTAAGAAGTTGAAAGTAATGAGATTCCCCTATAGTTTTTGCAATCAGTTTTATCTCCTTTCTTATAAATTGGTACGATAATCGATTCTTTCCATTCATCTGGAAGAACTTATTTTTCCCAAATCATACTAAGCAACGAGCGTATCTTGTCCATGAATTTTTCTCCCCATGATTTTATCACTTCTGCTGGGATCTCATTTGAACCTGATGCTTTATACATCTTCAATTTTTTCAATCGCCATTTCAACCTCTAATGTACTTGGTTCTGTAAATATTTATATTTGTATAACGATTTCAGTAGGATAAATCACATTTGTTAACAATCAAGAATTCCACCTTAATTAACATACTTTTACGCATTGAAGGACTCTTGTCATTCCAACTTCTCTCAAGGATGTTAGCTGAAAATACTTCTACTGTCATTCTTCTAATTATGTGGATGTGAAACATGGACTTTCACTTTAAGAGAGGAGAAAATATTACCGGTACTACTTTTTCAGAATAAAATTTTCAAGAATATTTTTGGGCCAAAGAAAGATGAAAGAGGAAGGCATAATACTGTATAACAGTCCACCGTTGTTGTTTCGAAGTAGTGTGCCGCCTTGTAACGCTGCGGGCCCGGGTTCGATTCCCGATCGGGACAAGCTTCCTGGGTAAGTTTTTTTTTCGGGGATTTTCTCCACTTGTAAGAAAAATGTCAGGAAGCTTCGATGCCCAGAATGTCTCCGAAATTCATCCGGCCATCATCATCATCACCTCCCGGTGTGGAAAGCAACGGAAACCTACTTCACCTATAATTCTCTAGTAAAATCTGCAAAGCATAGAATCAAAATGCTATGATTGCAGTGAAAGACCTACCCTTGGGAAGAACGTTGTAAATAAAAAATGTAATACATTGAGTTATAATATGATCTTTATGGGAAACAAGATGTAATAGCAATAGTTAAGTCTCGTAGTCCGCGAAGGGCAGGACATATGGCACGAATGAAGACTGAAAGAGGAGCACGGGAGCCTCTTGAAAGAAACCCTGAAGGGAAAACGCCCATTAGGTTGGCTACGAACAAGGTGGTAGAATAACATTAACCATGATTTTAGGGAGGTAAATTAAACAGGGCATAAATGGAAATATAGCTCAGGATAGGGATATATGGAAATCTTATTTTCGCGCGGTCGTATCTTTCAATGTATGCCCTGCAGTATTTCAATTAAAACATTATAGTAAAATTCCAAAGTAAAAAAAAAATTTGAAATATTTTATGTAAAATTTTAACATGACACGTCTAAATTCAAAGGGAGAAGCAAGTCCTTACTATTTATATTGATGCATAATGAACTAGGCTTGTAGAATGGTTGAAACCGGAAATAACTATATTAATGTATTGCCTTATACATGTAATGGAAGACGTATTCAATATAATAGTTTACGAAGTTCAATATTCTATAACAGGCCTGTTGATAAGTGCTCACTAGGTATGAAAAGGCGGTCTCCACCTGCTATCCCATACAGGTGCACTCCCAATGAAAAAACACGGTTAATAAGTGAGTAGCACTGTCTTGCCATGTCAGCCTATCCGACTTAGGGTTGAATGGGGGGGGGGCGTCTTTTCACACCTATTGAGAACATACTAACAAATCTATTCTATAAAGATAAATACCTTCCCTCTTAGCTGCAGTGAATTTTAAACTTTCTAAATGCTTTGTTTAGAATTTTCTGCATTTCCAGGACCACGCGGAGGACGTGAGGGATAGGATATTCCTGTTGTCCCTTCATATATATTTTAATATATTCATTCTAGTGAGAGGATTTTACGCACTAAAAGTCAAGATTGCACAAAGTAAAGTCTATGTAAATAAAACGTAATTTTATTGGGCGCGACATCCTTTTATCCTAATCCGGCTTTCCTAGACTAATAATATCTAGTTTAATATTGTTAGACCCTAGAGAAATATTTGTGGAGTATTTTAAGTTATATTTATAAAATTTTGAACAGTTTACTTTAATATAATTAAGAAATAAAAAACCTTAATAGGCCTCCTCATTACAGTATGTTTAAATCTTAACTTTTAGTAAACAAAATTTCGCTCCCTACATAACATTATGTTTACAATTGAATGCATTTTGAACATATTGAAGGAACGACAGGTATTTGGTCCCGTTAACGTTTTTATGTATAATCTATTATTATTAGGTTGTTACATAAAAACGTTTCACCAAGAGCAAGTAACACACAAGTTTTATAATTTCCATCGATCTTTGGGTAAACATTATTCGCGCAAACAAAAGTAAGTGGGTGGGAAGCACATTCAAATCCTGTTACTTGCTACTTGGTCATATGAAATAATTACAAATTCACAATATTACAATACTGTAAAAACACATTCATATCCTATCATTTACAATTTGGTCTAATATAAAAGTAATTAAAAAATTAAATCACATTATGACAATATTATAAAAATGTGCATGTTTTTTGTTCACTCAAAATTTTACAGAAGTTTTAAGTGAATTTACTTTTTTTGCACCACATTAAATTATATTGGTCACATTTTGAAAAACATAATTTACATTTGCACTATTTTACTTCGGCTCGTTATAGTTTTTTTTTTTTTAGATTTAGATTTATTTATTTAGCCTGGTCTGTCTGGCAATGGGAACCATGTAGTGTGAATCTTGTCATGGTATGTAGCAAGTCATATGTGGCTTGCGTGAGAAACTGAACTAATTTAAGTTCATATTCACCAGCTTTTTTTACAAAATTCCAAACCTAAGCCTACTTTATTCCATTAACAATATTTCACTGTACATATAAGCACATGTACGTTTCTGCTATAAAGAGTCTTGTAACAACACAATTTACTTCCATTCTATTCTTCACACTTGTATACGTCTCCATTCACAAAACTTTCTTCGCTCATAATCACTACGTTCTACAGTATAGACTTAGGCTTTCACGGCCGGAGTTGCTATGATGATCTTGAAGAAAATTTCTGGGCTGTAGGCCGTGGTCTCGAGGCTTGGAGTTCCCCGATGTTTCGCCAGAGACTGCGTTTGGCATCCTCAAGAGTTGTCTTGAGACGTTTTTCGAAAAATGAGTTGCTATGATGATCTTGAAGAAGATTTCTGGGCTGTAGGCCGTGGTCTCGAGGCTTGAAGTTCCCCGATATTTCGCCAGAGACTGCGTCTGGTATCCTCAAGGGTTGTCTTGAGTGGCCTCGAGGCTTGAAGTTCCCCGACGTTTCGCCAGAGACTGCGTCTGGCATCCTCAAGAGTTGTCTTGAGACGTTTTTCGAAAGATTAGTTGCTATGATGATCTTGAAGATTTCTAGGCTGTAGGCCGTGGTCTCGAGGCTTGAAGCTCCCCGACGTTCAACCAAAGACTGCGTCTGGTAACCTCAAAGGCTCTCTTGAGTGGTTTCGAGGCTTGAAGTTCCCCGTCAATTCGCCAGAGACTGCGTCTGGCATCCTCAAGAGTTGTCTTGAGACGTTTTTCGAAAAATGAGTTGCTATGATGATCTTGAAGACGATTTCTGGGCTGTAGGCCGTGGTCTCGAGGCTTGACGTTCCCCGACATTTCGCCAGAGACTGCGTCTGGTATCCTCAAGGGCTCTGTTGAGTGGTCTCGAGGCTTGAATTTCCCCGACTTTTCGCCAGAGACTGCGTCTGGCTTCCTCAAGGGTTGTCTTGAGACGTTTTTCAAAAAAATGAGTGGTTACTTCGGTCTCCATCCAGGTTTATATAACGGGTGCTGATGTCCAGAAGCGACTGATCTCCCCTTATCAGCCATAAATAGAACAGTCGCGAAAGATTTTCTTTCAGAAATCAAGACTGGGGAGATCGCGTGCGATTTGTAGACGTGACTCGCTATCCGAATCCGATTTTATAAACGAGCCTTCTAATTCGGATTTTGTTAATTGATTCTCTATTAAAATTATTATAAAAAACAGTATCGCGATTTTATTAAAACGACTTCAAATTCGGTTATTGCTGTTCGAATCTACATTAATGTAAGAAAATAATATTAATTAATCATAAAGTTACGATACTATATGAAACGCATTTAATTCCAGTTATTACGTTTTAGTTCTCTAATAAAGTAATTCTATGATCACAGTATAGGGATTTTAAAAAAGCCTTCAAACTCGGTTGTTTTTCGATTTTACATTAATGTAAGTAACATAATATAAATTAATTACAAAGTTAGCATACATGGGAAATACATTCAGTTCCCTTTTATTACTTTAATGGAGTAATTATAAAACACTGTACCGCGATTTTATAAAACTGCGTTCAAATTCGGTTATTGTTGTTCGATTCTACATTATGGCAAGTAAAATAATATAAATCAATCACAAAGCTTCGTACTGTAAAAGAAACACTTCAATTCCAGTTATTATAAGTAGGTTTTCTTTTAAAATAATTATCAAATAACAGTCCTGCGATTTTATAAGAACGCATTCAAATTCGATTTTTGATGTTCAATTCTACATTAATGTAAGTAAAAAAAAAATATATTAATCACAAAGTTACGGAAAAAAAAAACATTCAAGTCATCACTACTTGGTTTTATATTTAAGAAGTTATAAAATCACAGTATCGCGATTTTATAAAAAAAAGCCTTCGAATTCGGTTATGTTTACTAGGTTCTCTATTAAAATAATTATGAAATCACAGTATGGCGATTTTATAAAAATACTTCAAATTCGTTTACTGCTGTTCTCTTCTACTTTAATTGAAGTTAAATAACATAAAGTAATTGCAAAGTTACGAAACTATAAAAACCGCAATTTAATTGCTGTTATTACTACTTGGTTCTCTATTAAAATAATTATAAAATCACAGAAACGCGATTTTATAAAAAAATCAAATTCCGTTATTGCTTTTCGATTCTACATGAATTCAAGTAAAATATAATAAAGTAATAAGAAAGTTACGAAACTACAAAAACGCATTCAATTCCAGTTATTATTATTTGGTTCTCTATTAAAGTATTTATAAAATTACGGTATCCCGATTGTATAAAAACGTTTTCAAATTCCGTTGTTGCTGTTCGATTCGACTTTAATATAGGCCTACGTAAAATAAATAAATCTCAAAGTTACGATACTGAAAAAGTTAAAAAAACTATTCTAAAATATAATTCATAATTAAAATAAATTAGATAAAAATATATAATATATAATATATAATACGGTAAAGTGAAAGTACAATAAAACCGCATTAAGTTCCAGTTATTACTACTTGGTTCTCTATTAAAATATTTATAAACTCACAGAATCGATATTTTATAAAAACGCACTCAAATCCGGTTATTCCTGTTCGATTCTACATTAATACAAATAAAATAGCAAATTAATCACAAAGTTTCGAAATATAAAAAAATCGCGTCCAATTCCAGTTATTACTACTTGGTTTTCTTTTAAAATAATTATAAAATCACGGTACCCCGATTTTATAAAAACGCCTTGAAATGCTGTTATTGCTGTAAGAATTTACATTTAAATATTTAAAATAACATAAATTAAGGAAGCTTCTTGTAGGAAAGCCAGAGGGAAAACGCCCAGTTGGTAGGCCAAGAATGAGGTGGGAGAACAACATTAACTATGATTTGAGGGAAGTAGATTATACAGGGAATGATTGGAAAGCATTAGCTCAGGATAGGGATGTATGGAGAGCTTATGTCCGCGCGGCCATGAACCTTCGGGTTCGATAGTGCCAGTGAGTAAGTAAGTAAGTAAGTAAGTAATCACAAAGTTACGAAATAATAAAAAAACGCATTCGGTTCATGTTATTGTTTCTCTATTAGGCCTAATATAATTATAAAACCACAATATTGAGATTTTATAAAAACGTCTTAATATTCGGTTATTGCTGTTCGATTATACACCAATGTAAGTAAAATAACATAAAGTAATAAGGAAGATATGAAACTATAAAAAACGCATTCAACTCCATTTATTACTACTTGGTTCTCTAATGAAATAATTATAAATTTAGTGTATCGCGATTTTATAAAAAGGGAGTTCAAATTCGGTTATTGCTGTTCGATTATACATTATTGTAAGTAAAATATCATAAGTTAATCACAAATTTACAAAATATAAAAACACACTCAATTCCATTTAATACTACGTATTTGTAAGCTAAAACAATTATAAAATCACAGTATCGCTATTTTATAAATAAGCCATCAAATTCGTCAATTGCTACTTTGTTCTCTATGAAAATAATTATAAAATCGCTGTATCACGATTTTATAAAAACGCTCTCAAATTCGGTTATTGCTGTTCGATTCTACATTAGTGTAAATGAAAAAACGTAAATTAATCGCAAATTAACGAAACTATAAAAAACGCATTCAATTCCAATTATTAATACTTGGTTCTCTATTAAAATAATTATTAATTACAGTACCGCGGTTTTATAAGAACGTCTTCAAAGTTGGTTTTGGTGTTTGAATCTGCATTAATGTAAGTGATACAATAGAAATTAATCCAAAGTTACGATATTATCGACAAATTATAAAAAGCACATTCTTATCCGGTCACATGTTTGGACCTGTATGAAAATTATTAAAGAATATAAAATAACAATATCAAGATATTATAAAATCGCTTTCAAATCGTGTTATTAATGCTTAATTCAACATTAGAATATTAAAAAAATCAAGAGTTCGTACCTGCAAATATTAATTCACTGCTTCGTAGGCCTTCTAAGAGGATTACGCTGCAATTTTAAAAATTAATAATTCTGAAATATTTTATACAATGGCACCTTAAATGCGGACTCCATCCAGGCTACAATTTTTTTTTAATTTTCTTTCCAATCGATTTCCTGTATTTTTTCCTCTCTCATTTGTCTCAAAATTGGCATTTGACTTCCATGTCAACTAATTTTCAACTCATAACCGATGTTTTTCTTCATCACTTTTTATTTATTTCTAAAATTAAGAAAAATATATATAAATATCTGGAACAATCTAACGTTGGCAATCGGTTTCTTGTTAATTTTTGCATTCATTTATAATTTAATTTGAATAACATAATCCGTAAGCTACAAAAGTAAATTCTGAAGAAGAACCATGGATACAATCCTTTATTGTTCCAACGACGACAACAGAAGGAAAAAATATAATTCACTGCATGGTTGAAACCTATTCTCATAGAACCATTATTGTTGGCAGTTTCCTATCTTGTTAACATCGGATATGTGTGTGTGTGTGTATATATATATATATATATATATATATTATTTTCGAATGCGACGAGGAGGTCTTTTTGACATTTCTGGTATTCTCCCCTGGCATTGGTGGAATTGTAATCCGTTTCTTAGGTTTAGGCACCTGGAAGAGGGAATTACGTTACCCCGATGATATGATGGATGATAAATGATAATGATGTGTCAGGAGAGTTCTTAACTTAAACTTAACCTAAATTCCAGACCACGGGCAACCATAATAATAATTCATTTTAATGAAAAATCCATATGGTCTGACCGAGAATCGAACCCGGACCTGATGAACTGTAGTCAGAAACGCTGACAGCGAGTCCATGAGGCTGGTCACATCGGATATATAGAAGTTGGAAAATTTGTCTTGTGATAATATATTCTGATTTCCTTCTGAACAAGTTGGGCCTGTTAAGGTTTGAGTTATAATTGTATCATCTACGTATCTTTGGGGACTCTGTGCTACAAATGTGTCCAAACAAATTGAAATAAAAACCAAAAAGCTCACAAATTATTGTAGCAGTATGTGAATATTTACTTTATGGATATAGAATTATATATTTAAATTTATTTAAAAATGTGAGAAATGCCTTGAAAACTGAATGAGAAGTTAAGGTAATATTAATCTAAAATCACCATATTTACAAGATATCCAAAACTTTCAACCATAAAAAATGTATCCCATAATAAAATGAATTGAGAAATTGAATAAAAATGTAATTTTAGATAGATTTGCGGTAGATAGTAATATAGGCGTTCGTGATAAAGAAGAGATGATGGCCAAAGAACGCTCTAAAGTTGAACAAAATGTTATCAAAATTTCTCGCCATGAAAATCTATAAAACTAATAATTGGTATTAAACAGTAATTAAACAAAATTATAAAGTTAAATTACTGGTGCAACATGAATGATCCAAATGGAGAATATGTAGGCCCTGAAAATCTTCATGTAATATCTGAATCCGGCGTTGCACTGTTTTTTTTTCATTGCTGTCCATGACTGTTTAAGTAAACATTTTTACAGGTATGATATATTGTAACTACGTTGTATTCTTAGGCAGAAAAATGGTTCTGGAATATTCGGTGCATCGTGGAAAGCTGAAATTATATCAAGATATCTCGTTTAAAAATTGGAATGTCCGCTGGATATTGACTAAATTGTCAAATCTAGTACTATTTTTTAAATACTACTTAGTACTCGGCGTGCGTTCCTACGCCTAGATAAATTATTTTTTTTTATTTTTAGTTTAATAAGTAATAAGACAAATAATAATAAATTTATATCGTAATTATTTTTAGATACCCAGTGCGTCTGAAAATTAAGTATTAAAAACTTGGCGGTTATTAGTAAATTTTTAATTTTGGATTTCAGGTGAACCCCCACTTCTAGTTGTCGGATTGTACTGATTGCTTTAAATAAAACCTGTTCTCAGTTTCTTGTTTCAGTAGTGTGTACCAAAATTCGTTGTGAAACATCGAAAATTAGACCGCTAGAGCGATTATTAAATTATCGTTTCAGGTGAACTCGTACTCCTAATTGTTTTAGAGAATAACAGATAGTGTCTACAATCTCGCTGTAACCGAAAGCATGTATGTAAAAATTTTCATGAAGATCGGTGAAGAACTTTTGGAGAAATAAGGCTCTGAGCAAACGAACATTATTTACGAGAACACAGGGTGTATAAAAAAGGATGGCGCAAACTTACGTGGTTCAAAGTACACGATAATAGAAGCAACAATGTTCCAGTAAACATGTGTCCGCAAACGAATCGTTTGCGAGATAATTACGAATGTATGGTTACAAGCCGCCACTGACTTAATTGTAAACATCGTCCTTGTCAGTACAAATTAATTTGAATTTAGACTTTACTATTAATTTTTCATCTCATTTAGTTCAGATTTCACACTTAAAATTTCACTTCACTTATGAGTTACCTGTTAAAAGAGGTGTTCGAAGAGACTTCCTTGCATCTGGATGCAATACTGTGCTCGTCTCTGCAATGAATGTCGAATTCTTTCGAAAACCCCTGGATCATTTCTGAATTATTGACAAGCACGTACAACTCTCTGCTCCAGTTCTTCAACCGTGTTAACGGGTGTGCTATACAGTTCACTTTCGATGTGACCCCAGACAAAAAAATCCGAAGGATTTTCATCAGGTGATCTTGGAGGCCAAGGAACAGATCCGCCTCGACCTATCCATCTTCGGGCGCGTTATATGCCGTCTCACAGCAGCAGTAAAATGTGATGGAGCTCCATCAAGCATCTACCACAAACTCCGACGTTGCTGAAGGGTAACATCCTCAAGCAATCCTGGAAGATGACGCCGCAGAAACCTAAGGTATCTCCGTCCATTACGTTTTCGCTGAAGAATGTGTGGCTCAATGAGATGATCACTTAGTACCCCTAACCGCACATTCAGTGAGAAACGGTGCTGATGTGGTGACTTTCACACCAAAAATGTGTATTATGATAATTAAAAACACCATCGCGTGTGAATCCTGCTCCGTCTGTAAATAAAATGTTACATGCGAAACGAGAGTTGATTACAATATGTTGTTGCATCCACTGACAAAACATCATTCTAGGAACAAAGTCCATATTATTGAGTCACTGAACTCGTTGGAGGTGGAAAGGGTACAGTAAATTGCGCTGTAAAATTCTCCATACACTACTGTGGCTTAGCACAGGCTCTCATGTGGAAATTCTTCTCGTCGAGTTCCTGGAGAGAGCTGTATTGCTTCCAACACCATATCCTCAACCTCAGGCGTAATTCGAGCAGGCCTACCTACTGCTCTGCCATGTGCAAAATCCGTATTTTCTCTCAGGCGCTGATGCACCCTTGTAAATGTACGACTTTCGGGGTGTCTTCGATCAGGTTATGTTTCTTGGTACAAGCGTGCAGCCTCCCGTGCATTGCCATTAGCCCTACCGTACATGAAATGCATATCCGCATATTCTTCGTTACTGTAAGGTTCCATTGCAACTACAACACAGCACAAGTAGCACTCCTCAGACGAGACTGATACCTTTTGAGACTGTGTACTGTATCCGTCCTGTACGTTATGCGTGTATGGTTTTATTACAACTCCACCTTTCGGCAATGTTCAGTTTTGTAAACAAAGGACATAGGACGGCTTCAAGTGCACAAGGAGTAAACCGTACGATGTTACAAACAATGACGTCGGTGGCTGCTTGTAACCATACATTCGTAATTATCTCGCAAACGATTCGTTTGCGGATCCATGTTTACTGGGACATTGTTGCTTCTATTATCGTGTACTTTCAATCATGTAAGTTTGCGCCATCCTTTTTGATACACCCTGTATATATATATATATATATATATATATATTTATAAAATTGCATTGCTGAATGCCAAAAAATTCATTATAACATCGATAAAGCGTCATTGCTATAAAGTAAACATATTATCTTTAATTTGCTTACCTGTGATAGGAGCTACTAGATGGCAGCGGAGATCGAGTTCTCGCTACATCTCGTAATAATAAGAGAGTATATTTTTTATATAAAAGAAAAATGAATGTTTTACTAGACTTGCTCGGTTGCGTAATCGGTAGCGCACTGGGGTATCAATCCAGAGGTCCGTGTCCAAGTGCCGTCCTAGCATTTATTTTTCTTACCATGACATATATATATATATATATATATATATATATATAGTTGTAGTAAAATTAGCGACGATTACGATATGCGAATATGTCTAATGTGCGGGAAATTTGAAGATGAGATACATATATTAGGACAATGTAATGATTTAGAATATTGGAGACGTCAGTTACTACCGGAAAGATTCCTAAATTCAAATCGGGAAAGATTGGCATGCTACGAGTTATTGGTAAATCCAGAAAATTGGATAAACTTGGGTAAATTTCTGGACAAAACGCGGAAAATAAGAACAGCACTCATATTCATGAATAAATATATGTTATCCATATGCAATAACATTAATTCTTAATAATTGTATATAAATTAATTAATTAATTAATTAATTATTGTGTTATTATTTAATTGTAATATTACTGTGTTTTCTTTATGTAATTGTATGTTCTTTTTTTTTAATGTATAATGCTATTGTGTTATTATTTAATTGTGATATTATTGCGTTTTCTTTATGTAATTGTAATGTTACTGCTTTTTTTGTTGTTTGTTTTCTTCACACTAGTAGCAATTATTACTTTATTGTAACAGACTGTCAACAGCACGTACGGCTTACTGCCCATGCGACCCACATTTGTAAATATCTTACTTTTTGTCTAATAAAGTCCTACTACTACTATATATAATGGACACGTTAACATTAAAAAGAAGAGGCTCCACAAATATACAAAGCATGTACAATTATGGTGAATAGGTTTATTGGATAACTAACTGCACTACCTTACTGGCTCTATCGAGCCCGTAGGTTCATGGCCGAGGGAGATATAAGCTCTCCATACATCCTTATCCTGAATTAATATTTTCAAATCATCCCTGTATAATCAAGTTGCCTGAAATCATGGTTAATATTATTCTCCCAGCTCATCTTTGTTACTAACTGGGAGTTTTCCTACAAGAAGCTTACATGCCCTCTTTCATTCCCAATTTGTGCAATTAGAGATGAAATCCCAGCAGAACTGATAAAATCAGGGGGAGAAAAATTGATGGACAAGATACGCTGGTTGCTTAGTATGATTTGGGAAAAAAGAAGCTCTTCCAGATGAATGGAAGGAATCAATTATCGTACCAATTTATAAGAAAGGAGATAAAACTGATTGGAACAACTACAGGGGCATCTCATTACTTTCAACTTCGTACAAAATTTTAACAAATATATTAGTAAGCAGACTTACTCCCTATATTGATGACATTCTAGGAGATCATCAATGTGCATTTAGAAGAAACAGATCTACAACAGATCAGATTTTTGGTATAAGACAGATTTTAGAAAAGAAATAGGAATATAATGGTACTGTACATCAACTATATGTAGACTTCAAAAAAGCAAATGATTCAATTAAGAGGGAGAAGTTATTAAGTATCCTGCTGGAGTTCGGAATTCCTAAAAAGTTAGTTAGACTTACACGAATGTGTCTAAATGCCTCAAAGAGTAGGGTGCGTGTAGGCAAACAGTTTTCAGACACTTTTGAAATCCAGAATGGGGTTGAAGCAAGGAGATGCACTATCTCCTCTACTATTTAATTTTGTACTAGAGCATGCCATTAAATCATTAGAGAATGAGGAAGGCTTACAACTTAACGGTATTAATAAGCTGTTAGTTTATGCTGATGATGTAGTACTACTGGCCGATAGTGAGGAGATACTAAAGGCCAACACGCACACAATATTGAGTAACACTAAGAAATTAGGACTGGAAGTCAATATCAGTAAAACTAAATATATGGTCACACGTAGAAATTCAGTATATAATGGAAATGGACAGCTAAGGACAAATGAGGGAAGTTTTGAGGAAGTGGCTGAATTCAAATACCTAGGAACAATAATCACAAATAGGAATGAGATGCACAAAGAAATTAAACATAGACTCCATTCTGGAAATGCATGCTATTATGCATTGCAGAGACTTTTGATGTCCCAACTCCTTTCAAAAAACGTTAAGCTAAAAAATATATAAAACTATTATTCTACCAGTTATACTATATGGGTGCGAAACATGGACTCTTACTTTAAGGGAGGAACGGAGATTAAGAGTATTTGAGAATAAGGTTCTTAGGAGGATTTTTTGGACCAAAGAGAGATGAACAGACAGGTGAATGGAGAAGGCTACATAACAATGAACTACATGATCTTTATAGGAAGCCAGATATAATAAGAACAGTTAAGTCTCGTAGATTGCGATGGGCAGGACATGTTGCGCGTATGGGGAATGAAAGACGTGCATGGAAACTTCTTGTAGGAAAGCCAGAAGGAAAACGCCCAGTTGGTAGACCAAGAATGAGGTGGGAGAACAACATTAACTATGATTTGAGAGAAGTAGATTATACAGGGAATGATTGGAAAGCATTGGCTGAGGATAGGGATGTATGGAGAGCTTATGTCCGCGCGGCCATGAACCTTCGGGTTCGATAGTGCCAGTGAGTAAGTAAGTAAGTAAGAGCTGTCCATAGCAATTTACGAGACTTAATTTTTCTTATTATATCTGGTTTCCTAATAAAGATTATGTAGCTCACTGTTTGTAGTCTTCTCCATTCGCCTGTCTGCTCATCTCTCTTTGGTGCAAACATTTTCCAAAGAACATTATTCTCAAATACTCGTAATCTTCTCCTCGCTTAATGTAAGTGTCCATGTTTCGCATCCATATAATATAACTGGGAGAATAACAGTTTTATATATTTTCTTTTTAACTTTTTTGAGAGAAGTTGGGACGACAAGAAACTCTGTATTGTATAATAGCATGAATTAGGCCCATACTTAATTCCTTTGTACATCTCATTCCTATTTGCAATTAATGTTCGGAGATTGGATAAGTAAATAATATTGCAGAATTTCCCAAATTATGTCATAACTATGAACATAAACAGTTATTTTTCTAATTAGTTGCTTTAATTAATGAATATATTGTGTACAGTGAAATTGCTGTTATTTATTATTTAATTATAATTAGCATGTGTATGTGAAGTTCTAATTTAAGAAGTTTTAAACTTGATGACACTTTATTTTCTGGCTAGAGTTCGCAGTAAATGTAAGATTTCCCATGGGGTGGAGTTAACCGATAGATATGGAAGCATTACATTTTTTCAACACGTTGCGTAACTCTATCCCACAATATCATGTTAACCACCACTATTACTTTACATACCTAAGATAACAACTAAAACGGAAGTTTTAGAAATCGATATTGTGTTAAAACTATTTGTAATTTGCATTAACTTAACCCATGTACATTGTTATAGGCTTAGAGTGTGTTTCAAAATAATTACCCATTTTTTGTTCAATCCCAGCAGGTTTTCGTATGAGAATCTACAATTATTCCCTCCTGGAATTAACTGAATTGTTATCACTTCAGACGACGCTTGGAAGGCGGAATTACATTACTCTTATGATATGATGGGTGATAAATAACAAATGAGCACTGGTACAGTCCCTAAACTTAATCTCAATTCCAAACAATGGACGACCGCAGGAATAATTTCTTTTAAGGACTATTTAACTCATGCCACAAATGCTAGTCAATGAATTTTGTTTTACAACCAATGACAGTCGTGTTTCACCTCGCTCTTTATCGATTTCTCTTTATCAGCGCCAGCTTTTTTTATAAAGAAATCCCCTCCTTTTTAATGTTCTGAACAGGTCAAAGCATTATTTTTCTCCAACAAATACATTGAATATAGGAAATAATGAAAAGATTCCTTGATATTACTGAGTTGTTTACTAAAAAAATAAATTAGTAACCCGTAATGTTGATTATGATATGTAGTTTGATGTGTTTCATTATTTCTCCACTTGGGTGCACTCTTACAATATTGCGATCTTATTTGGCAATAAATAGTATGATGAAGCAGCAGTGAATGAACATAACCTCACATTTCTGACATATTTTCAAACATCGCCGTTTACATTAAATATATAAATATTTTAAACTAACTATACGAGATAAACGATGATTTGTGAGTAAACAACTTAATTTTATTCGTTAAATAGTCCTAACAAATGCCACTCTTGATTTCCAAATTCTCTAGCTAAATTCACTCCTCACTTCGTGAGTCGTGAATGTATCGATAATTTGGAAATCACTCGTGGCATTACTTATGATAAAGTGTAGGGTTCTGAGGAGGAACTGAATCTGAAACATAATGGACTATGGTCAGGTGCTCCATGAGGCTGATCTGGCAAAATATTAATTGATGAGATTTGAAAACTTGTCGATCCTTGTGGATTAGTGGTTATTTTTCTCGCTTCTGGCTCCAGAATTAACGTATCCAAAGAGGACAGCTATTGGTGGATTTTTCAGGAGGTAAACATTCGAAGTATCTCAAGGCTGATAATAGAAGATTCTGAGAAAAAATTGTTGGTCCATTAACGCCGAGATTTGAATTGTGACGTTAATGACCTAATAATTGACATTAAAAAATAAAAAAACAAAGAGGTAAGCATTAAGAAAAGTATCATCATCATCATAGTCCATTCACGAATTTAGGCGATTTATAGACATATTTCGGCTCAAGAGAAACACCATCCAAAAGTCTTTTGAGTGAATGTCCTGGTCTTCCTGCAGGTTGTTATCTTAATATTTATTTGGGTATCCTCTGATATTCCATTTGATGAACATGTTGCATCCATCTTGACTCATAATCAGAAATTTTGTTTTCTAAAAGTTCCATGTGTAATTTTTCTAACATGTCTTCACTTTTTTATGAACTAGTAGTGTGTATCCTGCAGTCCTCCGAAGGTATCTCATTTCAGCAGATCGAAGTCTATGTATATCCTTCTGTTTCAATGTCCATACTTCGCTACAATAAAAAATATTTGGAAGAGCCACTGTTTTATACACCTTTACTCTTGAATATTTTTGGACTAACTATGGCTTGCAGATATAATTTATTAAGCCTAAAATCCTTTTAAAATTTGATATTTTTTTCATTTACGTTCTTGCAAAAAAACAATCAGCAACACAAAAAGTCCTGGGTGAGTCGAGGCTTCCTTCAGAATTCTTGTCCAGGTTTCTCTTTCTCTGACAAACGTCTACCAATTCTTGAGCTTTAAATATTAGACTTCCATCAATTCGGTTAAATTTTGATTAGGCTTCTGAACAGTAGGATTTTGGTTGAATAGGACTGCCATTTCTAAGCCTAACCCCTATAAGAAAGCTAATTGAAATTTACGTATGTTGTATGTGGGTTGGTTGAGTGCGTTTCGTGTAATTAGTTTGGTGTTAACTATTAGTATTTATGCGCATCTTTGTTAAAGTTAATAATTAACTTCGTGTTATGACATGTTACGATGTATCTAAAGTGATCTGTATGTGTTACGAATGAGTATTAATGAAAGTATTTTTTCTTTATGTGGCTGGTATCGATTTTTTTTTCAAATGCCCCAGGTTTGTCTTTCGACATTCCTGGTTTCTCTCCTGGCATGGCGTACTTGTAACCCACTTCTGAGGTTCGGGCGCCTGGAAGGTGGGGTTACGTTGCCCCGATGATATGATTGATGATGATGATGATAATGGTGCACCAGGAGAATCCCTAATCCTAAGCTTAACCTAAGATGAATATGAATGATGATGATTGTGATGGCCATATGATTTCGGGGACCGTTTGGGCCTTAAAGTTTTCCTGACATTTCTCTTACAGGTGAGGAAAAACCCCGATAAAAACCTCACCCAGAAAAACTGTCCCGACCGGGGATCGAACCCGGGCCCGCTGCGTGATAAGGCAGCACGCTACCCCGAGACCACAGCGGTGGACGTATTGATAATAGAAAGTAATATTTAAGCTTTAAATTGACAAAACGTTACTTTCTCTTGTCTTTATTTAAATGTGGCAGACCCCAGTCAAAACGAAATCATGCATATCTGCTTTATCAGGTATATTGTGTATTTCGACGCTCATTTAAGTAATTTCTGAACGTTCGTTTTCTTTCGTTTTATTAAAAAATATTAAATAAATTAAACCAATTGATGTATCTTACAGGATACATTGCCAATCTAAGGCTTGAACAAGGGCAAATACTTTTGAACAAATTAAAGATGATTGGGACAATTTTGTGTAAGCAGTTGTGAAGTTGAATTAAGAATAATTTACTATTTCTAACGCCCTGCAACCTGTTCAGGTTGTTAAATTCGAATAAGTTGTTACATTGGAACTAAAACACTGTGGTTATCCCTAGAGAGCTCACTTAAGTTACCCTAGTGGCCTTCTATAGGTGAGAGTCTGCTAGTAATTGCGTTCTCCTATCTAAGTTAAAAATTAATAATCATTACATACTGTATTTCATACATATTTCATGTTTATATTAAAATTGCATGTAACCATATCCATTTGAGGAATATATAATTTTTTTTTGTGAAAACTGTCACTCTACATCTAATGAAACATACATGATATATTTTAAAAACGTCACGCTTTATATGTGTATGTGAATATATTCATTTTAATTAAATTCACAACGAATTAAAAATCAACAATGTCGTATTTAAACAGTATTGGAAAACGTATAAAATTCGGTTATGTTGGAAATATTCTTAAAATGTGATGGTATAGAGTTTGAATTGAATTCTTACGATAAAAATACAGATTCAGTATATTCAGTTCATTTTCGTTGAAGTCTCAAAAACAGATTATCCAAATGCCTTGATCGTAAACTGTATTACGAACAAAGTATCGGTATTCAATAATTTTGAAGATGTTTACATGAACAGGGCAAAGATTTTCTAACTGTGCGTCGCGTCTCTCTGGAGAGGCGATGAAATTTTTCAGAAGAAAAAAATGCTCTAAAAATATGATAACATATCATAGGTTCTGTACTATACATTTATTAATTATCGGCTTTTTCAATGTCTTTGACATCTTCCTCTATTTCAAGAATTTTTATCCGATTTCCATTGCTCTCTATTTTGTACTCTCCTTCCTCCAAACGCGTTCTTCCATTGTTCTCACTATTCTTCGTGTCCATGTAAGTTTTACTCTTTCCTGCTTCTCTATCCACCCTGGATTCCATTCCTTTTCTAAATGATTCTAATAATTATCTTGTTTTATGTATTCTATATTATAAATATAACCAGCCTCATGGGCTAGTGGTCAGCGTTACTAATTACTGTTCATGAGGTCCTGGGTTCGATTACTGGTCAGACCACAGGATTTTTTTTCTTAAAGGCAATTAGCGTACTCCTGTGGTTGCCCATGGTGTGTAATTTAGATTAAGTTTAGGTTAAGAACTCTTCTGGCGATTCATTATCATCATATCGTCGGGGTAATGTAACTCCGCCTTCCAGGTGCACCAACCTACTAAATGGATTACAATTTCGCCAATGCCAGGGGAGAAAGCCAGAAATGTCATAAAATACAACCTGGTGGCATTAGACAAAAAATATTACAAATATAGTAATTATGCAACGCCTATAGATAATTCTGTACAGTTAACAGTCGTGCTGGGCCTAAGTAAACTGGATTCCGGTCAATTTTCGATTTTTATGAGGTCGATAAATTAGGTCCCTGAACTGGGTAAATTGGGTCCCCTAAACTAAGTAAATTTGGTCCTGGGTCCAGGTAGCATTCTATCTGTTTTCATCTGTGATGTTTATTAATTTTGTATGGTAATATTAATTGGTTACAAATAGAAATGCCATAACATTTTAATAAATTAGAAATTAATGAAGTATACACAAAATTAACCAACCATTAGTTTTTAACTTCATTGAAGTATTGAAAGATTTTTCAAACCGAATTTTACATTTTATTTAGAAGTTCAGCAAAGCAGGGCAAAATATGAAAGAAAAAGGAACAATTTATTCTTTAAATAATGGCACATTATTGCGTTCTGAAGCAGGATTCGGGCCGAGACCACGTTTTTGGTGCCCAAATGTACAAGGGATTAGATACACACCAAGTAATGTCTGCTCCTTGAAGTTCTTACATTGGTATTGCCTCTGCCCTGACAATGAGTTACTCTCACTCCAGATTTAGGGAAACATTATTGGAAATATTACTGAAGGATTGGATGAGATGATTATATTTCGAATATATTCTGGTATTTCAATTCCTTCTGGATTTTTTCATGTTGAGACTTGAAAGTAGTTTTGAAGTTCCTTAGGACAAGTTACTGGCCCGACGCTAAGTAGTCCAGTGGTAGGGCTGCTACCTTTTAGTCTCTGGACAGACATTAGGATACCGCATTTACTCAGTACCCGATGGAACGGTTATACCGCCGTGACTCAATTCTATATTCAAGCCACGGTTAGTCCAAAAGCATTCAAGATTAAAAGTGTATAAAACACTGGCTCTTCCAACTCTTTTGTATAGTTACGAAGTATGGACGTTGAAACAGAAGGATATACAGAGACTTAGATCTGCTGAAATGAGATACTTTCGGAGGACTGCAGGATACATACTACTAGATCACAAAAAATAAATGAAGACATCTTAGAAGAATTACACATGGAACCTTTAGAAAACAAAATTTCTGATTATAAGTCAAGATGGATGCAATATGTTCATCGAATGGAAGATCACAAAATACCCAAACAAATGTTAAGATATCAACCTGCAGGAAGAAGACGACCAGGACGTCCACTCAAAAGACTTTTGGATGGTGTTTCTCTTGAGGCCGAAACAGGTCAACAAATGGCCTAAATTCGTGAATGTACTATGGTGATGATGATATATTCTGGTATGTTTCGGTGTTGGACAACACTGGTGGTTTTCGCGTTGACTCTCTTCAAGAAGATTTGAGGTATTTCAAATATTACATCATTATGGAAATAAAATTATTATTGAATTAATTGTATCATATTTATTAATGCCATAAGGCATTCCTGCTTATTCTTATCAAATATGATTTGGCAGGTTCATTTCAACTTTCGGATCTCACATTATTTTAATGTAAATTATGAATAATTTATATTCAAAATATTTAGATTTTTTATCTGTTAATTATATATATGTCCACCGCTGTCGTCTCGAGGTAGTGTGCTGCCTTGTCACGCAGCGGGCCCGGGTTCGATTCCCGGTCGGGAGAGGCTGCTGGATGAGTTTTTTTCGGGGTTTTTCCTCACCTCTAAGACAAATGTCAGGAAGCTTAGGGCCCAACGTTCCCCGAAAATCATCGGCCATCAAGATCATCTTTATAATTTTCATCATCACCCTTCACCGATGTGGAAAGCAACGGGAAGCTACCACATCTAGAATTCCCTAGTAATACTGCAAAGCATATCATCAAAATTCTATGATTGTAGTGAAGGACCTGCCCTCGGGCAGAATTACTATGGATGGATAAATATATTATTTTCAGTGTTATAGACTAGTATTAAATATTTCAAAGAAATGAAATATCCCTTTTTAATTTATCATTTAAATACCCTAACTCTCTCGATTTAGTTCCAAACTGTAAAATCGATGAATTTATATTTTCAACATCAGGTTAAAAATAGCTTTAGGCCTAGTTTTTAAGATTTTTGTAGGGTTAATTAAGCCAACCTTCACACGGAACACAATTCACCCTTTTCTACCCGGGACCCAGTTTATCGTATTTTCTTGGATCCGGAACAGTTATACTGACGATGAAATAAACTTTTATCAAAATAATCAAGAACTTGTATTAATTGTTTGAATGCGATAAAATTATAATTGTATTTATCATAAGTAATTCCACGAGTGATTTCCAAATTATCGATAATTCACGACTCACGAAGTGAGGAGTGAATTTATCTAGAGAATTTGGAAATCAAGAGTGGCATTTGTTAGGACTATTTAACGAATACAATTAAGCTGTTTACTCACAAATCATTGTTTAACTATAGTTATTTTAAAATATTTATATATTTAATATAAACGGCGATGTTTGAAAACAAATCAGAAATGCGAGGTTATGTTCATTCACTGCTGCTTGATCTTATTCTTTATTGCCAAATAAGATCGCAATATTGTAAAACTGCACCCAAGTGGAGAAATAATTAAACACATCAAACTATATATCATAATCAACATTACGGGTTATTCAATTAATTTTTTTAGTAACTCAGTAAAATCAAGGAATCTTTTCATTATTTGCTATATTCAATGTATTTGCTGGAGAAAAATAATGCTTTGACCTGTTCAGAACATTAAAAAGGAGGAGCTTTCTTCATAACAAAAGCAGGAGCTGATAAAGAGAAGTCGATAAAGAGAGAGGTGAAACACGACTATGATTGGTCGTAAAACAAAATTCATTGAAACCTGATTGGTCATTGACTAGCATTTGTGGCATGAGTTAAATAGTCATATTAAATTCCTGCAAAAATAAAATGAATGCAGGGCTAATATTTATAACATTGAATAAACACCGTCTGTTTACATTATTAATGTGAAATCGCCTTCACAATTGTTATAAATGATTAAAAGGTTTAATATATTTTACCGTAATAATATTCCTTATTCAATAAACACGTGTATGTTTCTTAACGATTTCATTTTTAACTGGGAAAGTGAGTTTAAATTTTGGTAGTGAAGGGTTCCTCGACAGAAAAATTAAAAAAAACTATAGCCCTTTCCATTAAACTAACTGACTCACTCATTGACACTATCAAACCAGGTATTTCATGAACATTGCATTGTGACTAAATGTGAACGGAAGCGTCAATCTAGGAAATAAGAATACGCGAATATTATATTCATCTATCCATCCAATTCTGGAAACATCAAGATTCGGTAACTAACTGGATGATAGAGTATCATAGTATAAACCAGAGATCGTGGTTTCAAATCCCGGCTCAGATGCAAATTTCGTTCTCAGTTATGTTAATAAATCATTAAAATGTATCAATAATTTTGAATGAGCAATTGTTTTCTAATGCCACCACTGCACTTAACGTGCTTCGGGTTCCGCGCTTGGCCCAATAGATGTCGTTAATGTGGTCTATTTTCAATTCACGCACCATTTCGGCAGACCACTTCACATAGATGATGTATTCCTGTATTGTGTACAGAGAGGAGTGCAGAATAAGGTTTGTCTTTATGTTTCTGTAATGTAAAAGTGTGTTGCATGACTCATGATTATGATGAGAAGAAAGAAGGTGAAACCCGGTGTCAGCACGTAGTCTATTCCTAACCGCAAAACACCAATGAGGCCGCCAGTTTTAAAACGTCCCCAGTACAACAGGGGCCTTTTCATCACAACATGTGTACTGCGGAGATGTTTGCACTTTAATACGCTGAATCTTGTTCACAATCTAGTGATTAACAAAATTTACACGATCACCTCCCCTTGCCTCGAAATTGAAAACTTTTAATTTAAAATTAAGTTAAACCTCCTTAATTTTTCAAAATACAAATATCTTGTGTCCCTTTATTTAAATTTGGCTGACCGCAGTGAAAACTTAATCTTGTATAACTGTTATTATTAAGTATATTTTTTATAATTATATATACCATTTAAGTTGTTTCGTTTTGTTCGTTTTCGTTCTAATTTATCTATAATCATATAAATTTAATTAAACCACCCTGTATGTTATATTATATGATACCTTCTTAATTTACCTTTTCCATTACAATTCCTCTACCCAATTCATACCTTTTTCCCCTCTCCGTCGTATCAAACCCGAGCCCGCTAGACAGAAAATCGGCTTGCTACCATCTGAGCCAGCACGGTTGGACCGATTTGATATTCAAAACTTTTATTTCAACGATAACAATCTAGACATACATGTAACTAGGAAATATGTTACTCCATAATATATTGACTCAAACGTATATTAAGGAAAGAGTATTTTTTTTTCATATGCATACATTTCAAATCTCATTTATGCACTCATTAAAAATTCGACGAATTTGAACATTCCGTATCGTGGATGATATCCCTTACTTTAATAGCTGTGTGAACTTCAAGAGGGGATTTGTTCGTGGTGGTATTTTTAATGACGATTCTGCTATCATAAACTCAGGTTCGTTAGTATCATTATATTCCCCTCTCCGTTCTTAAATTGCTATCTCTATGAAACGGTATTCCCTAATTGGGTTTATTTATTCAAAAAACTTCCCCAATCAGTCTAGGCAGTAGGAAATAAGTTACATAACAGAGGGATGATACCATGATCTATGTTTACGTTATTGAAGTAATATAGGCTACTCGATGCAGTAATTTACATCATCCGACACTTAGCAGTCAACTTCTTAATAAATTCTGCACCTCAGAATCTGAGGATTGTTAGCTTGTAATGCATGTTAGATAGGCCTAAGTTTATAATATCATATTTCTTCATCTGTTGGATTCACTCTCCTAGCTCCAGCTCAGTAACGGATGAATGTGGTAATCTCTTACTTTACTGTATCCTCTAATTGGAGCATATTCTGCAAATTTGAAATATGTGTTATGCTTGACAATCTTTCACCTAAAAATACAACCGTCAAGAAATGCGGACACGGGTTCTACTGGGGTAAAATTTTCCGGAGGTAGAACACTCCCCCATTAAGTTCTCCGAACGAGGAGTACTTCAGGGAATCCGTGCAAAAGGCTAAAACACTGGGATATGTTTCTAGGAACATGGAATGTCTGGATATTATGTAATAGTGGGGAACTAGAAATAGAGGGGCATGGGAATTTCTTGTAGGAAACCAGAGGGAAAACGCCCAGATGGTAGATCAAGAATGAGAGGTGGGAAAATAACAATAACCGTCATTTGATGGAAATAGATGATACAGGGATGTTTGGAAAACATAATCGACCAGAAACTCTCCATACAACCCATGTTCTTCTTTTATTCCCCATTCGTACCACATCTCCTGCCCATCACAATCTACTAGACTTAACTGTTCATATTAAAACTATTTTCCCATAAAGATCATATAGGTATTGTTATGTAGTATTCTCCATTCGCCCGTCTGTTTATCTCTCTTTGATCCAAACATTTTCCTGAGAATTGTATTTTTATATATTATAAATGTTATAATATTTTCTACTTCCTTAACCAATTCACTTCAGGTTTAAATGCTCAATGTTTCCCCCAGAAACAGCATTTTAGTCACCGTAACTCATGTCTATTTTCATACTTTCAAAACGAACAAAATATAACGGTATTCGATAATTCAATAAGGGTGAAAGCCAAAACACATTCCTCTACTATTCATAAATGTTAACAAAACATTACTCTGTCAAGGGATGAACAAAAACTGCAAAATATATAACAAGCAGAGTTAAGCGAGTGTACCTAGTCCTCTGAGACGAATGGGTTAAAATAAGAGTCCATGTTTCGCAACCATATAATATTACTGGAAAACGTTTTACATTTTTTAGTTTAATGTTTTTAAGAAATTGGGACGGCAAGAGTCCCAATAATACATAACATTCGTTTTAGAATTGAGCCTATGTTTAATTTCTTTCTGTACCTCGTTCTTATAGATTCATTCATTTCTGTACCATGATTGCATACACAAATACAGACCACACCGACATGGTGTTACTGCATGGCGAAGTGCAAATAATAGGAGAGCTGCTCTTCGGCTTTATCCATATCGTGTGACTCAATCGTATACTCTGTTCGCCGAAATTATTGAAAGATTCCTAGAATGTACCTTCACCGACAATAGGGCTGATGTGGTGCTTCAAGGAAGCGTCGCACACCCAACTTTCAACTTGCATCGCGTTGAACAGACCCGTCAACGACTACTCGAACATTGACTGTGCAATGCATGTGCCTCATATCATCATCTGGTGGGTTCTCCATGAGAGCAACTACACCCTTACCATCCTCAGAGGGTACATGCACAACCAGTTAATTTCTGTACATGGTTGCTATACCGTTGTGAAGACTAGCACTGATACAAGAACACATAATGTTCTCCGGTGAATGTAGGGTCTTTAGGGACGCTGTTTTAATCTCGAGAAGCAGTCATATTTGGGATGACGAAAACTCTCATGCTACCCATGTCCTCAGATTGGGGCATTAATATCTGTGCATTTATCTTTAATGGTCGTATGATCGTTTGATTGGACCTTACCATCTTCCTCTTCTCTCAAACAGTGACACGTATCTTCCTAGAAGAAGTTTTGAGAGCATTATTGGACATCCGTCGATACCTCTGTTTTCAACACGATAGGGCACCACCCCATTTTACACGTGCCGTTCATAATCACCACAATCCTATGTTTTCTTCAGAGATGGATATGCCGAGGCTGACCAATTACATGGCCTCAAATATCGTCGGATTTAACTACGCTTTATTTGCGGATCTATATGATATATTTGGATTATCAGATCTCGTGGACACTGTAGGTCTACTTGAACGAATTCTGACTGCTTCACAAGAGATCCAACAGACACCAGGTGTTATGGAGCGAGTGTAACAGGAAATGATTTGCAAGCACAAAGGGTACAATGAGCTTGATGATCCCCACATCGAACCATTGTTATAGTAGAAAATTACTAATACCAAAATAAGTTAAAATGTACCTTCTTAGGTAAGATCATTCGTCCTCAACTTATAAAATATGTATTCTTTATGCCTGTAGGCCTTTCAGAACATCCGTTCCATATTCAGCAGGTCCCTCATCGCTACAAAATCTAGTATGATGGTTGATGCTGCTGGTCCTCTCCACCTCAACGGTTTTAATGATGACTTTTGTTAGTATTGATACTAATAATGTTGAGTAGAGACATGTTGTTACGTAGACCATAAATATTTTTACAGTGACAAAATTATTATTTTCCCCTTGACAATGCACATTTTCAGAATATCTGTGTAAATTTAATTATTGGGTCGTGAATAATTTAATTACCCGCCCTCAGGGGTCCTCATCTAGGGGATATGTGGATGGCGACCACAAGGTGCCCAAGCTGTGCAAAACATTTCTTCCACTCACTTGTGTTTTGCACTCTTTTAACTTTACTATCTAACCTCTCTTGGTTAACTCTTCGACCCCAATGCTATTAAGGCATCCGAAGGCTAGGGAGTCCTTCCTTTTTCCATTTCTTCTTTCCTTTATTTTCTTTTCTTCTCCAGAAAAGCCTGACCAGAGGCTATAAGATCGTAGCCCATCACTGGTCTTGCCTTCCTTTGGCCAGCAACCAATCGAAGGGACTATTATTATACTTTCAAGTCTTATACGAGAATTTCCCACACGGGAAAATTTTCTATAGGATCGTAACAGGCCTTGGCCTAATACTTGGAAGGAATAAGAAGAAGAATATTGATCCCCGAAAACGCGGGAGATTTAAACGCTTAATAAAAATTTGTTTTACATGCAGCACGAAAATAGCATATTTCCGGAGAAACTTTCCTGTACAAAACGTTATCTACACAGTCTCGTCTCCTCTATAAGCCCTAGAAGATTTTAATAGGAATTCTCTTACACATTATATATATATATATAACAATTATGAATTTTCTATAGTTAAAGTAATAACACATAATGACCTACAGAATATACAGCTTATCAGAAAAGTATAAATTATATTAAAACAATAATAATAATAATAATAATAATAATAATAATAATAACTCACTGGCAATATCAAACCTGTAACTTCATGACCGCGCGGACACAAGGGCTCTCCATACTTCCCTTTCCTGAGCAATGTTTTCCAACCATTTCCTGTATAATCTACTTACCTCAATCCTAATTCTTGGCCTACCAACTGGGCGCTTACCTTCTGTTTTCCTACAATGAGTTTTCCTGCTCCTCTTTCATTCCCCATTCGTGTAACATGTCCTGCGCATCATAACCAACGAGGCTTAACTGTTCTTATTACAGTATATCTGATTTCCTATAAAGATCATATAGCTGACTGTTATGTAGCCTTCTCCATTCACCTGTTTGATCTAGTCTCTTGTCTCTTTGGTCCAGAAATATTCCTAAAATATTCTCAGAATAATATTAATAATAATAATAATGATAATAATAATAATAATAATAATTATTATTATTATTATAGTAATAATAGTAATATAAAATATGATTGCATTATTCGTTTGATCAGAAATATTTGTTTATTTTGTCTTATACCACCAGGTTGTGTTTTATGGCATTTCTGGCTTTCTCCCCTGGCATTGGAGGAATTGTAATTCATTTCTTACGTTGGGGCACCTGGAAGGCGGAGTTCCATTACCCCGATGATATGATGGCTGATAAATTATAATGAAGCGCCAGGAGATTCCTTAATCTAAATTGACTTAACTTTGCAAGACATTTGTAGAAAGAGACAGCCGTGCACACCTCTCTCACTCGCACCAGTGTTGTCGGAGTTTCTTCACAAGATGTTAACTCATTCGCTTCAGCTTTAAATGCTCAATCCATTTCCCCAAAAACTGCATTTAAGTTACCGTAAATTATATTGTCTATTTTTAGACATTCAAAACAAACAAAATATAACGGTAATTAAGATCACAATAAGGGTGAAGATCAAAACACATTCCTCCACTCTTCATAAATGTTAACAAAAGATTACCCTGCCAAGGGATGTACAAAATGTTACAAAATATATAATAGCAAAGTTAAGCGAGTCTACCTCGTCTTTTGAGGCGAATGGGAAAAGGGGGAAGACGAAAATTGATAACAGGATGGGTTCTTTCTTTTGTAACTGGCCGAAAGCGGTCAAGTATCTACCTTTATATCTCCATCTCTCTCTTTGCCAAGTTAAGCCAGATATACAATAATCTAAATTCCAGACCATATGTAATCAAAGAAATAATTGTCATTGAAGAAAAAATCCTATGGTGTGATAAGGAATTGAACACGGTACCACGCTGACTTCTAGCCCATGAGGCTAGTCAATTGCAAAATATAAAAGATTAATAAAATATATATCCAGAACTTACTTTTATATTTTATTGTCTAAGTAAATATTCAGAAAGATTATTGTTTTAACCGTTTTTGAGTCGGGCAGTCCAGAGTTCCAGAGACGGGTAGCCCAAACAATTTAGAACGAGTATCAGTATAATTAGAGTACATTGTTATTTTAAAGTAGTGGTGGGTTGTTGCAGTTTGAAATGTGACTCTGGGAACGTGAACGCTACTCTTGTTGAATACAGGAACGCTGTAATGGCTGTAATTCTACAGACGGAAGTGTTTGAATCTGATCCCTAGACACATCTACGAGCTCCAACTACTAAAACCATCAGACATCCCCTCTTTAAAGTTCAACCTGCATTCAACAGATCGTGAGGATCATGTTAAACTAACCTACAGCTCAAAATACAACTTTTTTCTTTTTTTACTTTTAATCATTTAGTTTAGTTGCAATAGCTATCGGTGAGGTATGTCCAATTGTTCTTTGTTCACGGTCTACAAATTTTATTTAACATGCAAATATCTACTCGTGCATATTTCATGAGAATAATAATAATAATAATAATAATAATAATAATAATAATAATAATAATAATAATTATTCCAATTTCTCTAAAAAAGAACTGAAAATATATAAAACTGTTATTCTCCCAGTTAGGCTTATATTATATAGATACGAAACATGGGCTCTTACTTTATGGGTAGACAAAAAATTATGAGTATTTGAGTAAAGTTCTTAGGAAACATTGAAATCCAAAACAGAGATGAACAGACTGGCGAATGGGGAATACGGCGTGACGGTGAGCTACATGATACTGGAAAACCTGGTATAATAAGAACAGTTAAGTCTCACAGGCTGCGATTCTAGGAAACATGGCAAGAATGGTGAGTGAAAGAGGGACTTGGGAACTCCCTTTAAAAAAAACAATAGAAAAGCGCCTGTAGGTAGGCAAAAAAATGATGCGGGAGAATAAAATTTGAGGGGTGTACATTATACAGGAGATGATTGGAAAACATTAGTTATGGAGAGCTTATGTCCGCGCGGTCATGGACCTACGGGTACGATAGTGCCTGTAACATTGTTATTACTATTAAAAGCAAATAAATATTAAAATAAAATAATTTGTAAAATCATTTTGTAGAGTATAGTGCTTTTTGGGGCGGAAACTTTGGCAATGAATAGACAACGGAGTCACTGAATGGAATGAACTTTTGTAGAAGAGCGGCTAGGAAGTCAAGGAATGACAGAATATACAACGTATAAATAAGGTAATTACTCAATATAAAACAAGATGAAGTAGAAGTGATAAATGAGAAAATATTACAGTGGTTCGGATATGCAATCAGTAGGGCTAAGATGTTTATGTACTGAAAGTTAACATTGCAACATAGTATAATAAGACGTTAGACTGATGACTATATTTTGTTTCACTTACAAACAGTTGAGTAGTATGATGATAAGTTAGACTTCTATCTTTTGTTTTGGTTTCACACACAAACAGTTGAATAATATATACTATCTGCATTGCAATCTTATCTTTTATTACATAAAACTCCTAGCCCTAGTAATTAGAATGGAAATGGAAGACTACTTGAGGAAGTGATGCAATGGACTTCAGATGGGTTAATCTGAAAACGAATACGAACCAGAAACAGTATGGATGGAGCAGGACGATCTATGTAAGTGAAAGACAACAAACAAAATGGATTGGATAGGTAACAATGGAGAAGAAATTTAAAATGATATTCATTTTATATATTTTTACACGCTTTATATTAGCTTGACCTGTATCTATCTATCTATCTATCTATCTATCTATCTATCTATCTATGTAACGGAATATTTCAACCCCCCGATTTTCACCCACTTATAATCATCGGATCGCCTTGAAACTTTGTATACTTGTAGAAGACCCGTGACAATACAATAATTTCATATTTATTTATTCTTTGATTGAAAATAATCATGCCATTATAGAAAGTCCTAAATAAAAAGTATTATTATTTTTATCATTATTATATTATTATTATTATTATTATTATTATTATTATTATTATTATTATTATTATTATTATTATTATTATTATTATTATTCGTTAATAAGAACCAACATACACATTCTATATTGTAACACAAAGTAATAGGGTGTTGGAAGTAAGTATCAAAAAACTAAATATTATTATTGTTATTGAATCTCCAAATATTTTCGAAACCCTATTTCGCCATAAAGGCATGTTAGGGTTGTAACTTATTATAACAATAACAATATTGTACTATACATTGTAAAACATAAATGTTATCTTATGGTTTTGAATGAAAGTTATGAATTACATAAATCGTCTTAGAAAATACTACATATTGTTATGAATGTTTGTTATGAATTTCATAAAATGTTTATAATAATGTTGGTTCTTAAAAATCACTTCACACGTTGAGGCAGAAACCTCATCATCATTCAAATGTAAGTTTAACCAGAGTTATTGTCTTTCGAATATAGGACAATCAAATAAAACATGTTTTAAAGATTGTATTGATTCTTGACATTTAAAATTTTGATCACTGTCTGGGTTAATATCAAATCTTCTAAAATAACTTCCAAATTTTCCATGGCCAGTCATAAATTCTGTTAAAATGAAATTTGGATTAAAATGTTTTATATTTAGCCTATGGTGTACTGTAGGAAAGAAGAGCTCTTTAGTCAAAGCACCATTTTGCGCTCCTTATCCAATGTTCATTCCAATCAGTGATGATTTAGTCAAAACGTTTATTTTTAACGTAGGATATTGGACACTTTGAAAATGAATATTGAAGTTCAGAAGATGCTGCGGATTTGGCTAGTTGATCAGCACGTTCATTTCCCATAGTTCCCTGGATGGGCATTGTATTATGGAAATGGTCTGTTAGTGACAAATAGAAAAATTTTGAAGAAGTGGGTGAATTCAAATTGGAATTATAATTACAAACATAAATAAAATGTACAAAGAAATTAACATAGGCTTAATTCTAAAAAACGCATGCTGTTAGGTATTACAAGGATTCTTGTCTTTCCAACTTATCTAAAATTGTTATTAAAAATTTATAGAACAGTTTATTCTTCCAGTTATATTATACGGACGCTAAATATGGACTTACTTTAAGGAAGAAGAAAATATTACGATTATTTGAGAATAGATATCTTGGACCACACACGGACGAACTGACAAGTGAATGGAAAAAAACGCGTAACTGTGAGCTATATGATATTTATGGGAAACTAAACTTAAGAACAATAGTTTGATCCCGTGACTGCGATGGACATGACATATGATACGAATGAAGTAAGAAAGAGGAACTTGAAAATTGCTTGTAGAAAACCAAAGGACAGCGACATTTAAGTAAGCCAAGAATCATATGGAAAAATAACTTTAACCATAATTTGAGAGCGGTAAATTATACACGGAATGATTGGAAAACATTAGCACAGGAGAATTGTATGAAGATCTTATGTCCATGCTGTCATTAACCTTCGAGTTTGATTATGACAGTAAGCTAGTTAGTTGTAATAGCGCGTGAGGCACATTTCATAAAACTACCAGCCTGCATATAAGTAGTGAAGACTGATAGATTTAGACAGCTGAAACTTGAAATCTGTTTAAAAATAATAATTGTGGAAATAATACAGTAGTTAGCAGTGTAGGACTCACATTTAGGAGTAGTATTTAACAGTATAATTGCAATTTGTTTCATATAATACTAGCTAATACCCGGCATGCGCTGTTACTCCTAAATAAATGTTAATGTGTTTTACCACCAGCCGTGCGCTGTAACTCTTGTCAGCGAATCTGCTTATCCCGATCTTCTTAAAAAATGGTTATCCGTAGAAGATAAACATACGCTGTCACGGACTTTTCTGTAGAGATTTTTTAGATGTCCAATTCTGTGTACATTAATTTGGTGTATTTGTTATGGTTTAGGCAGCGTAAGCGTGAAAATAGGGACATTATATCACGTTTTTCACTACAAAGGGTGATTTTTAGGGGTGAAGGGGTAGAGTATTACAGCTCTCTTATAACCTATGTTCATCCCCGGAATCTCCTGAACATTTTTCAAAAAGCCCCATCTCAATCGGATGAACGGTATGGCAGAGCATGTTTGCCCGTGAATCTACTTATTCCGATCTTATTGCTATCAATGAAAGACAAAAATGGTTTTTGTGAGTTATCCGTAAAAGATAAACATATGCTGTCGCGGACTTTTTTGTAGAATGTTATGAGATATTAAGTTCTGTGTATATTAATTTGGCGTATTTGTTATGGTTTAGGCAGCGTAAGCCATTTAAGCGTCAAAATAGGGACTTTATTTCACGTTTTCACTACAAAGAGTGATTTGTGGGTGTTACGGGGTTGAATACCATAACTCTCTTATAACCCATCCCGGGAATCTCCTGAACATTTTGCAAAAACCCTATCAAAATCGGATCAACGGTATGACCGCGCATAGAATACGAACATACAAACAAACCAACAAACAAACAAACAAACAAACATTGATTTTTGTATATTAGATGACCACTATTAATTAACTGTCGTAATAAGCTGTCTGTTTTATGAGTTAAGAGCTACTGAAAAAAATAGTTAACAGTATGTACAATTTAAAAGAAATATAACACACGTATGTTCAGAATAATTTTATAAAGTTTTCCTTATGAAGTTTTCTATCTCTATGGATTTTTTAATAATTTTGAGATTAATATAACTGTGTTAAAGCATAATATTACAGAACAATAATGCAACATAATACTATATTTTGGAATCATTTTAATATGAAATCCATAGAGAAGGCATGAAATCCAGCAGGGATAGTAATTCTTGTCAATAGCATATACTCTTTATATGACATCACATTGCTAACTGCTAAAAGTAGTGTAGCAAATTTAGCAGTGCAGTTTTATGTTTATAAATAATAGGATTTACCAGACTACTAACTAATAAATTTTACACTGCTAATAATTAACTACTAAAAGTAGAACGTTTATTAAACAGGCTCCTGGATTATTAATATTAAGTACAGGAGTCTAATATTAACAAGTTATGTTATGTCGATCATGTGACAAGAAATGGTTTGAAAATGTATATTGGAAAATATTTAGGGAAGGAGTAGATCTAAATCGGAGGAGAGTATTCGAATTGTGGTAGGTGCTGAATACTGGTGTTATTAACTGGATTCAGATGGGTGAGTGTCATTGGACCTATGGGTTTTATAAGTCATAGATTACGCTATTTTATCATTATCATTATCATAAGTAATGCCACGAGTGATTTCCAAATTATGGACAAATTCACGACTCACGAAGTGAGGAGTGAATTTATCTAGAGAATTTGGAAATCAAGAGTGGCATTTGTTAGGACTATTTAACGAATAAAATTAAGCTGTTTACTCACAAATCATTATTTAACTATAGTTATTTTAAATATTTATATATTTAATGTAAACGGCGATGTTTGAAAACAAATGAGAAGCGATAGGTACGCTTCTACTGCTTCTTTTGTTTATCACTGCAACCAGATCATAGTATTTATTGCCAAAGTAACGCAATATTGTAAAAATGCTCTCTAGTGGAGAAAAAATGAAACACATGAAACTGTATATTAATTCATTTCTGATGTCGTATGATGTAAATATGACAATTATATTTTTCTGGATTGTTACCTGGGAAAAAATACATTTAAGAAAGTGCAAACAGTGGTTTCTTTTTTTGGTGGTATAATCAATTGCTACAAATGTTTTTATATTAACTCCCGCATGCGGCATGTGTTGACATTCATGCACTATATATACAATCTGGTAGCCGTATTTCTCACAGGCTCAGTCACTGAAAAATAATGGTCAGACCTGTTCAGAATATTAAAAAGGAGGAGCTCTCTTTAATATGGTAGTTATAACACTGATAAATATTTCGTGAAACATTACTCTGATTGGTTGTAAAACAGAAATCATTGAAACGTGATTGGTCATTGACTCCCATTTTGGGCATGAGTTAAATAGTCTAGATAAATATTTTAGGTGTAGACTTACTTGAGACTGTTCCTATACCTCAAGGTGCTATTGATTTCTCCAGCCTTGTGTAGGTATTTCTCTGTATAGGCCTATGACATTTATCTTTATGTAAATATTTGCTATCTTACTGTTTCATTTAAATGTGTTAAGTGATATTGTTTCGATTAGAGTGCGATATAAACTTGGTGGGAAATGTCACTCAAATTAGCACAAAACGACATATATGCATTACATCATTCAAGTTGGTATGAAGCTCATTGCACTTAAACATGAATAAAATTACATGGATACAGGGAGAGGGCTCTTGCCAGCGTTCCCGTACTATATACTGTGTACTTTTAACATTTCTGTGGTCGTTACAGTTAAATGATATACGAGCTAGCGGTTTCGATTCCTGCGGTTTGTGGTTGCATAGTTGTAATCATCTGTATGATATATACAAGACGGAATTTTCATTAGCGTATAGTATAAACTGCACTTCTGTACCAGGAATTTTCAGATCGTATCAATTTATGTTTTGTTCCAGCTGAAGGTTATTAAAATATTTTAAAACTAATTAAAATTATATTTTAATATTAAAAACATTAATACAGTTAGTTAAGTCTCGTAGACCGCGATGGGCAGGATATGTGATACAAATGGGGAATGAAAGTTGGGCGTGGAAACTCCTTGTAGGAAAACCAGAGAGAAAGCACCCAGTATATAGCCCAATAATGAAGTGGGATAATAATATGATCAATAACATTAACCATGAATTGCGGGAGATAAATTACGCAGATGATGATTGGAAAACATTAGCTCAGGATAAGGATGTATGGAGATTTTATGTCCGTGTAGCCATGAACCTACGTGTTCGATAGTGTCAGTGATTAGTTAGTTATAATAGGCTTAAATCATATACGTCGGATAAAAAATAATAATAATAATAATATTAATAATAATTTTGAACTTGTTTAAATTATTTCTCTATAAGAAAAAAACACTTATTTAGTCAAAACACCATTTGTAGTCCCTATCTAAGGAATCGATCTGTTACAATATATATTTAAATATAATGACTTATTGTTAAATTCTACTTTCTTATTTAATATACAAGACGATTATATTATACCTCAATAAGGTTGGCGATGAACAAACTTCAGTTATTTTAGACACATTGGTTTAAGATATCTACAAAGTACACGAATATTTTTAATGTTAAACCTACCGTCATTTAACACAAGTTTAGGTATTTGAGATAATTGGAATCAAAAAAATATTGTTTTGATCATCAATTACTTTTATCTCTCTTCATTGAAACGTCTATAAATAAGAGTGAAGTATAATAATAGAGAAGATAACGCACAATGTGTTTCTTGTTCACCCTAAGATTTGCAGAAGTCTGTAAGTGGATTTGCTTTATTTTGCACCACATTAAAATAATATCGGTCATCACATTTTGACCCACATAGTTTGCACTTGCACTTTTCTTTGGGCTTGTGATAATTCTCTCTCTGGCCAAATCCGGTTATGGAACCTATGTATGTTGAATCTCGTCATGTTGTGTCGTAAGTCATATCTAGCTTGCGTCCACTCCGTGCAGATAATCGCATCCATGGAGAAGTAATGAGGTCATATTTATGGTTTCCTTTTGTTAAATTCTTTAATTAGTTCCTTTTAGGCTTCTGCGTATGGTAAAAGAAAGCCTTGTCGTAGATCTTTAATGATGAATAGTTCCTTTGCTTGTTCATATGTGAGATGTAATGGGGTATGTTTGGATAGACTTAATGGCTTTAACCTACTCTATGTCTTCCAAGTTTTGATGTTTTTGGTATTCACAAATAATCTCTAACCCGTACGTTACGACTGATGAAACTACAAGATGGAACAGGGTAGTGGCCGTACTCACTGATTAGTTTGACTATTTAACTCATTACCTCTTCCTGTTGATAATCGTGCTTCTTCATGTTGATAAGCGTGCCTCTTGTGTTGATAATCGTGCCTCTTCCTGTTGATAATCATGCCTCTTCCTGTTGATAATCGTTCCTCTTCCTGTTGATAATCGTGCCTCTTCATGTTGACAATCGTGCCTCTTCCTGTTGATAATCGTGCCTCTTCCTGTTGATAATCGTGCCTCTTCCTGTTGATAATCGTGCTTCTTCCTGTTGATAATCGTGCCTCTACCTGTTGATAATCATGCCTCTTCCTGTAGATAATCTTGCCTCTTCCTTTTGATATTCGTGCCTGTTCCTGTTGATAATCTGCCTCATCCTGTTGATAACCGTGCCTCTCCCTGTTGATAATCGTGCCTCATCATGCTGATAATCGTACTTCTTCCTGTTGATAATTGTGCCTCTTCCTGTTGATAATCGTGCCACTTCCTGTTAATTATGTAACTCTTCCTGTTGATAATCTATATCTTCCTGTTGATAATCGTGCCTGTTCCTGTTGATAATTTACCTCTTCCTGTTGATAATCGTGCCTGTTCCTGATGATAATCGTGCCTCTTCCTGATGATAACCGTGCCTCTTCCTGTTGATAATAGTGCCTCTTCCTGTTGATTATAGTGCATCTTCCTCTTGATAATCGTGCCTCTTCATGTTAATAATCGTACCTCTTCCTGTTTATAATCGTGCCACATCCTGTTGATATTCGTGCAACTTCCTGCTGATATTCGTGCCTCTTCCTGCTTATAATCTTGCCTCTTCCTGCTGATAATCGTGCCTCTTCCTGCTGATAATAGTGCCTCTTCCTGCTGATAAGCTTGCCTCTATGATAATCGTGCCTCTTCCTGTTGATAATCGTGCCTCTTCCTGTTGATAATCGTGCCTCTTCCTGTTGATAATCGTGCCTCTTCCTGTTGATAATCGTGCCTCTTCCTGTTGATAATCGTGCCTCTTCCTGTTGATAATCGTGCCTCTTCCTGTTGATAATCGTGCAACTTCCTGTTGATAATCGTGCCTCTTCCTGTTGATATCGTGCCTCTTCCTGTTGATAATCGTGCCTCTTCCTGTTGATAATCGTGCCTCTTCCTGTTGATAATCGTGCCTCTTCCTGTTGATAATCGTGCCTCTTCCTGTTGATAACCGTGCCTCTTCCTGTTGATAATCGTGCCTCTTCCTGTTGATAATCGTGCATCTTCCTGTTGATAATCGTGCCTCTTCCTGTTGATAATCGTACCTCTTCCTGTTGATAATCGTGCCTCTTCCTGTTGATAATCGTGCATCTTCCTGTTGATAATCGTGCCTCTTCCTGTTGATAATCGTGCCTCTTCCTGTTGATAATCGTGCCTCTTCCTGTTGATAATCGTGCCCCTTCCTGTTGATAATCGTGCCTCTTCCTGTTGATAATCGTGCCTCTTCCTGTTGATAATCGTGCCTCTTCCTGTTGATAATCGTGCCTCTTCCTGTTGATAATCGTGCCTCTTCCTGTTGATAATCGTGCCTCTTCCTGTTGATAATCGTGCCTCTTCCTGTTGATAATCGTGCCTCTTCCTGTTGATAATCGTGCCTCTTCCTGTTGATAATCGTGCCTCTTCCTGTTGATAATCGTGCCTCTTCCTGTTGATAATCGTGCCTCTTCCTGTTGATAACCGTGCCTCTTCCTGTTGATAATCGTGCCTCTTCCTGTTGATAATCGTGCCTCTTCCTGTTGATAATCGTGCCTCTTCCTGTTGATAATCGTGCCTCTTCCTGTTGATAATTGTGCCTCTTCCTGTTGATAATCGTGCCTCTTCCTGTTGATAATCGTGCCTCTTCCTGTTGATAATCGTGCCTCTTCCTGTTGATAATCGTGCCTCTTCCTGTTGATAATCGTGCCTCTTCCTGTTGATAATCGTGCCTCTTCCTGTTGATAATCGTGCCTCTTCCTGTTGATAATCGTGCCTCTTCCTGTTGATAATCATGCCTCTTCCTGTTGATAATCGTGCCTCTTCCTGTTGATAATCGTGCCTCTTCCTGTTGATAATCGTGCCTCTTCCTGTTGATAATCGTGCCCTCTTCCTTGTTGATAATCGTGCCTCTTCCTGTTGATAATCGTGCCTCTTCCTGTTGATAATCGTGCCTCTTCCTGTTGATAATCGTGGCCTCTTCCTGTTGATAATCGTGCCTCTTCCTGTTGATAATCGTGCCTCTTCCTGTTGATAATCGTGCCTCTTCCTGTTGATAATCGTGCCTCTTCCTGTTGATAATCGTGCCTCTTCCTGTTGATAATCGTGCCTCTTCCTGTTGATAATCGTGCCTCTTCCTGTTGATAATCGTGCCTCTTCCTGTTGATAATCGTGCCTCTTCCTGTTGATAATCGTGCCTCTTCCTGTTGATAATCGTGCCTCTTCCTGTTGATAATCTGTGCCTCTTCCTGTTGATAATCGTGCCTCTTCCTGTTGATAATCGTGCCTCTTCCTGTTGATAATCGTGCCTCTTCCTGTTGATAATCGTGCCTCTTCCTGTTGATAATCGTGCCTCTTCCTGTTGATAATCGTGCCTCTTCCTGTTGATAATCGTGCCTCTTCCTGTTGATAATCGTGCCTCTTCCTGTTGATAATCGTGCCTCTTCCTGTTGATAATCGTGCCTCTTCCTGTTGATAATCGTGCCTCTTCCTGTTGATAATCGTGCCTCTTCCTGTTGATAATCGTGCCTCTTCCTGTTGATAATCGTGCCTCTTCCTGTTGATAATCGTGCCTCTTCCTGTTGATAATCGTGCCTCTTCCTGTTGATAATCGTGCCTCTTCCTGTTGATAATCGTGCCTCTTCCTGTTGATAATCGTGCCTCTTCCTGTTGATAATCGTGCCTCTTCCTGTTGATAATCGTGCCTCTTCCTGTTGATAATCGTGCCTCTTCCTGTTGATAATCGTGCCTCTTCCTGTTGATAATCGTGTCTCTTCCTGTTGATAATCGTGCCTCTTCCTGTTGATAATCGTGCCTCTTCCTGTTGATAATCGTGCCTCTTCCTGTTGATAATCGTGCCTCTTCCTGTTGATAATCGTGCCTCTTCCTGTTGATAATCGTGCCTCTTCCTGTTGATAATCGTGCCTCTTCCTGTTGATAATCGTGCCTCTTCCTGTTGATAATCGTGCCTCTTCCTGTTGATAATCGTGCCTCTTCCTGTTGATAATCGTGCCTCTTCCTGTTGATAATCGTGCCTCTTCCTGTTGATAATCGTGCCTCTTCCTGTTGATAATCGTGCCTCTTCCTGTTGATAATCGTGCCTCTTCCTGTTGATAATCGTGCCTCTTCCTGTTGATAATCGTGCCTCTTCCTGTTGATAATCGTGCCTCTTCCTGTTGATAATCGTGCCTCTTCCTGTTGATAATCGTGCCTCTTCCTGTTGATAATCGTGCCTCTTCCTGTTGATAATCGTGCCTCTTCCTGTTGATAATCGTGCCTCTTCCTGTTGATAATCGTGCCTCTTCCTGTTGATAATCGTGCCTCTTCCTGTTGATAATCGTGCCTCTTCCTGTTGATAATCGTGTCTCTTCCTGTTGATAATCGTGCCTCTTCCTGTTGATAATCGTGCCTCTTCCTGTTGATAATCGTGCCTCTTCCTGTTGATAATCGTGCCTCTCCCTGTTGATAATCGTGCCTCTTCCTGTTGATAATCGTGCCTCTTCCTGTTGATAATCGTGTCTCTTCCTGTTGATAATCGTGCCTCTTCCTGTTGATAATCGTGCCTCTTCCTGTTGATAATCGTGCCTCTTCCTGTTGATAATCGTGCCTCTTCCTGTTGATAATCGTGCCTCTTCCTGTTGATAATCGTGTGCCTCTTCCTGTTGATAATCGTGCCTCTTCCTGTTGATAATCGTGCCTCTTCCTGTTGATAATCGTGCCTCTTCCTGTTGATAATCGTGCCTCTTCCTGTTGATAATCGTGCCTCTTCCTGTTGATAATCGTGCCTCTTCCTGTTGATAATCGTGCCTGTTCCTGTTGATAATCGTGCCTCTTCCTGTTGATAATCGTGCCTCTTCCTGTTGATAATCGTGCCTCTTCCTGTTGATAATCGTGCCTCTTCCTGTTGATAATCGTGCCTCTTCCTGTTGATAATCGTGCCTCTTCCTGTTGATAATCGTGCCTCTTCCTGTTGATAATCGTGCCTCTTCCTGTTGATAATCGTGCCTCTTCCTGTTGATAATCGTGCCTCTTCCTGTTGATAATCGTGCCTCTTCCTGTTGATAATCGTGCCTCTTCCTGTTGATAATCGTGCCTCTTCCTGTTGATAATCGTGCTTCTTCCTGTTGATAAACGTGCCTCTTCCTGTTGATAATCGTGCTCTTCCTGTTGATAATCGTGCCTCTTCCTGTTGATAATCGTGCCTCTTCCTGTTGATAATCGTGCCTCTTCCTGTTGATAATCGTGCCTCTTCCTGTTGATAATCGTGCCTCTTCCTGTTGATAATCGTGCCTCTTCCTGTTGATAATCGTGCCTCTTCCTGTTGATAATCGTGCCTCTTCCTGTTGATAATCGTGCCTCTTCCTGTTGATAATCGTGCCTCTTCCTGTTGATAATCGTGCCTCTTCCTGTTGATAATCGTGCCTCTTCCTGTTGATAATCGTGCCTCTTCCTGTTGATAATCGTGCCTCTTCCTGTTGATAATCGTGCCTCTTCCTGTTGATAATCGTGCCTCTTCCTGTTGATAATCGTGCCTCTTCCTGTTGATAATCGTGCCTCTTCCTGTTGATAATCGTGCCTCTTCCTGTTGATAATCGTGTCTCTTCCTGTTGATAATCGTGCCTCTTCCTGTTGATAATCGTGCCTCTTCCTGTTGATAATCGTGTCTCTCTTCCTGTTGATAATCGTGCCTCTTCCTGTTGATAATCGTGCCTCTTCCTGTTGATAATCGTGTCTCTTCCTGTTGATAATCGTGCCTCTTCCTGTTGATAATCGTGCCTCTTCCTGTTGATAATCGTGCCTCTTCCTGTTGATAATCGTGCCTCTTCCTGTTGATAATCGTGCCTCTTCCTGTTGATAATCGTGCCTCTTCCTGTTGATAATCGTGCCTCTTCCTGTTGATAATCGTGCCTCTTCCTGTTGATAATCGTGCCTCTTCCTGTTGATAATCGCGCCTCTTCCTGTTGATAATCGTGCCTCTTCCTGTTGATAATCGTGCCTCTTCCTGTTGATAATCGTGCATCTTCCTGTTGATAATCGTGCCTCTTCCTGTTGATAATCGTGCCTCTTCCTGTTGATAATCGTGCCTCTTCCTGTTGATAATCGTGCCTCTTCCTGTTGATAATCGTGCCTCTTCCTGTTGATAATCGTGTCTCTTCCTGTTGATAATCGTGCCTCTTCCTGTTGATAATCGTGCCTCTTCCTGTTGATAATCGTGCCTCTTCCTGTTGATAATCGTGCCTCTTCCTGTTGATAATCGTGCCTCTTCCTGTTGATAATCGTGCCTCTTCCTGTTGATAATCGTGCCTCTTCCTGTTGATAATCGTGCCTCTTCCTGTTGATAATCGTGCCTCTTCCTGTTGATAATCGTCCCTCTTCCTGGTGATAATCGTGCCTATTCCTGTTGGTAATGAGAAATACCTCCGCAAAATAATTTCTTTGACAAGGATATCGATTGAAAAATGTACGATCGGTATGGTACATCAAGAAATGCCAAAAGAAAACAACTTAAAAATTAAAAAAAAAAAAAGGAAAGACGTTCTCTTGCTATAAAAATTTAAGAAATGTTATATAATGAATTTGTTTTTTGTTAATAGTTAGTTCTCACACAATCATCTGTTATTTATTTTTCCCAGCCCGAAGAGATTTAACAGTAAATTTATGCTATTTATAACTATACAGCCGACTAAGAAACCGCCCGGAAGTAAGTTCGGAATACAAAACCTCACATTTAAAATTCGGAATGAGAGACATCTCCGCAAATTAATTTCTTTGACAAGGATATCGTTTCAACAATGTACGTTCGATATGGTACAGCAAGAAATGCCAAACGAAAACAACTTAAAAAATACCAATGAAAGTTAGTTCTGTTACTCTAAAAAATTATTGAATGTTGTATAATGAATTTTCATTATTGTTAATAGTTATTTCTCATGTAACCATCTGTTACTGATTTTTCCCAAGTCCAAAGACATTTAATAGTAAAGATATGAAACTTATAACTATCCAGCCGGCTTTCAAATCGCCCGGAAGTAAGATCGAAATACATAACCTAATATTTGGTAAATATTAAACATTATAATTATTTTTATCGTTAAATAGTCACTCAAAATGCTCTTTATCATTAGACAAAATCACGAGCGACGCGTGTTTTTCTTTCAGAAAAACACAACTTCTTGTTAGATTACTGTTCATCGTATTTTTTATACTATGGGTTGTTGTCATGGCTGCAAATACTCTCTTTTTGATGTGTAGATTATATATGTCTCCTCGGATTTGCACCTGATTCCGAGATATTATAAGAATGAAATGTACATTACAGTAAAAACATTTAATACACTACAAGTCGGAAGGCCAGGGATTAAATTCCGGGTACTCTCAGGATTTTTAAATTAAGCCTAAACTTTCTGGCGACACCAAGGATACGGGTCGACTCAACACCTAACATCAGAACTAGGCGTTTATTCTGGGGACTATGTAACTCATGCCCCAAATGAGAGTCAATGACCAATCACATTTCAATGATTTTTATTTACAACCAATCACAGTCGTGTTTCGCCTAAAATTTACCAACTAAATTTTATCATAATAAAGAAAGCACCTCCTTCTTAACATTCAAAATAGGTCATAGCATTATTTTGCAGTGACTGACTTCCCAAGAAATACGGCTACCAGACTGTATATATAGTGCGTGAATGTCAACACGTATCGCATACGAGATATAATGTAAAAACGTTTGTAACAATTGATTATACCGCAAAAAAATAAACCACTGTTTGCACTTTCTTAAACGAATTATTTTCCAGGAAATGACGCAGAAAAATATAATTGACGTATTTACATCATCGGATATCTGAAAGTAATTAATACCTATAACGTAGGTTATAAATTTCTCCACTAGGGTGCATTCTTACAACATTTCCATCTTTTGGCAATAAATAATAGTATGATCTGGTTGCAGTGATCGAACAAAATAAATAAATGAAGCGTACCAATCGTTTCTCATTTGTTTTCAAACATCGCCGTTTACATTAAATATATAAATATTTTAAAATAACTACAGTTAAATAATGATTTGTGAGTACACAGCTTAATTTTATTCGTTAAATAGTCCTAACAAATGCCACTCTTGATTTCAAAATTCTCTAAATAAATTCACTTCTCACTTCGTGAGTCGTGAATTTATCGATAATTTGGAAATCACTCGTGGCATTACTTATGATAAAGGGAACCATCGCGCAGGACTGATAACCTGAAGGCATCTCGTACCGATTATATAGAAAGGTGGAAGGTTTAACCTCTTACTAAACAAAGGCCTCATAAGTCCCTTGGAAGGTCTAGAAAGGTGTGAGCCTTAATCTCCTACTATCCCAAGGACTTCCTAAAGCTTACATGTAGTTAGGTCACTTTACTTAAAAATATTATTTATTTATAAATGAGAATAAAGCGGGCACCTGATTTCAAGAAGAAACTAATTATAAAGTCTAGGCCGGCGTTTTTTAAACACAAGTCTCGACATGAATGTGAAATTTTGTTCTCTTGGAGAAGAGAGGGATTGTTAGCAAATGTGATTAGGATGGGAAAAGGGGTGTTTGTTTGTATGTATGTGCGCGCGCTGCCTTCTTGTGTGCTTCTTACTGCAGATTACATATTCATAACGGCATTAAACTTGATAAGCGCCCCTCTAGTTACTCTTCCCCAAATGACTGATTTCCTAAGTACGTGACCCAAAACCACCTGCTCGGTCTCACTTGTGTACGTGTGACAACTGTACAGTAAGTAATGTACATAATGTAATCACATCCCTGCAATGAGTTTCACAATCTAAATAGGAATACTGGGTGGTTAAATTCACACGTTACTCATAATGGAAGTGCTAATGTAATTTGTTACTTTAATAACGTTTAAATTCATCACCATTCATCATCATCAAGACATGTTCTATACTTTTAATACTCGAATGCGAATTAACTTGACTAACCATAATATTCGGAAAAAATGTCTGCACAAAGAAATTAAACATAGGCTTAATTCTGGAAATGCGTGCTATTATGCATTGCAGAGACATTTGATATTCCATCACCTTTCAAAAAATGTTAAACTGAAAATATATAAAACTATTATTCTACCAGTTATATTATATGGGTGCGAAACATGGACTCTTACTTTTAGGGAGGAAATGAGATTACGAGTTTTTTGAGAATAAAGTTGTTAGGACAATTTTTGGACCAAAGAGAGATGAACAGACAGGTGAATGGAGAAGACTACATAACAATGAACTACATGGTCTTTATAGGAAGTCAGATATAATAAGAACAATTATGTCTCGTAGACTGCGTTGGGCAGGACATGTTGCGCGTATGGGGAATGAAAGACGTGCATGGAAGCTTCTTGTAGGAAAGCCAGAGGGAAAACGCCCAGTTAGTAGACCAAGAATGAGGTGGGAAAACAACATTAACTATGAATTGAGGGATGTAGATTATACAGGGAATGATTGGAAGGCATTAGCTCAGGATAGGGTTGTATTGAGAACTTATGTCCTCACGGCCATGAACCTATGGGTTCGATAGTGCCAGTGAGTAAGTAACCATAATACCATAATATTCGGGAACACTGTTAAGACCTGCTTCTGCAAGTAATCATTTTCAAAATATACACGAGTCTTTCCATGTCAATTCGGACAAAATTAAAGGAAATTTGAAATTGTTTTTAATTTCCCTGAAACTTTCTTATTCGATCGAATGGATAAAAAATATGTATATATATATATATTTATTTATTTATTTTCGTAAAGCTTGATTCTTTAAAAATTTGAGGTAAAAATTTACGTAATAGTAAGCGTACTTGTTTATATTAATATACCTGTTACTAATACATGCAATTTATTCAAACTGAACTCAAATTTTAAAAATATTTGTTGTGTTTAATAATGGGTTTTCTGTTATTTGTTGTATATTTTGCTGAAGTCACTCTAGTGTGCAGTGATTTCTATATTGTAATCGGGTCGATGTGATTGTGGCATTACCTCTTCGTTCATTGTATTATGTTATGCTTGCGTCATCTTACATTCTTAGTACGTACGTTCGATTTAATGTTTAGCTTGCTACGTGGACATGGTTTTTGGACCAGTTTGGATCACATATCAAGATAATTATTTTCTTGTGAATTCCAAATGTTGATGATGTGTGTCCGTTCTTTAATTGACGATGGTCAATTTGTATTATTTCGGGAAGAAATCCATCATTTGTGACGATATCTAGGATCGATGGATCCTCAAACGTGATAACGTGAGATTTTAAATAATAGTTTAAAATCTTATTAAACAGTGAACGAAGTGTACCACAGTATTAATGAAATGATAGATTGTGAAATAAATTTTGTTCATCACTTGTAGAATTATTGTGTTATTAATCACTAATACATGTGGATCTTCAAACCACTATATTTTTTTAAATTGCTAACAGTAACTCTTCAATTAATTATACCATTTTAATTGTTTTTCATCGTGCTTGATGTTGAATATACACCAATAATTTTAGCATATCTGGCTTTAGGTTGCATAGAATGTATTATTATATATTATTATTATTATTATTATTATTATTATTATTGAATCTCAAATAATGCGAACCCTATTTCACCTTCCGGTATGCTAAGATTTAGTTACAATACTTAATTATTTACATTCAGTTAGAGTATGCTTAATTTCTAGGGTTACATATCAATAATAATGTAATGTAATATGAACAAATTAATTAAATAATTAATTAACAATCCAAAATCTAACTCAAAATCTCTTAAAAGTTAATAAATAAAGTCGTACAGCTTCCTATAACAGCATTTCGTATATAAAGTATTTGACAAAGACAGTTGAAAGCTATTTTGACAATAATCTAATTTCGTAATAAATTCTTGTATTTGAAATCAAATGCGGGACACTTAAATAATATATGTGATACAGTCTGGCTGGAGTTCTTGCAAATAGTGGTATCTATACCTATTTTAAATCATTCCAAGTAATGTCCAAATCTACCATGTCCAGTCATAAATTGTGTTAATACAAATTTTGGTTCTATGTATATGCACTTTATTCGGTCAAACATTGTTGAGAAAAATAATATTCTTGTCAAAGCACCATTACTACTGTTTAACCACTCAGTATTCCAATTTTGTGTAAGATCTTTTCCTAATTCTTCTTTAATATATGATAGAGTACAAAAAGAGTAAAAGTAATCCATTCTTGAATTAGCAGCTGATTTGGCATGAAAATCTGCACGTTCATTTCCTGTAGTTCCAGCATGTCCTTTAATCCAGCCAAGGAAAACATGTCCAAAATGTTGATTTAATTTTCTTCGAATGGAGATTGCAATCAGGTGACGGTTGAATCCTTCATTGACAGCGGAAAGTGCATTTTTCTCGAAAATGTATTTTTAAATGCCTATATTTCAATGTTCGGAACAGTTTTCGGAAATATATAAAATATCATTGGATTCCCTTGTTTTCAATGATAACCTCATGCACTTTCAAAATAGGATATACCGGTACATTAATGAATTTGCAACAAATTAATGTACTCAACTGGGCGCACGCTGTTGAAAACAAGCGTCACTACATAACTATGTCGCTATGTATGTGTGCGTGTGTACACACAGTGTCGGAATGTTATGCACCATAAAGGTAACATAATAAAAATGTAAATACTTTTGTAGTACATATATTAACATAAATTTCCACAAAACTAACTTAAAACAAACAAATACTTCACAAACTTACAGAAGAATATAGATTGAAGATACGTATCAACAGAGAAAACAAAAGTGATGACATTTCAAGATGTAGATCCTGTCAGAAGTAAAACTGTAAGCTACACGACAATACAATTTTGGAGCAGGTGAATAATTTTACCTATCTAGGAAGCAATATCTCACATGAAGAACAAATGGATATAAATGAAAAAAAATATCAAAGTTCTTAAGGATCTTAAGGTTAATAAATTATGTCTTCAAGCCACAGTTAGTCTAAACATATTTCAGATTAAAAGTGTATAAATCGCTAGGTCTTCCAACTCATTTGTATGATAGCGAAGTATAGACGTTGGAACAGAAGGATATACAAATATTTAGATCTGATGTAATGATATATATTTGAAGGTCTGCTGAATACACACTACTAGATCATAAAAAAATTGAAGACATCCAAAAATAATTATAACAGAAAACATTTTTTATTATAAATCAAGATGGACACAGCATGTTCATCGAATGGAGGATCACAGGATACTCAAACAGATGTTAAGCCATAAGCCTGCAGGAAGGAGATCAAAAGAATTGTGAATGTTATTTATTTTATTGGCGCCAAAACAGATCAACAAATGGCCTAAATTCGTGAATGTACTATGATGTTAATAGTTCTTTCCCTGAAACGTTCCTGTAAAATTGCAGGTTATTGTTATTATTATTATCATTATTATTATTATTGTTATTATTATTATCATCATTATTATTATTATTGTTATTATTATTATCATTATCATTATCATTATCGTTATTATTATTATTATTATTATTATCGTTATCATTATTGTCACAGATGGTCGCTGTTTCTTATTCACGTTGTTTGGGTGTTAATAATCATACACAGGTGTCGATTAAAATCTCACTTAACATTTTATTTACTTCTACAATTTATCAGCAACAGTTCATACACTTTTCACTAACAATTTATCTTGATTTACTGCTTATCTCACTCACAATTAATTTACAGTTGCTGGTCAGTACACTCGCTCTTCTGACACTTTGTCTAACGCAGCCAAAAACACAAATGACTGCTATAGCTGTCAAACCAATACTGACTGACCTCCTGCCTTCGCCTCGTTTTATATAGATGGCGAAGAACTTTCTAGATCTGAGGTCGGGACAATTCCAAATATAGAATTTTCTAGCTACCGATCTTTTCCGAAAGGGAAAGAAGTCCGTTGTATTATCTGGACTGAGGGCCCAGAAACTTCTTGTTTGCGCGGGCCATTTGACTGCGAATGGGCGACTCGCAAATCTATTCCAACCTATGCGAGACAAATTATTCTAGCCTTCGCTCGCGTAATTAAAACGTCGCTACGACGCGTAACATTATTATACTTTGCAAAGCTTTTTTCGAGCTAGAGTCGTTAGCGTCGGAATACAATTCTAGTCGTGAAATAACCAATTTTTTTTTTCAGAGGCCCTTTTCCAGACGTGAGGTTATTTTACGTGTCATAAGTTTACGTGACGAGATATGACACGATTTATTTCTCTTCCGAAGGAACTTATCTTCACAATTTTACGTACTAAAAACGATAATTCCGATCGGATTTGAACCCGATAACGTGGGACGAGAGACCAGTATGACAACCACTACTCCACCAGGATCAAACGCATAACTATTGGGAAAAGAATGTGTAAATAAAGCGAAACGCAAAATGTGTAATGTATGTGACAGTTAATTCGCATGAAATATTTTAGTAATTTTGTGAACAAATTAGGCCATTTGTTAATGAAATGAAACCTTGCATCTGTGGAAACAACAAGCGGCTGACTGACAGTTAACCTGATGGCTAGATAATTGACAGAGAGGTGGCTTTGGCTTAATTATGCAACCAGTGCAGATACAGATGTCAGGATTTGTGAGAGAAATCAACGTGAAGTCACATCAGCTGGAAATTTCACTAACAACTGCATAATTCTGCGCACAGTGCGTAAAAATTGTATACGTATTTGTATCTCGCTTTTATGCGGAAGCAAACATTTTCCATATCTCTTGGGAATAACAATCTATCCACATTCTGTAAATAAAATTGCTGTGTCCCCTTTTTTATTCTAAAGTAGGCCTATAATACAATGGGATACATTTAAATATTTTATCTTTAACGGGTAACAGGACCAATAACAGACAAGGATGAATTGCACGATAATTAAACATAGGCTCAATTCTGAAAAAAAATGATATTCTGTATTGTCATCCCAACATTTCTAAAAAACCTTTAAACTGAAATTATAAAAAACTGTTATTCTCTCAGTTATATGGATGCGAAACATGGACTCTTACTTTATTAACTACTTATTTAGCCTGGTGGAATTATTAAAGCCATGTGGCCTTCTCTTCCACTTACCAGTACAAATGTATATTACATCACAATATATCATCATCATCATGAACAAGTTCGTTTCAGGTCATGTGGCCTGTACGATAAACCTAGCGAAGATGGTCTTGCATTAACCTATTTCTTGTTTTGTCGTCTTGCTTAAGTTTCTTCGAGTAGTAGGAAGTCCCCTGGGTTGGTTACCAGCCATCCACAGAGCAAGACTGTTGGTAGTGCTGCTACCTTATATCCTCTAGTCAGGCGTTCAAAATATGGAATTTCCTCCATATTTGATGGAACGGTTATACCGCCGTGACTCGGTCCTCGTTACCTCGTTAGTTAAAAGCAGGGTGTACCACGTGCAGGTGAGGTTGAGAATTAGGTAGGAGAGGTTATGGAATGCACATCACTACCTCTTACACCCCACAATATATCAATCACAATTAACTATAATATTAAATACTAAATGATGATTTGATCAATAAGATAATATCTATTTGATTATGATCTATAAAACAATAATGTTAAAGGTAATTAAGATTGAGACTAAAACTAATAATAAAATGTATACAAGAAAGGTAAATTAAATTGTTTCGACTGTCCGTGTCTAATGTACATAAAAACAAAGTAAGTTAATGAGAAATATAAAATTAATTTGACGATTATACAATGCTTAAAACAAATGAAAATATTTGTTAATCTTAATATTATTTTTATAAATAATTTACTTTAAGGGATGAGTAAAAATTACAATAATTTGAGAATAAATTTGTTAGGAAAATTTTTGAACCAAAGAGAGATGAACAGATAGGATAAGGGAGAAGACTACATAAGAGTAAGCTACATGAGTTTTATGGGAAACCAGATGTACGAGTAATAAGATGATTTAAGTCTCGTAGACTGGTCAGGACATGTGTTATGAATGGGGAATGAAAGAGAGCCATAGAAACTTGTTGCAGGAAAATTTTAATGTATATTTTCTATTTGTTTTAAATTCGGTAACTGAACTACACCCGAACACGAAAACTTGATTATTTATTTCTGAATAAAATATATTCTTTATTTGTATTATATATTGAAATAGTTCTAATAACCTAAACATCCCATAGGAATATATTAATTGTGAATGTATTTAGAGGTGTCCTGTTGTATCGATAGTTGAATAGTTTATTTACAGCACATGTTAATGCTCATTTATTAAAAATAGTGAAATTCAACATAATAATTAAATAACTCACAGGTACCATCGAATCCAGAGGATCATAGCCTCGCAGATACAAGCTCCCCATACATCCCTTTGGTAAGCTTATATTTTCCAATCATCCCCTGTGTAATTCGCCTTCCTCATATCGGGGTTAATAGGCTACTATTCTCCCATCCCATCATAGACCTAGTTACTGGGAGCTTTTCCTCTCGTTTTCCTACAAGGAGTTTCTATGTCCCTCTTTAATTACCCATTCGTGTCATATGTCCTGCCCATCGTAGTCTAACCAATATTAACTGTTCTTAATACATCTGGTTTCCCATAAAGATAACGTAGCACACTTTTAAGCAGTCTTCTCCATTAACCTTAGTGTTTGTCGGTCCAAAATTTTCCTAAGAACTTTATTCTCAGATACTAGAAACCCCGTCTTCTCTCTTAAAGTAAGACACTATGTTTCGCATCTATATAAAAAATTGGAAGAATAATTGTTTTATATTTTTCAGTTTTTTTGGAGAGAGAGAGAGAGAGAGAGAGAGAGAGAGAGAGAGAGAGAGAGAGAGAGAGAGAGAGGTTGGGGCGACAGGAGTCACCGTAATGCATAATAGTATGCATTTCCAGAAATGAGTCTACGTTCATATACCCTCTACACCTCATTCTTGTTTGTAATTATTCTTCCTAGGTATTTAAATTGAACCACGTCATCGAAATTTCCCTCATTTGAAATTCGACGTAATATGAAATAAACTTATGTACATTACGTATTTCATCTATAAAACTTCACATTTTATGTTTGTAGTATAGAACCTAAGTATCTATATACAAAGGCTAACGGCCCAATGTTGGGCTGTACCTCTCCTTTGTTAGGAGTTACTGGACCAAGTTAATTTAGTTACGGTTATTTCTCTGAAGGTGGCATGAATGGTACTTGTTCAACATACCGACTCTGAGACATCTAGTAGGCAACTATTACATTACTAGGATGAAGGAAGTCGGTAAATTTTGCTTAGAGACCTCTTTAGTTAGTCTTAAGGATATTTTACGAGCCTGAAAATGTTCAGACTCGGGACTCACGGCTTAAGTCCCTCCCGGAGGATTTTCTCCTAAAAATACGTCGAAAATAGCCGGGTTTGAGTCCGCGATCCATGGGATCAGAGGCAAGGAACATAATCACTACCCCCCTCGATAAGGAACTGTTATAATTTTCGTGAGACTACCTTCTTTGCTGTTTTTGGTTACTTATTTAAAGCTGTAAGTGGTTCTTTGTAAAGGTGTATCTACAAGGACATGTATCTTCCCATGGGAGGCAAGTGGTGATACTGTTAGTAGTCCGTCTCTTGTAACGATCTCACAGAAGCCAATTAGGGGACGTTTCATCATGGCGTGTGGTGACGCAGGGCTGAAAGACTTCCCTCCCTACTACCTAAATGTAGAAGCCTATTACACGTTAGCGTCGCAAGACTCTTCTTAACTAAGCGACCAACTTGTGTTTTGTGGGACTTTCAAACTTTGATAATGCTAAAACTGCTGTATAAACTCCTTACACTCATTGGACGAGCGCATTTATGTACTCAAATCATAATGCAAAATATAAGAAACTTAGGAAAGATTTGTACGACGGAATTCGTTTAGAATAAAGTTTTCTTTTTTTCTACATCTTCGTCTCTTTCATCCTCTCTCTCTCACTCTCTTTTTCTATCCATTATTCTTCTTTCATCTCCTTACGTTCTTCCTCTCCTTAATTTACCTCTTTCTCTCTTCCTTTCTCTGTATTTGTATTTATTATTTCTCTCTCTCTAACTTTATTTTTCTCTTTATATTTCTCTCACTTTTCTCCTCTCCAGGTATACTTGTATATTTATCTTTCTTTCTTAAATTCTTTCGCTTTTTCATTTGATGCCTCTACCTGTTATCTCTATTTCTCTCTCTGTGTACGTTCCCTTCTCTCTCTCTCTTTCTCTCTCTCTCTCTCTCTCTCTCTCTGCTTCCCGATTTTTACACTGTTTCTATTTTTCTATTTATTTCTCTCTTTCGATCCTTCTAGCTCTCTTTATCGTTGCTCTCTATTTATTTCGTTCTCTCGCCTTATGTGTCTCTATTTTTCTCTCTCATTTTCTTTGTCTTCCTTTCTTTGTTTCTTCCCCTCTCTCTACCCTTTTCTTATCTATTTTCCTCTCTCTTTTGATCTGTATTTATCTCATTTTCCTTATATCTTTCATTCTATATGAAGTGTCTCTCTTTTTTCTCATTGTCACTCTTTATTTCTCTTTCTTAATATCAAATATATTTTCTCGATGTCTTTCTTTGTCTTTATTTCTCTCGTTGTCTCTCATTTTTTCTCGTTGTCATACTCTATTTTTTCTCTACATATTTCTCTTTGTAATTGTCTCCCTCTTTTTTCTCACTGTATCTCTTTCTCGTTATCTCTCTCTCTTTCTCGTTGTCTCATTTTTTTCTCTGTATATCTTTCTATATAGTTATCTCTATATTTTTTCGATGTCTTTCTCTGTCTCTCTTTATCGTTATCTATCACTTTTTTCTTGTTGTTTCTCTCTATTTCCCTTTATCTGCCTGTTTCTCTTCCCTGTTCTCATATTATACATGTCTCTCTTTTTATTGATGTCTCTCTTTATCGTTTCTCTCACTTTTCCTCGTCTCACACTTCTTCTCCTTGACCTTTTCTATTTCTCTTTCTTTATCTTTTTTCTTACTCGTCCTCTTCTTTTTTCTCGTTGTCTCTCTCTTTTTCTAGCTTTTCTCATGCCAATAATTTTTTCCCGTTATCTATCTGTTTGTCGTTGTCTCTTTTTTATCGTTATATCTATGTTCCTCTTTCTCGTTGTGACACTCTCTCTCCCTCCCTCTGTCTATCTCTGTCTCTTTCTCTGTCTCTCTCTGTCTCTTTCTCTGTCTCTTTCTCTGTCTCTCTCTCTGTATATCTCTGTCTCTCTTCTCTCTTTCTCTTTCTCTTCTCTCCTCTTTCTCCGTCTCTCTCTTTCTCTCTCTCTCTCTCTGTCTGTCTCTCTCTCTGTATCTCTCTCTGTATGTCTCTCTCTCTCTCTCTCTCTCTCTCTCTGTCTGTTTCTCTGTCTCTCTCTCCTTTCTCTCTCTCTCTGTCTTATGACACGCTTGAAGTTATTTTGCGTGCCGCGAAATTACGACTCAGGGTCTAAGTTTCCTTCATAAGGGACTCGTACTCACGGATTTTTATCGCCTGAAAAATATATCGAACCCCACCGGATTTTAATCCTCGAAACTTGGAACCAGAAGTGAGTAGGCCTATGATAAACACTAACTCTTCAAATTAATCTCATTCCTGATTTTCTTGTAGATATTTATAATCCTTCAAAATGTTTATCTTTTATTGAAAACTGTCCGTAATTAATTAACTCACTGACACTATCGATCATGGAGGTGTATATCCGCGCAGGCAAGCTCTCCATAGATCACTCTTCTTAGTTAATGTTTTCTAATAATTTTCTGTGTAATTTACCTCCCTTAAATCATGGTTAATATTGTTTTCCCATCTCACTCTTGACCTACTTCTGGATTTTCAACAGGAAGTATCCATACCCGTTTCATTCCTCACTCGTGCAACCTATCCTGCCCATCACAGTCCATGTGATTTAATTGTTCTTATTGTATCAAGTTCCCAATGACAATAATGTAGCTAATAATGATTTAGATTTCTCCATTCGCCTGTCTGTTGGTCTCTATTTGATCCAAAATGTTTCCTAAACAACTTATTTTCAAATACTCGTCGTTTCTGCACTCTTAAAATTAGAGACCATATGTCATATCCATATAACTGGAAGAATAATCGTTTTAGATATTTTTAGTTTAATACTTTTTTTTAGATACTTGGGATGATGATGCTTAATTGTATTGTTTCTAGAGTTTGACTCATGTTTAATTTCTTTATGTCCATATTCATGTTCGTATGTAATAAAAGAGTTAAGTCTCGTAGATGCGATGGGCAGGACATGTGGCACATATGGGGGATGGTAGCTTCTTGTAGGGAAGATAGAAGAAAACGCCCAGTTGGTAGATCAAGAATAAGTTGGGATAATAGCATTATCCATGACTTGAGGGATGTAGATTAAACAAGGATGATTAGAAAACTTTAGCTCAGGATAGGGATGTATGGAGATCTTATGTCCGCGCGGCCATGTACCTATGGGTTCGATAGAGCCAGTGAGTTAGTTGGTTAGTTAGTTTATGTATTTGAATTCAGTCACTTCTTCAAAATGTCACTTAAAATTTAAAGTGACCATTATATAATGTATTTCTATATGTGACCATATAATTAATATGTATATATATATAAATTGGTCCCGCGCCGTAGCCGAGCGGTTAAGGTAGAAAGCCTTGGCGCAGAGCTACGGCACTTGCGCTGGTTCGAGTCTCCATGGGGGAAGAAATTTCCTTATGGTATTTCGGCCAGTATGGGACCGGTGCCCACCCAGCATCGTGAGGCAATTGGGTAGCTACAATAAGTTGCGGCTCCAGGTTGAGGAACCAGCTATAACGGCTGGGGGACTCGACATGCTAACCACATGTCACCCCTACACTGGCTGTTGATCATCTACCTCTGTGATTGACACATGTGGATGTTAAGGGCCAGCAGCCGGCTGGTAAAAAGGGCAACCGCTGAAAAGTGGAAAGACCCTCAATCGGATATATATAAATTGTAGTCCCAGTTTCTTAGTGTTATTTAATAATAATAATAATAATAATAATAATAATAATAATAAAAATAATATATATTATTCTAGTATAAATGTAGAATCTGCATGAGTTTACGGCAAAATTATCATCACTATTGATACTAAAATCTAAATCGTAATCGTCCTAATGTGGTTAAAGTTTTAAGAAATATAAAACAGTACCTAATATCTCAGTCGTCCTCAATAATTTGCAGTGTTCTTTTGTAGGAGGCCTTTCGATAACTTAAGTATCATATTTTGCTTTCATTTTGGTACTGACTGTTGTTGGCAATTATTCTGTACAGAGGGTTTATATTGCTGGGTATGTTCTCCTTTAACAGGTGTTTATTTGTGGTTTCGTTAATAATTTCTAACTCTTCGAGAACGTTGATTTTGGATGTATCGTTTTCTCTATGCAGGATCGATAATGCATTGTCTATTTCTATTGTGTTGAATTGATGTCCTGCTTCTACTATGTGTTTTGAAAAACTGGATTTGTCCTCATTCTTCAGGAAATCTCTGAAATGTTCATTAAGTAGAAGCAGGACATCAATTCACCACAATAGACAATGCATTATCGATCCTGCATAGAAAAAACTATACATCGAAAATCAACGTTCTCGAAGAGTTAGAAATAGCACTGGTCAAAATGATTTTTGTCTCACGGGTACCAATAGTTGTACACAATGCAGTTTTATCCTGTTTTTTAAATGTGTATTCGGAATTTCTCCATTACCCACAGTTTTTTTTATTTCAATTTCAATTAATGGATTTAAATAATTATTTTTTAATAAACGTTTTTTCGTCCATTTGTCCATTGTAAAATAAAACCAAATGCGCTAACGCAGGAGATTTCAGCTATAGAAAAGAGATATTAAGGTAATGGAATCCTAATATGCTGACCGATTATTGTTGACCATCAAGAGGGATGCTCCACAGGCGAAATATAGCAGAAAATCGTCATTTCTTACTTTGTAGGTGAGTCCGAATGTTGTAATATTGTGTAGTTACGAATGTAGAAAATATTAAAGTGTTTGAAATTATAAATTCCTGTCTATCGGAAACCATGCGCGATGGAGAACAACTGATATCATATTTGAATTCAGGAGACAAAATACTATCAGAATCACGTATTTTTCTTTCTGAGACAAAAAAGAGTTTGTTTTTTGTTGCTCAGTGTTATCAACGAAACCACAAATAACACCTGTTAAATGAGAACATACCCAGCAATATAAACCCTCTGTATAAAATAATTACCAAGAACGGTCAGTACCAAAATAAAAGTAAATGATGGTACTTAAGTTATCGAAAGACCTCCTATAAAACAACACTGCGAATCATTGAGGACGACTGAGATATCAGGTACTTTTTTACAATTATTAAAATTTTAACACAGTGACCTCAACGGATTTCGTAATGTATTTTAAATTCTTTACTCTAATGTGGTTACTAAAGAAGAATATTAACATTTGGAATTTTATAGATTATGACCACAGAAACGACAGTAGCTTAAGAACATGATCGCTGAGAAACCACACGTTATACATTAGTTGCGTACTCCTCTTTGATCACGTGTGTACGTGACAAAATAATTTTGTTTGAAAGTGGATGGTTCAGTGGCATCTCCGCCAGCAAATGTTCGGGTAATTGAGTTCACCCCCTAAGTTTATTAAGTAATTGTGTGAAAAATATACGTTGCATAATAATGTTTTTTTTTCATAAATCGGGCACACACTTCCTTGGAATATTTATAAGTGAGAGTAACTATCTCACTGGCAGTATCAAACCCGTAGTTTCATGGCCGCGCGGACGTAAGCTCTCCATATATCCCTATCCTACCTAATGTTTTCCAATCATCCCCTGTATAATCCATTTCCCTCAAATCATCTCCCATCTCATTATTGGTCTACCAACTGGGCGTTTTCCTTCTGGTTTTCCTACAAGAAGCTTCCATGCACGTCTTTCATTCCCCATTCGTGCTACATGTCCTGCCCATCGCAGTCTACGAGACTTAACTGTTCTTATTATATCTGGCTTCCTATAAAGACCATGTAGTTCACTGTTATGTAGTAACTTATTCTCCATTCACTTGTCTCTTCATCTCTCTTTGGTCCAAAAATCTTCCTAAGAACTTTATTGTCACATACTCGTGATCTCCTTTTCTCCCTCAAAGTAAGAGTCCGTGTTTCGAATCCAGATAATATAACTGATAGAATAAGTCATTAACTTAATTATTTATTCCTGTCAAATTAACGAATAAATATCATATAAAAGGACGCGTTTACTAGCAAGAATTTTGCCGTAAGAGCAATGTTATTTCTAGTGGTACCTACAGCGCCTCATGTAAAACATTGGCGCGTCTAAAAACAAATTACAATGAAAATTACATAAGTGTGTGTTAAACATACAATAGTGGAGGTTATATTAAAAACATGGCAATCATTGTGTCTGGAGTGTAGTTGATCATTTATTGAAAAGCAATGAGGCCAGTCATTGAACCAATCGTTAATTCACGTGACCGTAGAACAAGCAAGGCGCCTTGTTATCGTGTCAATGATTCATATGTAAACCTCAATCACTGTTTCCCAATATTTCCAGCTCGACAAACGCGGAGATTGATATTCACCTGCAACCAATTCACAGTTATTTTGTTCGTCACTTGTTCCAACACAAATTCTCAATTTCAATTATGAATGGAAATGGGGCGTTTCAGGCACCCTTGCAACGTAGCAGCTAAACTGCAAGCTCTCCATTCAACCAGTAATGTAATGTTTGTACAAGTTAATGTGTTTATTCAATACCACCAGGTTGTCATTATGATATTTCTGGTATTCTCTCCTGGCATCGGTTTCTGATGTTGGAGCACCTGGAAAGCGGAGTTACAACGCCACGAGGATATGAATGATGATGGTGGTGTTAATGATGCGCCAAAAGAGACCTTATTCCAAAATTTAATATACGAGAGTGGATCAAATATAAACCGGAATTTGTATCTGCAGACTCTGGTAGCGAACTTCGAAGGTTGCGGTTTGGAGGGGAAGTTGGTGGGGGTGTCTGGAGTAGGGATCTTGATGTGTCGCACTCCGAAGAGCGGCCGCTTGCTTCAGTACGCCATGAGCGAGCAAGAGGTAAACACGTCTGTTGCGCAACGCATTATTATTAATACGTTTTTGGCGAAAGAAGGTACTAAACCTCCTACAATTTTGAGAAGGCTCCATCCGCAGTTTGGGGAAGCAACCCTTTCGAAGATGCAGGTGTATGATTGGCGCATAAAAATTTTAGCGGGGCGGGATTCATTGGAAAATGAGCCCCACCAAAGACGGCAACGAACAAACATCACTGCAGACAACATTCGTGCTGTACGGGACCTTATTGAGGAGGATCGGCGCGTAACAATTTCTAAAATAGCTTCACACGTTGGAATAAGCTTCGGAAAGCAGCATATCATAACAAGCGCCGCCGGAAACCGATCCGAAATATGATTGTGCTGCTTGACAATGCAAGGCCGCACACTGCTCGAATACACACAAGAGATTCCGACGAAAATGCATTGGACACCTCTGGAACATCCTCCTTACAGTCCAGATTTGTCACCCTGTGACTACCATTTGTTTGGGCCACTGAACGAAGACCTGGGAGGAAGGCGCTTTGGTGACAATGCAGCGGTAGAGGAGTTCGTGCGCAACTGGCTGACTACACGTCATCCCTCATTCTTCAAGGACGGCATCAAAAATTTGCCAACTCGATGGCAAAAGTGTGTGGGATATGCAGGAGACTATGTAGTAAAATGATGTGGTGGTTTTGTATTTTTTTGTTAATTCAGTAAAATTTTAAACACTAATTCCGGTTTATATTTGATTCACCCTCGTAATGAGGTGAATATGATAATGATGCTCAGATGGTTTTCGGGCACCGTTTAGGTCTGAAAGATTCCTGACATTTATCTTACAGGTGAGGAAAAACTAAAAATAATCTCACCCAGTTAACTTATCGCGACCGAGGATCGAACTAGGAAGTCGCTGCGTGGCAAAGCAGCAAGCTACCTCGAAATTATAGAGGTCGACATAAGCATTATTATTGTTATTGTTGTTGTTATTACTGTGATGGACAGGACATGTGGTACGAATGGGGGTATGGAATCTTCTTAAAGAAAAATCAATATTATTTTCTACGGCTGAAAGGAAAGTGTGTTAGCGCTAGTATCGCCAATTATTTCTTCACGAAAGGGAGAAGTCACAAACACATATGACATATAATTACGTGGTTGTGAAATTCCCAGTCGCAACAGATGAAGGTGTTATGACATTTAAAATCACAGTGTTTGTCATCCTTTCTTACCAGCCTCACAACTCAACACAGGGGATGGGAAGTGGCGACTCCCTTTTGTTAGTTGGTTAATCTTAGCATTCGTGGTTCAAGAGAGCAAAGCCTTCTGTGTGACATAAAACGACTGATCAATCACATCTATATATTGGCATATTAAGTTTAACTTTATTTGATTTTTAATCTAATAAAATATTAATTAAGTAGAGACATAACATTTATATAATTGATAATATGTCGGTATGTGAAGATGCTGTAAGGAATTTCAGCAAGTATAATTATGATTAACTCTCTTTAATATTTTTACCTGCAAGGCTTATGCGACCCTAGTACTTCAATTCAGGCGGTTGGAAGCAAAGGAGGTACAAGTTGTTCAGTGTTGAGAGAAATGTTTAAAGATAAAGTTGTACAGGGTGTCCCATTCAAACCTCCCACATTTTAATGAATCATAATTATGAACTGAGGCCGGTACTAAACGAAACAGAAACTCAAAGAATTTTCATTGCCACACACTAAAACACCACTACATGTGGACCATTAGTAGCACGAATAATATCAAGTCTATTCGATTTCGTGCCACGTTCTATCCAACATGTTCATTGGTACTGTTGCAATTGTGTCAAGGATACGGGTTCGTAAATCATTAAGATCTTGTACTGGAGTCGCAAACACACGGTCTTTTACATACCCGCAGAGGAAGAAGTCCAGTGGTGCGATGTCTGGCGAACGTGGTGGCCAGGAAATTGGTCCACCGCGTCCAACCCACCCATCTGGGAAGGATTCTTTGTGTGAATTTCGTACATCCAGGCTCCAGTGTGGTGGGGCTCCATCTTGCTGAAAGATTACTTGGGGGTACAAGAACTGTTCCAATATGTCTTGGTATACCGGGCCAGTTATTGACTTCTCATGGAAGAAAAAAATACCTACAATCATGTTCTTCATCAGGCCGCACCAAACGTTTACTTTTGGGTTATTCCAGATGTGTTCACGGTAGACGTGTGGATTTTGCATACCCCAGATCCTTACATTGTACCGATTAACAGATCCTGATACATGGAACGTTGCATCGTCAGAAAACAAGACGTTTCCAAGAAATTGAGGGTCCTTGTCAATACGATCCAGCATTTCAATAGCATGTGCCTGTCGACATGACCTGTCATCTGGCTTTATTTGTTGAACAACTTGCATCTTGTAGGGGTACAAACGAAGTCGCTTATGAAAGCACTTGATGCACAGTTGATCTCGGCACATTGAACTGCTGGGAAGCTTGGCGAATTAATTTTTGTGGACTTCTCTCTGAAATCCTGCTCTAATTTCTTTTATCGTTTCTTCTGAAACACGTGTACGAGCACCTCCTGATTATTTTTTAACGCTTCCAGTTGCCAGAAACTTCTCAAGCCATGCCTTAATGATCTTCCCATCACGTGCATTATCTCCGGTAAATTCTTTGCACACTAATTATTGACTTCGTTGACAGTTTGTGCTCGTTGCTGAGGAGTCGCCACTTTGTTTTGACATTATTGTCCAATATGCGACAGATGAATTATCTACCATAGTGAAAACAAAAATTCTTTCAGTTTCCATTTATTTTAATACCAACCTCATTTCACAATTCCACATACTTTGAGAGTTATGATTAATTAAAATTCTGAGGTTTGAATGGAACACGGTGTATAATAAAACCATTTATAACTTAAAATAACAATCAGACTTTATCTACTCTCCTAACCATACACTTATATCCCTTTGGCATTAAATAAAATTATTCTTCAATAAAGTGATATGCACGAAACTGTTTTTTGTTTTCGAAAAAATCATGTACTCACCTTTGCCTCTAAACGCCTCTATTAATAATCTAAAGTAACACGACTTGCTTCCTATATTATTCTGTTCCAGATGATTGATTAGAGACTGATTAGAGACCTTCTTGTTTTCCTCCCAACTTCTGGGAAGCGAGTGTTTTTCCTCCCAACTTCTAGGAAACGAGTATTTTGTTAACAATCTATATATTGTCTTCCAAGTCTTACTTAAAGTTCTATTAAGCGTGGTTCCGTTACAAATCGGTTCTTTGATTGGATAAAAACATGCAATTAACAATTTGCATTATAAACACTCAGAACAATATCATTGTGCAGAGTGGGTCAAATCTGCCCACTACTAATATCACTAACACTTACTCCTAAACTCAAATTAACACTATATATCACACTGATCCGCTAGCCCAGCCTGGGGACATGCAGCTCTCTGCCACACAAATGAACTACAGAAAATTATCCGGATAATACTAAGGGTCGACAGACGGACACAGAGAATAATACTTCATGACTTACTAACTTATCCTACCTAACTGACTACATCAGACGAATAGCACGCAAACTAAGAGAGACATACATCAGTCACAATAAACTAAATATAACCATAGGCACAACACAAATAGACTACACTTACAATACAGAACACCAATACAGACCACACTCTAAGAACACATTTTTTATGACCGAGAAGCTAACTAATTTCTCAAAAACAAAAACCATTAGAAAGCCAAAGAGAGCATTTTCCCTTCAATGTCGATAAAATCAAACAAACCAAGTGTAAGCACCCAAAGACACGGGCCATGACGTCTGCAAAGGTTGTCGATAACACACACATAGACTTATAGAGCGTTGGATTGGATAAAATAACTTGAATCCCTTCATTCATACCATGTGCCACCACGGCTCTTTTCATATTATGCAAACATAGATTTTAACACGCTCTAACACCTTCCAGTGGCCTCCATAAAGAGAGAGCTTCGTTGTTCGCAATCTTTGGTTTTACAGTCAGAAACTCCATAGAATTCGGACTCGTCCCTTCGTGGGAGATCATCCTTTATATCGCATTTTTTAAAAAGCAAGTATAAATAGCATGGCTCGATATTCTCCTGCTTTTGCAAATATTTATTAACTGCACGTCATAAATCGTCATGGCTTCTTGAAAATAAAATTATTTTTCTTTACGAACAAGTCTTTCAACAATAATAGAAATTGCATCCAAACGGGCGGTTGTTGATAATTCATATTTGAGCATAGTCTTTAAGCGAAATTGACCTGTTTCTTCAAAACTCGAAATGATAGGTCTCACACTTCTGACTACATAGTTCACACACACATGTACAGTTCTGGGAGGGACGATGCATACATTCTCTTTTTACAGCTTGTCGCGAAAGCCGTGGACTGCCTGTGTAACGCAGCTTACAGCTCCTATCCGTCATTGGGGCATGGCGCAGAACTCAGGGTCTATTTCCATTCTCTTCTTGGTCCATTCTTCTAGAAATTTCTACATTTGGTGAGCATGGCAATAGCAGTTTCAATCTTAGATCTATGTTGAATGTGTCTCTGGCTAGCTCATGAGACAGTATGTTGGGAGTGTATGAGGGAGTTCTGAGTTTGAGTTCCCTTTGTTAAAGAAATCGCGTAATCCTCAGTTTTTTATCAACAGTTATTTTTTTTTAGAAATTTTAACTTATAAGCGTCGATAAAAGCAACGCTCGAGTCCCTTTTTTAATTATATAGCCCTCATGTCTATCTCTCTTGAGAACACGGTCTTAAATAATAACTTCACCAACATTCTCTTTTTCACATCCATTTATGAATATTATCTTGGTTAAAAATTTAACTGAATAATTTCTTTATAATTAATATTTTTATAACTCCCTATTAATTAATTTTAATTATTTCTTATGTATGGAACTAATTTCCATCTTGAATTTATATTCATTTAGGATGAGAGACATATTTTAAATTCATGACAAAAGTCTTAATTTTCTTCCCAAAAATACACAGCTATGTTTTATTCCTTTTGCTCACAAGGCTACTGTCAACCATTGCATGCCGAAACCTACATTCAAATTTCTTCCCGAGAAGTGTTGTGATGTTAAATATAATAATAATAATAATAATAATAATAATAATAATAATAATAATAATTATTATTATTATTATTATTATTATTATTAATTAATTTATTTATTTATTTATATACAGAATTTTAATGTTTACACATCTTTCTGTGCCTAAAAGTTTTATTTTTCTTCTCCACTTGTCTCTCTCCATCCAATCCATGTCCTCCAGTCCTCTTGCTCTCATTCCAGTTCTTATTTCCTGCATCCACGAGATTCGAGGTCTTCCTCTCCTCCTTCTTCCAGGTGGACACCATTCCAATGTTTTTCTGGGTAATCTTTCTTCTTGAATTCGTCGTACGTGCCCATACCAATTAATTGCTTATACCGTATATAATCTACTACTGAATAACCAATATTCATTTTCTCTCTTTTATGGCAGTATTTCTTATTTTCTCTAATTTTGAACGTCTTGCTGCTCTCCTCAAGAAATCCATTTCCATCGACATACGTTTTTGTTCTAAGTTTTTGTTGAATTTCCAAACTTCAGCTCCATATGTAACAGTACTTCTCACTATTGAATTATATATTTCTAACTTATTTTTCCTGGTTATATGTCTGTTCCATAAGACTCCATTCATCATTGCTGTTATTGCTCTACCTTTATTTATTCTGTTCTTAATATAATTTTCTTGTTTATCCTCTTTATCTAATTTTACTCCCAGATACTCAAATTCTTCACATCCTCTAATATACCCCTTTACATCTTCTAATATCAAATCTTTGGTTTCGGCTCTATATCGCATATAAAATGTTTTTTTCTAAATTTGTTTTCAAACCCCAGTTATCGTATTCGTCCAATAATTTTCTGAACATAAACTCGATGTCTTCATATTCTTGAGCAATTATTATCTGGTGATCCGCAAATAACAGTGTATATATTGTATCTGTTGATCCATCTCCATTTCGTACTCTCATTCCTGAACATTTGTTGCTCCAGTTTGACAGTGCTTTATGTATAAATATCTTAAATAATGTTGGTGATGTGCTACAACCTTGACGAAGACCTTTTGTTACTTTAATTTCTTCTGATATATATTTTCCAATTTTAATATTAGATACTGCATTTTTATACAAATTTTTTATTCCATTAATAATTGTATCGTTTATGGTCATATCTTCTAATGCTTCCCACAACTTTTGTAAATAATAATAATATAAATATGATAAATTATACGAGAAACACCTATTAATGTTACCTTACACTGGGCAATAATGAAGTCGAGATTAGAGCAAATATAAATTTAGATTTCTTTTAAAAGATGCCAATGTCCGGCAGCCCCTTATATCTTGTGGTAGGGAATTCCAGTTGCGAGAAGTGAAGATAGTGTATGACATGGAGTGATCTGATGTCCTATGTTGCGGTATATTAAGCAAGAGACTGTTGTGATCCTGTGTTTAACTTATGGTTTGAGGATAGATAATGGAAACGAGATGATAAATAATTTGGAATCAAGGTATGTAGGATCTTAAATAAGAGAATTATTGCGATTTTCTTCTATCTTTTAGATGTAGCCATGACAATTCGTGGAATAATACAAAGGCCGTGTCCAAAAAAAAATCTGTCGTTGTTAACATTAATACACTAAAATCCGGCGCCAAATACCTCATTTAAGCTAAAGAGAACTAACATAACTCTAGAATTGATAGCTTGAATAACCCTCACTTCCCGCAGACCACTTCGCGATTTAGCCTCACTCCATTTAAGTGTTTAAGTCGTACAGGGATGTATAACTGCTCCTTACAGTGGGTTGCCACTGATGGATTCTGTCTTCTATTTCTGTGCCTTGTACTTCAAACCGGCAGATAATATTTGGACATGGCCTTGGTATATCACAACACTTCTCCGGAAGAAATATCAAGTCGGAAGAAATTCCAAGGTAGGTTTCAGCATGCAATGGTTGACAGTTCCCTTTTCAGTTAATGTTATTATTTTTTTTATTTGTTAAAATCTTCAAAAGAATAAGCCTAAGGTTACTGTATCTGAACAGAAGTTAAATGCCAAAAAATATTCTTAAATACAAGGATAATATATTATTATTATTATTATTATTATTATTATTATTAATTAGAAGAAGAAGATTCTTAATTGGAAAGCTAATGGAAGAAGTGGAAGAGGCTGGCCTAGAGAACGATGAATGGAATGAAGAGAAGTATGGATGCTAGAGATTTGAGGGAAGAAGATGCTTTAGACAGGAATCCCTGGCGACAAATCACTTTGGGTTGAAGGAGAAACACTATTGTGGAATATTCCTAAATAAAAATATTATTTTTATTATTAATATTATTATTATTATATATTATTATTATTATTATTATTATTATTATTATTATTATTATTATTATTTATATTTCAAATATGATTGAGTTCAGAAGGAAATTAAACATAGGCTCAATTCTGGAAAAGCTAGCTATTACACAATATAGGGTCTTCTGTCATCCCAACTTGTCTCAAAAATTAAACTAAAATTAAAGGTCTATAAAAATGTAAATCTTCCGTTTATATTATATGTATGCGAAACATTGACTCTTAGTCTAAGGGAGGAGAAAATATTACAAGTATTTTGAGAATAAATTTCTTTAAAAAAATTAGATCGAATAGAGATGATCGGTCAGGTGAATAGAAAAGATTACGTAACAGAATCAGGTACATTACCTTTATAGAAACCAGAAGTAATGAGAACAGTAATATCTAGATTGGCAGGACACATAGTACGACATGAAAGATGGGCATGGATAATTTTTTTAGGAAAGCAGGGAGAAAACACTCGGCGAAACCATCCAGAAACTTCTCTACACTGCCGGTCAGCGTACCCAGGTTGTCACCAGAACAGTTTGCGAGAGCGAACCTTCCAGAAAGAAAGCGAATTAAAGACGCATTGGGAAGTTCCCAGCAGGCCCACCGCCTCATCAGTCCTCTGCTACATACGGCGAGACCCGACTTTCTCCGTCGCCCACGAATTTGAAAAGCCGGCCCAACAATGCGTTGCAATATTATAGTATAATTGGGCAAACTTTTAATTAAAATTAAAATAATCTCTCGGAATTATTATAAAAAACATGCGTCTAATTAAGCGTGGGTATTTAAGCTTGTATTAAAAATAATAAATTTATTTCTTTGGTTTCAGAAAATGAATATCGAAGATATTTAAATTTTGGATCTTGGTAATCGCCTCTTTGTCAGCTACAATGGACTAGTGGTTATGTTCCTTGCCTCTGGTTGCGAGGGTTGCGGGACCAAACCCGACCGTGGTCGATGGATTTTTTAGGATAGAAAAATTCAAGGATCAGGTCCTCCGGGAGGGATTTTAAGTCGTGAGTTCAGAGTTTTAAGAAGGTTCGTAAAATATCTTTAACCTGAATAAAAAGGCCTCTAAGCAAAATTTACCAATTTCAAACATCTTACTAATACCTTTAGTTGCTTGCTATAGATGTCTCACTGAGTCGGTGTGTTGACCGTATGCCTCTCATGACATCTGTTGACAAATAAGTAATTAAATGAATTTGGTCAATTAACTCCTAACAAAGGAGAGGCTATGGCTGAACACTGGGCTACGTCATTGTAGAATAATAATCGCCCCTGGATGTAAGAAAATGTAATAAATATAATATATTTACAAAATATATATTTAAATAACTGTCATTTTAATTATCTGTTAAGATAAATTACTGCGTGACAATTATCAAATTTACGTTATTTACATTGGCATGTCAGGAAAAGATGGTGTGAATGTTTTTTGAGGTTACGATATATCCATCCATAGTAATTCTGTTCGAGGGCAGGTCTTTCACTGCAATCACAGCATTTTCATGCTATGCTTTGCAGCTTTACTAGGGAATTATAGGTGTGGTAGCTTCCCGTTGCTTTCCATAGTTAGGCTAATAGAATTCGAATTTTATTTAGTAAGATATGTATATTTTCTTAAAAAATACATATTTTTATTATTAAAATGAGAGCCTAATAGATCATAGCATCATTAACGAATATAATACCAATTCATTTTATATTTTGTTGTTGCATTACTTTAATGGCAGTGAAGTGTTCCTATTGATATACTCATTTTTTAAAATATACTTTTTCCGATCCGATTGAGGGTCTTTCCACTTTTCAGCGGTTGCCCTTTTACCAGCCGGCTGCTGGCCTTTCACATCCACATGTGTCAATCACAGAGGTAGATGATCAACAGCCAGTGTAGGGGTGACATGTGGTTAGCATGTCGAGTCCCCCAGCCGTTATAGCTGGTTCCTCAACCTGGAGCCGCTACTTATTGTAGCTACCCAATTGCCTCACGATGCTGGGTGGGCACCGGTCCCATACTGGCGGAAATAAAAGGTAAAGTGATCCCACAACAGGCCTCAGGAGGCCCTTGGGGTAGTAGGAGGTTAAGGCTCCCACTTTTTCTAGACAATCGGCACTTTATGTCAGCCGGGTTGTCAGCCCTGCGTGACGGCCGCCTTTACCCCAGAACAAGCGTCTGGTACTCATTTCAGTTAGAGGCTGAGTCGACCCCAGGGCCATAGTGCCGCCAGAGGGTTTGGGTCAGTTTAAAAATCCTGACCCCACCGGGACTTGAACCCTCGACCCTCCGGCTTGTAGCTCAGTGCCTTAACCACTACGCTACGGCGTGCCCCATCAACCTGGAGCCGCTACTTATTGTAGCTACCCAATTGCCTCACGATGCTGGGTGGGCACCGGTCCCATACTGGCGGAAATACCATGAGAAAATTTCTTCCCCCATGGAGACTCGAACCAGCGCAAGTCCCGTAGCTCTGCGCCAAGGCTTCCTACCTTAACCGCTCGGCTACGGCGCGGGACAAATATACTTTTTAAATGAACATTTCGAAAAATTATAGGGAGTTTTTCCTTTATTTATTTTCTTTTTACTTTTACCCGGCCGGGGTCGATGGATTTTTAGGATGCTTAATCTGAGGGACAAATCCTCCGGAAGAGGCTTTATTCCGTGAGTTCCAAATCTGAAGATTATGGGGCTCGTAAAAGAACTTCAAGCCTAGATTAGTTCCACAGACCAAAATTTAATCGTCCTTCCTCATCCAATTAGTACCTTAGTTGCCTAATAGATTTCTGTTCCAGGCACATGTCACTCACTGACAACTGTAGGAAAATGAACGTAACTAAATCAGTTGGTAGTTGCACGGTGGACTGGTGGTTATGTTCTTTTGTTGTAGTCCCCAGGGCTACGGGATCAAATCTGGTGGAGTCGATTAATTTTTAGGATGGAAAAATACAAGGAGCAAATCCTGCGGAATAAACTTTAAGCCGTGAGTCCCGAGTCTGTAGACTTTCAAGGCTTGTAAAATAACAGCAAGCCTGAATAAAAAGACCTCTATGCAAAATTTACCGATGATCTTTATCCTAGTAATGCTTTAGTTGGATACTAGATGTCTCATTGGGCCAGTGTATTGATAGCTTACCGTTCATGACATCTCTAGGAAAATAGTAACTAAATTAACTTGGCCTAATAACTCCTAACAATGGAAAGGCTAAACCCAATATTTGGAATGTTGCGCCATTGTAGATACAAATTAGCTTGGTTAAGAAACTCCCGCTAGGCGTCATCCTTGTCTCACATGCGGATATATGGGTAGAATCATCATCATCAAAATAATAATTAGGCTAAATTATTTACATTTTTATTTCAACACTCAAACATAAGTACGTAATCTTTATCTTCTATTGCTTGGATAGGTGAATATTCATAGCTAAATAATTATTTTTTTAATTGTCACTAACTAAAATCTGAGTGAAATTTATAAGGATGTATGAAACAGTTACTATGAATTTCGCATGTCTATGCAGCAAGAGTACACACAATTGTCTATGCCTTGAGGCTGGTGTTGGACTCACATTGTCTGTTTCCCTCATTATCTCACCAAACAGCCAATCAGAGTCCAATGCCAGCCTCAAGGTTAGACAACTGCGTATAATCTTGCTGCGTAGACGTTTGAAATAGAGTTTAGTTAAGGGGCCGAATTTTCAGAATTATAAAAATAGGCTAAACGTTACAACCTGTGACGCGACTTTTTTCAATTCTTCATAAACTCCTATCAAATTTTATTCTTAGGGTTTCATTTTTCAAATTATTTCCCTCAATTTACAATGATATTTACACTTTTTTAACGATTATTTCAATACATTTTTGCAGATATTTAACTACATATTGATTTTAACGAATATTCTATGCATGAACAAAGACATGTTCCAGTACAGCCAACATAGAGTACGTACTAATTAACTGTACACATACACTTCAGAATTTCAGAACTTACTATTTATTTTTTGGCGTTGCATTCTTTCACAGGTTAGAGTGCATAAATTGCGTAATGTTAGCTTTTAGATTGGTCTTTCATACGTTAGAGTGCTTAAATTGCATTAGGTTAGCTTTTAGGTCCGTTAAATATCGTGTATATGTTGGCTGTATCCTGTGATTCCATAGTGTAAACTGCGTCGCGTTTTTTTTTAGCATGCGCATGTTGTATGATTGGAATAAAAAAAATTCGCGTTACATGTTATAAAGAATGTTTTGTCGCCAAAATGAATCTGGTAACAGCAATAAAATGAGTTTATGGCTGAAATTAGCCCATGCCTAGTGTTTAAGTATTCATCCGATATTACATACATAGTGTGAATCAGTTAAGACTTATCATCATCATCATCCGGTATCATGGCAGCTGCCGCCGTCTTCCGGAAATCAAACGCCATTCCTCTCTATCCATCCATTGATCTTCCTCCATTCATCTGATATTCATAGCTGCTTGTACCCGTTCTATCCAAGTTTTCTTCAGTCTTCCTCTCTTCCTCCTTTCCATTGAGATCCATTCCATAAGAATTTTTGGCAATCTTTGCTCTGGCATTCGTTTGATATGACCATACCACTGCAATCTTTTCTTTTCTATGATGTCTATGATGTCCGGCTCCTCGTGTACACCCATAATTTCCCTTATTTCTTTATTTCGTATTCTATCCATTCTAGATTGTCCAGCTGATCTTCTTAAAACATCCATTTCTGCACTTAAAATTCTTTTCATTTCCCTGGTAGGAATTTTCCAGACTTCAGCACCATATGTTAAAATGCTCTGAATTATGGTTTGATATATTTGTAATTTTCTATTTTTTGTAATATTTTTGCTCCACCAAACAGAGTTTAAAGCATTTATTGCTTGTTTTGTTTGTGTGATTATATTTTTAATTTCCACCGTGTTATCGCTTGAATGGTCTAATTTTGTCCCTAAATAAGTGCATTCAATACTAGGTTTTAGTTCTTCTCCATTGTTGAAATTTATATTTTCCATTTCTTCTCCTATACACAGGTATTTAGTTTTCTCAATGTTTTATATAAAGTCCCCATTTTTCGTATTCTTCTTTTAGGTTTTTAGCCATATATTCTATGTCATCGTGGTCCTGTGCTATTAATACCTGCAGTTAAGACTTAATAGCTGAAAATTGTCGTGAGTAACAGTATACTTGTAAACTTTACCAGTTACAAACATGAAAACAGTATTAACATTAAAACTAGCAACAGTAATTTTGTTTACGAACGTGACCAAGCATCGAACTCGTATCACCGCATTAGGAGATGAGGGCACTAGTGAGTTTCCCGCAGACATGGCAATTCGTCACGTCTCCTGGACAGGAATCGACCACACACAACCCAGACCGCAAACACTTGAGGAGAAACCGCAAGTCAGTCACTCAATGTTCTTGTGTGTATGGTCAGAGTTACACTCGATTGTACCAGAACGAAGTCCTATAGCGAATACGTGGCTGCAGGAAACACCGTTTAGACGTCAGACTTGATATTCGCTATCAAATTAAAATTCTGAATTTCAGTATAACTTATGTGTAATTGAAATAAATAAAATTACATTATACCCTAATATTAATACAGTAAAACGTGCTCAAAGCGGAATCACATGGGACCAATATTTATATTTTTTCCACATTAGACAAAATTCCTCATTATAACACATTAAAACTTATTATTAATCTTATATTATGGAGTAATTTATATGTCTTTCTACGTACCTTGCATTAATTGTAGTTTCGCTGCCTTTGAAAAGTGAAGTATAGACGGTAACGAACGGAAAAACAGTCCCGTTTCGTCAGCGTTAAAGATGTCTCTTAGGCGCGTATCCTGAAATTAAAGTATGCAGTTTCCGCTCACTAACTATACTATCGTCTACACCCCTTGTTTCCCCGCAAATTTTATTCCACACTACATTCTGTCGTCTTTTAAAACTGACCAGCCAGCCTGAAGATGCCTTGAAATCGTTATTCCCTAGGGATTTAGAGCTTGACTTTGGAACATCTGTCCGGAAATTTGGTGTTTTATCTTCAATCACTTTCACTATTTCCTTTAATGAAAATGATACATAAGTTTTAGACTTTTTATTCCGTAAATTCAGAACACTACCTGTGAAATAAGTATCGGTCTCAAAACTGAAACTAATTTATGATTTTACAGTACAATGGTTATTTGTAAGACAGGTATTTCGCATAATGGGTGTGCAAAGAGGTGGAAATAATATTCCAGGTACAGGTAGAATCTCCACTTCGCCCGGCGGCAGGACTCCTTCCTTATTATTATTTTTTCTTGGCAACGGGAATTAAATGAAGTGGAAATTAATTTACTTCTCTGTCTTTTTTTCATGAATTGTGTAGAAATATCCTTCCGTTTCAGCGATGAACAGATTCCGTTTTATGTAAAATGATACATGTAAAATTACTACTATTTCGCCGGGACCAATAAATTTGTTTACATTGGACAGATTTCCGCAATATTCCCGTTCCGGATAAACAAGTTTTACTGTATCACCAGAACTAAATACGAGTATTTTGTCCATGATCAGCAACAACGATTTACACCTTAAGGTCAGTTCCGAACTCATGTTTGCATTGGTCTGTCCATATTTTACTGGGTCTTCCTACAGTTCTTCATCGTAGTGATCTGTAGTGAATAATCTGTTTCGTATCTCTGTTATTGTTCATTCTATCGATGTTTTCCATCCACTCTTCTCTGTACTGTGCAATTCTATCTAATAGCTTGAATATTTTTAGTTCTCTTCGTATATTTTCATTTCGTTTTCGATATGCTATTGTATAACCAACCACACACCTCAGGAACCTCTATACGTAGAAATATATTATTAATTGTGAAAGGATACTTAATAAATTAGGTAAATTTTAAGAAAGAAGCGGTATTTAAATAATTTACCTTTAGGAAAATGTTTGGACCAAAGAGAGGTTGACAGACTGGCGAATGGTAAATATTGCATAACAGTGAGCTACATGACCTTTATAGGAAACCAGATAAATGAGAAGAGTTAAGTCTCATAAATTGTGATAGGCAGGAAATGTTGCAGAATGGGGACAAAGAAGCTACTTGTAGGAAAACCAGTAGAAAAACGCTCAGTTGGTAAACCAAGAATGAGGTAGGAGAATGATATTAACCATGTTTTGTGGAAAGTAAATTATACAGGGGAAGATTGGAAAACATTATCTCAGGATAAGGATATGTGGAGAACTTATGTCAGCGCGGCCATGAACCTACGAGTTCTATGGTACAAGTTAGTTAAAAACAATGTTATCATGAATGAGGTGCAGAAATAAATTAAACATGAGTTCAATTCAGAAATACATATTATTCATTATGGAACTTACCGTGTCGACTTCTCTTAAAAAAAATAAACATATCTGATATATAAAAATTAATGTTTGTTTGTTTGTTTGTTTGTACTTTATGCGCGGCCATACCGTTGAGCCGATTGTGATGGGGTTTTTGCAAAATGTTCAGGAGATTCCCGGGATGAACATAGGCTATAAGAGAGTTTTGATATTGAACTCCTACACCCTTAAAAATCAACCTTTGTAGTGAAAAACGTGAAAAAAGATTCCTTTTTTGACGCTTAAACAGCTTACGCTGCCTAAAACATAAATACACAACATTAATTTATATAGAATTGAATGTCTCAAAACACTTTTAAAAAAAGTCCGCGACAGCATATGTTTATGTTTTACGAATAAATCACAATAGCCATTTTTGTCTTTCATTGATGCCAAGAAGATCGGTATAAGTAGATTTCCCGGACAAGCGTGCACTGCCGATTCTGATGCGGCTTTTTGCAAAATGTTCAGCATTTTCCCGGGAAAATTATAGGCTATAAGAAAGATTTAATGCTCAAGCCCTTCACCCTCAAAAATCACCCTTTGTAGTGAAAAAGTAAAATGAAAGTATCTTTTTGTACGCTTAAATGGCTTACGCTGACTAAACCATAACAAAAACACCAAATTAATGTGCACAGAATTGAATATCTCAAAACTCTACAAAATGTCCGCGACAGCATATATTTATTTTTACGGATAACTCACAATAACCATTTTTGTCTTTCATTGATGCCAAAAAGATAGGGATAAGCAGATTCCTGGGCAAGCAGAGCAGCAGCACAACTCGAAATAACGATTTTTGTCTTTCAGCTCATTTATGCCAAATACATAGATTCCCGGGCAATGGCGGGTAGTCAGCACGGTGTATCTTAAAATAATGATATAAATTAATAATTATTTTTCCATCTACTTATTCAAGTAAACGTAAAAACACATCAATTATTTAGGCGTAGCAGCTCACGCCAGGTATTAGCTAGCAACCTATGAAATGGGGATTCTTCCATTTATGTGATGCGAAACACAGACGCTTATTAACCCAATAATTGTCATGGTCAAAAATTAAGGACCAAATCTCTTTTTGTTCGTAAATACAATAGGATTATTTCCAAAAATAAATCTAATTTATTGGTATTCCAAGTATTACAATCCAGAATGGCTAAAATTGTAATAAATGGAATATCATCGAACAAATAAATTAATTCAGATATCTGGGATTTAATGTAGGGTACAGTAAATCTGAATACGTCCCAATAAAACTAAATATATTTATACATTTTTTTTGGTTAGCAATAGTTTAGACATCGACATTACCTAATAATAGTAGAAGTATCATCCGCAAAAAAAAAATCAGATATCCTCCACAACAAATCCAGTACATTTATCAGCCCCTTAGGAAGATGAAATTATCGCTAAACCAAGAAAATTATAACAAGGAACTAAAATACCTAAAACTTTTATCTTCTAAAAACGTATACAATAATAAAATGATTAACTAAATATCAAAAAACAAAATAGGAAAGAATAAATAACAAATAAAACGAAATAAAATAGGGGAAATTGAAAAAAACAATAAGTGGTTAACACTTACATTGAAATGCAAAAGCTGGCAAAATATTTAAAGAAACACGACAAAAACATAATAATCGCACACAGAACAAACAATAAATTATATAACAAAAACTCAATCTAAATAGAAAAACAGGGATATTTAATTATTTATAGAAACTAAAATGAAAATTATAAAACTAATTATATTAGCAGAATAACAAGAAATTTTAGTAAAATATTTAATGAATACTTTAAGGACTTTTAATATAATGAGAGTAAACCTAGTTTTGTCAACATGTAACAGAATCACGTCACCAATTCAATTATATTAGCAATGTGTTATCGAAAGTCACAAAGAAAATAACTCGAGAATTAATATTCTTGAATAAATCGAAATATTAAAAGAATACATGAAAGTACATTTTACTCTCAGTGAACCTCTATTCGAAATTCTTACAAGCAGCAGTGAGTACCATTTAATTCGCAGAATATGGAACATGTTTCCGAAAGGCCCCCAGAATAGTTAAGCATTTCATCTAGTTGACAACTGAGGTCTTAGGCATCAGTTTTATAACATGAACTTTTGTGAAACTATACAAAAACGTTAAAACACGATGAGCAAATACAAACATTTAAGACTATGAAGTAATTGCATTGTTTTTGCTATTATATGGAAATGAATGCTACCTTTAACATCAGATTACCTGAGACAAAACAAATAATAAAAAAATGAGATTTATCTGATTTGTATCAGGTTATAAGTTATTACACCACAAAAGGAACATAAATATTATTTACATCGGAAGTTTAAAAAACCGGATAAATCACATATAACGAATAGCATACTCGAAAATGGCAAACAAGAACAAACACGAAAACAAAATAAATAAATAATAGTTTTAAAAAAACTAAAACAACGCGCTTTATTAGAAAACCGAACTAAAAAATGAAAAATAATTTTAATTTCCAACACTCTTGGGATAAAATTAAAGTGCCTAAAAAAAAAATCATATCCAACACATATAGAATAAAGCTAGAGTTATCAACAAAAAGAAAACCATTTTACCATAAAAAGCGTGGGGTGCTCTATATCATTAATATATTTGATAATAAACAGATATTGGTAAAAGTAAAGTCTCTAAGAAGAAAATGTAAAAATCACAAAAAAGCACCCCACGCCTTTGATGGTAAAACTATTTTCTTTTTGTTGATAAATATAGTTTTATTCTATATGTGTTGGACATGTTTTGTTTTGTTGACCACTTTAATTTTATCCCAGGCGTGTTGGAAATAAAAATTATTTTTCATTTTTTGGTTCGGTTTTCTAACAAAGCGTGTTGTTTTAGTTTTTTAAAACTATTAATTATTATTTTGTGATGATTCTGACCAGGATTTTAGAAACAAATATGAAATTATTGTATTGTTATTGGTCCTTTACAAGTATTACAAAGTTTGAAGTCGATCCAATGATTTTAAGTGAGTGAAAATCGTGTTGAAAGATTCAGTTACATAGATAGATTCAGGTCAAGCTAATATAAAGCGTGTAAAAAGGAAGTCTTTGAAGATGGCGATAACTACTACTTTGAGACGGAACAGGCCGGAAGGCCTAATTCTCTGACTGTCTTTCTCTACATTTCCTCACCTGTAATTACACACTTCAGGAAACTTAAAAACCCAACGATGCAGTTAAAATCAAGTCAGATTCTGAAAATAAAACTCGTGAGATTAGAGAACAAATGTACTGACGTGATTAAATAAATAGCTATTCATTTGTTTTTTTGATCCCATTTTTAGCAACTGATAATAAAAATTGTTAATATTTTAAATGTTAACTTGAATTTCAATGACGAAGAGACATCGATTCTTCTAGATGCAGATTAATTTACATAAAACAGATTTTTTTTATTCCTGCTGATGAAAACGCATTCTTTAATCCTCAACTTCAGATTTCATTTCCTATTCAAAATGTCTGATCACATTTATCGATATCACAAACGCAGATAACGTCCAATTAAAAGACGAGCCTTGTTTAATGAGTCTATTTCTCGGAATCAGATCATACAATGTAACTAATTTTTTATATAACATGCTCTTGATATTTTGAAGAAGAACTGGCAGAAATAAAATTCCTTGTCACTCAGCGGGCCCGGGTTCGATCCCCGCTCTGGACAAGTTTCCAGGGTGAGATTTTTGCGGGGTTTTTCCTCACCTGTAATACAAATGTCAGGATACTTTAAGGCCCAAACGGTCCCCGAACATCATCTGGCCATCATTATCATCAATATCATATTCACCTCATTAGATTAAGTTTAGGTTTAAGGCCTCTCCTGGCGCATCATTGCCCATCGTCATCGCCCATCATACAATTGCGAGATCGTAAGCCCGCCTTCTAGGCGCCCCAACCTCAGAAGTGGGATAAAATACGCCAATGCCAGGAACGAATACCTGAAATTTCTAATGAAAAACAGGTGGCACTGAAAAAAATACAGAAGGAAATTAAACATTGGAAAAACTGTGGCTTATGCATTCTATTATGCACTGTGGGGACTGTAATCATACTTTAACCATCTAAAAAGTTTACATTAAAATATTTGTTGTCTATAGTATTCTGCCCGAGGGCAGGTCTTTCACTGCAATCATAACATTTTCATGCTATGCTTTGCAGCTTAAGTAAGGAATTATAGCTTCCCGTTGCTTTCCACACCGCTGATGGATGATGATGATGATAATGATAAGAATGATATTGATGGCCGGATGATTTTCGGGGACCGTTGGGCCCTAAGCACCCTGACATTTCCCTTACAGGTGAGGAAAAAACCCGGAAAAACCTCACCCAGGAGCCTGTCCCGACCGGGAATCGAACCCGGGCTCGCGGCGTGGCAAGGCAGCACGCTACCTCGAGACCACAGTGGTGGACATTAAAATATATAAAACTGTTATTCTTCCAGTTATACTATATGGATGCGAAACATGGTATTTTAATTTAAGAGGGGAAAATATTACGAGTATTTGAGAATAAAGTGCTTGAGAAAATAAAGAGATGCGAAGATTCAGGCGAAATCTATATAACAGTTATACGATCATAAAAATAACATTAATATATATCATACAATTGTTAGAAGCTTCATTAGTTATGGAGCAGAACTTCGGACATTAAAAACAAAACTAAATAAGTACCAAAAGGCAACGGAAATAGATTTTATACGAAGGACAGCAAGAATTTAAAGAAGAGGAGAAATTATAAACTCGGTTATAAGGGAGAAAATTAAGATTAAATACACTATTTTAGATTACATTACAACTCAGCAATGTCCAGCGAATGGAAGAGAATCGGCTATCAAAATGTGCTCTGGAATGGAAACCTGAGGGAAGACGAGGCAGAGGAAGACCTAAAACCTCCTGGAGTCAGAGAATATATTTATACATGAAGGAGAAACATCAAAACCAGGAGTTTGGATGGACCGACGAAATTGGCTATTAGGAATCGGATAATGTCATAGACATCAACCGATGATCTATCTATAATTATGAGAAATGGGAAGATCAGTTAAACTTGGTTATTTGGAATGGGCAGGACATGTGGAACGAATGGGGAAAGAAAGGTGCTTGAAAATGTCTTGTAAGAATATGAGAAGAAAGCATCCATTATAAAAGCCATGAGTGAGATGGAATAATGTTAACCATGAGCTGAGGATGTACTCGTAAAATTACACTGGTAGTGACTAAAAAAAAGTTGAAAATAGGGATGCATGGAAAAATTATGACCGCGCGGACATGAACTTCCGACTTCGACAGAGCCAATTAGTTTGTTAATTAGTTACTATATTTTCTACTTAACGTACTATTAACTTTGTTATTTAGGACAAAACTAGATGTTAGTCTGAACTGTTTATTTAGATCTATACTGTATTTTTCTAGCTTGAGCATAATTGTTAGAATTAGATAAATATGAAAGGGCAAATATTTGGGCTGTGATGTTGGCTACAATGTGGAAAGAGATATTGACTCCAAAATAAATAAATTTCGGACGGTGTGTGGAACAATACAGAGAACATTCAAAAATAAAATTAGAAAAGAAACCAAGATAAAAATGTATAATGTCATGGCGGTTCCCACAATATTGTATGGATGTGAAAATTGGGCTCCAGTGAAAAGACAGAAGGATAGAATACAGACGGCGGAGATGAGGTTCCTAAGACAAGTAAAAGGATGTACAAGACTTGATAGAATAAGAAATGAGGATATAAGAGAAGAATTGAAAATACAGACTTTATTGGATAAAGTCACGAATTACAGGCAGAAATGGATTGATCACATGGATGGAATGAGTAAGGAGAGATATCCATTGTTAGCAAGACATTATCAAGCAAGAGGAAGACGTGATGTTGGAAGACCTAGAAGACTTTGGGCTGATGCATTTTGAAGTCGGAACGGGCAATTGCCTAATCCCTGGAGTGGTTATGATGATGATGATGATGATGAAAGGGCATCGGGTAGTAACTTCCCAGTCAAAGATACATATGTTCATTTCTAAATTCAATATCTTAAGTTATACTATATACAGTTATATGGAACATGTATAATTAATTACAGAGAAAGTTTTCAATATACAGGATGTTGCAAAAAAGCGCCGACAACGGAGGTGAGGTGGTATATTGAGATATGTTCATCATTTTTTAATAAGGTAGCGATGTCCGGAAAGGATGCGTTTTTACACTATAGGTAGCCAACTTCTCAAGAGTTCTATTAGTTGGATTTGAAGTCTCAATACTTGACAATACTATCGCAGTCACAACAGTTTACCAACTATCCACTTCCCATCTCATTGCAGAGCGAACATCGGCGCCTCGCGGCGATATAACGATAGGTGCACACGTTAAAATACTCCTGGCCTCGTTTGAATTATATCTGTAGCAGCGTGGATTCGGGCTGTAAGATTCATAGGCGACTCTACTCGAGTCTAATAATCAGACTGTTTCATGTCGCCCCACACAAAGTAATCGAGAGGGTTAAGATCAGATGATCTCAGAGGCCAATCCATCGACCTGGATACGTGGTATCCAAATGTCTCCTCACATAGGCATAAGTGAGCTGTAGCTCAGTCGTGTTGCAACCACATTTCTTTGCGAAGCCACGTATCATACGTTCCGTACATGTGAGTTGTTGTCAAGTAATGTCTTCAAATCCTACGAACTAATACTGATCTCGAGACATAATTATCTAGTCATTGTGTGAAAACGCATCATTTCCGGAGAATAATATCTTATTAAAAAATTATCAACATATCTCAATATACTACTTCACCTTTGTTGTCGGCGTTTTTTGCAACACCTGTATACATGTATTTTTTAACTTTGGATATGATATTATGCGATGGACGTTTTTGTTTGTTCTTTCCATTTTCCATTAACTTAATTTTTTTCAACTTCTATATACTTTTGTCATGTATATTTATTTATTTATTTATTGAGCCTATAAATTTTAAAACTCTATTTCGCCAATATATGGGAAAGTTGAAATATTATAAACGATTATGAATATGTGTTAAAATTTCCATAAAGTTTTTATAACGACATTTATTATAGAACATTTTTTCGCGTATGGATTTAGAATTAGTACAATCAGTAAGAAGTCACTTTAGATAGAGTCGATTTCTTTCAAATATGACAATATATTATGAAGGCTTAGAGTAGGGCAATAAATATATACAATGTAAGATGAAATTGAAGTATTACATAGGCCCTATGATTATATATGAGTTTTAAAGTTGTATAAAGTGTTTATAATGGCATTAGCAATTTAACTTTTTTCTCATATGGATTTTGAATTGTCACAATCATTGAGAAGTAATTTTTACCACAGTCGGTTTCTTTAAAATATAGAAGAGTCAAATAAAACCTGTTTCACAGATTATATTGATTGCCGGCACTTACAATAAATCACTATAATAATTAATATTGAATCTAACGAAACAACATCTAAAGTTTCTATGGCCTGTTATAAATCGCGCTAAAATGTAATTTGGAGTAAAATGTTTTATATTTAGTCGGTAGTGTACTGTATCGTCATCATCATTGGTTCTACAGCCCGTTGCAGGCCTTGAACGCCCCTACAATTCGCCTCGATTTGTCTCTATTCTCAACCATCCACCTTCATCCTTGCAAACCCAGTATCCTCAGGACCTATTCAGTGCTGTCCACCATCTAATATCAGGACATCCAACACTTTGTTTTCCATTTGTTGTTGTAAATGTGACTTTATGGCATATGTCTGATTCCTTTTCCTGTAGAGGTATCCCAGTCATCTAATTCTTGTGATATAAATTATTCTAATTATATCAATATAACCATATAGTTTATACTCCGTATAATGTATCATTAAATCTGATACGCTAATTTCCACCCTCCCACATTGGGCCAAATATGTTATTAATCTTTTTCTTTCTAATATTATAATTTTATTTTCCTGAGTTTTGTTAGGGTAATCTTTCACAGCCACAGATTACAACAGGTCTCTAAAGGGTTGTGTACTGTAACAAAGAATAATTATTTAGTCCAAGCACAATTTGCATTCCTTATCCACAAGCCATTCCAAAAATTGAATATAATATATAATTTGAAATTTTATTTTTAACACAAGATATGGGAGATTTAGAAAAATAATAATTTAGTCTAGAACATGCTGCTGATTTATCTAAGCGGTGAATACTTTCGTTTACCATATTATTTCTATACTTTAAAGCAATAATAATAATTGCAGTAATAAATATATACATTCTGTTACAAAAGGAAGCAAGCCTTGTGTTTATTAGAAAAGACAGGGTAAAGTATAGTCAGCATTTGATTATTGGAAATGGCCCATCAACATCTATAAATTTCGAGGACGGCAAGCTCAGATTAAGTGACGCTGAGGGTATGTTACTGGTTGTTCTTCAGCCGTGTGCTTCCGGAAAGTGATTGGAGCAGCATAAAAATATTGATCTTTAACTCCCCTAGACAAGCAGTGGCAAGTCTCTCTAACAATATGATTTTTCATTGCAATGGTTGAGAACATATCGGTAACAAGTACGTTTCTTAGGCCATTTCTGTATTAACGTTTGCTCTTCTATGGTGGAGAAAGACAGGTAATGGTCGCTAGCCAGTTGTATTGGAGAATTGTGTCTTAATTTTTTTAATCTTACGCTCTTCTTTGCTGTGTTGCCAAACGTAATTCATTATCCAAGCATGTGTTCCTAAACGTAAAATAAATCGACAATGAATTATTTACCTTCTGGCCCACATTCCTTATAGAGGGTATAATTTAATTTATATTATTATTTTATTCTCAAATTTACAATGATATCTTCCTGCACACTTTATTAAAATTTTAAATTATATTAAATATTTGAAACTCTGTGTTACTTAATTATTCATCAATTGAGTAGAAGAGAAGGGTTTATTGTCTTAAATCTGCCAACTTAAATAAAGCACTATATTATTATTTTTATTATAATTGTTATTATTATTTAATTATTTTTATATTCAATGAAGAAGACTATTTAACTTTGAGCTACATGAACTTTGTGGGAAGCCAGATATAATAAGAATATTTTAATAATTGATTTCGTACATCTCATTGATGGATAAATCATATTTGAAGAGAAAAATTATACGCTCAGACCGGGACTTGAACCCGGGACCCTTGGTTCTCTAGACCAAGTGCTCTACCAACTGAGCTACCTGAGACAAGTACCGATCTAAACGCAAATCCTTCTCTTATACATTGTAATTCCCTTCCAACAAAATGCTCTGAAGCCATGCTTCTATCTTGCAAATGTCGGCTCCTTTTATTAAGAAGACATATTTGGGAATTATACATTACAGCCAGTACGGCTCTTTTTTTTTTTTTTTTTTTTTTTTTTTTTTTTTTTTTTTTTTTTTTTTTTTTTTTTGTATAATGTAATGTATAATTCCCAAATATGTCTTCTTAATAAAAGGAGCCGACATTTGCAAGATAGAAGCATGGCTTCAGAGCATTTGTTGGAAGGGAATTACAATGTATAAGAGAAGGATTTGCGTTTAGATCGGTACTTGTCTCAGGTAGCTCAGTTGGTAGAGCACTTGGTCTAGAGAACCAAGGGTCCCGGGTTCAAGTCCCGGTCTGAGCGTATAATTTTTCTCTTCAAATAATAAGAATAGTTCAGTATCGTAGATTGCAATAGACACGACATGTCACATTAATCTGGAATTAAACAGGGGCTTGGAAACGCCTTGTAGGAAAACTAGAGGGAAAGCGCCCAGTAAATAGGACAATAATGTGGTGGGAGAATAACATTAACCATGACTTGAGGAGGTAAATTATACAATGGATGAATGGAAAACATTAGTTCAGGGTAAGATGTATGGAGAACTTTTGACCGTGCGACTATGAACCTATGGTTTCGATAGTACCAATGAGTTATTATTATTATTATTATTATTATTATTATTATTATTATTATTTTAAGGGAAACTTGTGAATGTTTGTTGCAAACCGATAGTCGATAAGTCAGTAGTAATTTATATATATATATATATATATATATATATATATATATATAATTCATGTTAATTACTAAGATTGGTTCTAGAAAACCCTCAATGATGAGGAAAATTCTCAAAATGAATGTATTATTATTATTATTATTATTATTATTATTATTATTATTATTATTATTATTATCGACCGCGGTGGACTAGTGGTTATGCTCCTTGTCTCTGCTCCCGAGGGTCGCGGGTTCAAGCCCGGCCGGGGTCGATGGATTTTTTTAGGATGGAAAAGTCCAAGGGACTTTAAGCCGTAGGACCCTAGTCTGAAGATTTTCTGGCTCGTAAAAGATCCTTAAGCCCGAATGAAAAGGCCTCTAAGCAAAATTTACCGAATTTTCTCGTCCAAGTACTACCATGGTTTCCTAGATGTCAGTATGAGGCGGAACGCTGACCACGGACCACTCAAATGACATCTATACGAAAACAAGTGTTACTAAATTAGTATGATTCAAATTCTTCCCTGTGGGGGAGAGCGCCAAAATCTCTGTTAAAGGAAACATGGGCTTACAAGATACAAGAAGAAGATTATTATTGCATCGTGTAATTCAACACACGAAAATATTTCTGCTCATTTTTTCTAATGTTTTATTAAAAATAAGTAAAGTAAACAATGTTTCATAAAAAACATTGTTTCATGATACATTGTTAATAATTTAAGAGAAGCAATGTGCGGCAGTCTCTAATATCTTAAGATAAGGAGTTCCGGATTCTAGCGGTATATATACGAGTATATATATATATATATATATATATATATATGGTATGATAAGAAAAATAAATGCCTGGACGGGATTCGAACCCGGAACTCTGAGTCTGTACCTCAGCGTATTATCCGTTACACCACCAGGCGAATCAAATTCAAACACTTATTTTTCTTATATATGTATTATATTCTCCATTATTACTAGATATTCTCTTTAATTTGCTTACTTGTTATAGTCAGCTACTAGATGGCAGTGAAGACCGAGTTCTTGCGACATCTAGTAATAATGGAGAATATAATACATATATAAGAAAAATAAGTGTTTGTATTGGATTCGCCTGGTGGTGTAACGGATAACACGCTGAGGTACAGACTCAGAGTTCCGGGTTCGAATCCCGTCCAGGCATTTATTTTTCTTATCATACCATATTAAGCTTGCATTGCTCAATGTTAAACATTTAATTATAATATATATAAGAACTCACATACGAAAACTTGCCTGTCTAATAATGAAATATCAAATCAAATCGCTCTTTGTTTAATATGCAACTCGAGTGGTTAACTGTAATAAAAGTCTCTCCATATCGATTCAATCACAATGATAGATCCTAATTCCAAAAGTAAAGTTCAAGAACGAACTGCATCTTAAGTGGTGTGGCAGCAAAATGAACTTCTTACAGCACAGTTATACTTACTTAATACTTAATACAGGCTTTCCACTTTACAGCAGTTTGCCTTTGATTCCTGCCTTCCAGAGATTCCTATCTTCCCATTGTCCATCTTCCATACCCCTCTTCATAATGACGTCAGATATTCCCTCATACCATTGCTCTTTTACTTCTCCCCTTCTTCCTTCTGCCTGGTACCATCCAATCCAACACCTGTTTAGGTCACTGGTCTTCCGACATCCGTTGTACGTGTCCATACCACTGTAGAGCTCTCTTTGTTATCCTATCGATAAGAGTCTCTTGTGCATTCATTTCTTGTCTGATATATGTATTTCGAATATGTTGTAGCCTGGATATTCTCATACGTCTCCGTAATCCATCCATTTCTGTCGCCAAGATTCTATTCTGCGTCCTTTCATTTATTGTCAAGCTTTCTGATCCAAATGTAAGTATACTTTCTATTATTGTCTGTATAATCTCTTTTTTTTTGTTTTTCTGGTCAAATTTCTATTCCATAAAATACCATTCAGGGATCTAATCGCCTTCCTTGCACAATTTACTCTGTTAATAATATATTTTTCACAAGTACAACATTTATCTATTATAGATCCAAGATATTTAAAATCTTCAACAATTTAATTATAATATTATTTATAAAGTTATACAAATTAAAATTATTTAATAACAAACTAACTTATACATCTCACTGATAGTATTCTTTTAATATTTAATAAATTTAATTATTTATGAAAATAATATTAAGATTAACAAATATTTTCTTTTGTTTTGTTTTAAATATTGTATAATCGTAAAATTAGTTTTCTACATCTCATTATTTTTCTTTGTTTTTATATACATTAGACAGGGACAATTTAATGTGTCTTGCTTGTATACATTTTATTATTAGTTTTAGTCTTAATATTACCTAACATTAACTGGTTGCAATATAGATCGTAATATAATAGATATTATCTTTTTGATCAAAATTTTATTTAGTATTTAATATTAAAGTTAATTGAGATTGTTATATTCTGATGTAATATATGTTTGTCCTGGTGAGTGGAAGAGAAGGGCACATGGCCTTAACTCCACCAGGCTAAATAAATCTAAATCTAAAAAATCAAAAATCTAAATTGGCAATGTGTCTTATTAAGATACATTAGTTTAATCAATTTAATATTTTTTTAAATAAAATAATAGAATGGCGTGCTTGTTCTTAATGTTGTGTTGTCTCGGAGGAGGGCCTGACATTGAACTCATACCTCATTCGGGGAAGCACTTCATGTCTTTGTATGACCACTAAAGTTTGTATGTGATTTATAGTTAAAATCCCTTTCCCTATATGTCATCTCACTATAAGGTACGGGTGTACCTATAAGGCGAGATGGAATAAAACAATAGAAAAAATTACGAGTAGAAATTACTTAAATTTGCGTTGAATTACAAAATAGATAGTAATGAAATAACTTTACAGTTGCACGTGATTTTGTTTTCATTGCGTTCCAATACATTTAAAGTAACCTTCATAAAGTCATAAGATATTAATATTTAGCCAGTTTAAGAGTCAAATATAATGTTTAGCAATAGTTTCAAAAGGTAAGCTAAAAAATAAGATTAAATTTAACAGAATCACAGGGATTAATCATAATTTGGAAATTGTAGTCCACGTTTTATTGAACAAAAGAATTATCATGGTTTGGTCACATTTAAGAGAATCCCTGAAGAATTGATCAGGTCTATCTGATTTATAAAGACGATAGTATTGACCTATCATTTTATATGTGGCTGGAAGTAAATGTCATAAAACTATATATATGTGAATTCCACGATCTTCATGGGAAGTAGCATATAATAAGAACAATTATATGTAGCAGGCTGCTGCGTTGGTCAGGACACGTGGCAAATATAAGGACTGCAAGAGTGTTGCGAAAATTTCTAGTAGGGAAAAAAAGGGAAAACATGCATGGTATGTATGCCAAGAACTAATAACATTAACCATCGTTTGAGGGAGTTAATTTTATATGGAATTATTACTAATATTGTGTAGATAAATAAGCGTAACTAGCTTGATTAAGAAACTTATACTAGGCAGGACCTATATCCTCACCGAGAAATATTGGTATTAAAAGTACTTCTGACGCGATTATTCACTTTTGTCCTATTTTTAATACAAGAGGTATATATATATATGTCGCTTTTGTACTACTGTGCACATGGTAAATGGAACAATAGCAGCAAATACATCTGCTAGTCCAGAAACATGATGAAGTGCTACAAGGCTGCTTCCATGTCCTCTTCATTCCACTCACATAAATCAAAATGGTTAATTTCTCAAAAAACAAAATAAAAATGAAGAATCGTGGACTTAGGTTTGTTTTCGTCGGAGTAAGAACGTTGCATAATTTATCGTCTCGCATCTTTGTAGTCAGTTGTCACTGGTCTATAATCCACTAACCCCTTTGCATCGCACTTTTGTTTTCTACTGTTTAGTTCCTACCAGTGTTTTTTTTCTTCTCTTCCATTATCATCTTCTTCTTTATATATATTTTTTTCGCTTACACATTTCAGTTTTTGGGGGGCGCCTGTTTGGCTGTGCGGAGACTATAATAAATTAAGACTACAGCACTTCCCCCACTGTTTCGTTTTTCTTATGAGGACATATTTCATATGAGAAGCAGAATTGGTGTGGTTTCAGCCATCTTTATGGTTTCCCGTTTTACGTCTCGAGTCTCCTGTCACCATGCTTTACAGTATAATTCAACCATTGGTCCACCTGCGACTTTATCATGTTTTCTTTCTCCGTACAAGTCCTCCTACTTCCGACAAGTCTCTCTCTCCTCTCTGTCTCTCCTCTCTCTCTCTCTCTCTCTCTCTCCTCTCTCTCTCTCTCCCTCGTCTCTCTCATCTCTCTCCATCTCCCTCTCTCTCTCTCTCCCTCCTCTCTCTCCTCTCTCTCCTCTCTCTCTCTCTTGTATATATAAACTTATTATTTATTTTCATATTAATTCTCCCACTTCCCCGTTGTTTATTTGTATGGACTGTCTAATTTTTCACTCTCACTTACCTACACTTCCTGCTCACAGGATATTCCAAAATATGTCCTATATTTTTTTTATTTGCGACTCACAAGGGAACTGTCAACCATTGCATGCCGAAACCTATCTTGAAATTACTTCCAGAGCAGCGCTGTCTACTATATGTGTACTAAGACCGTGTTCAAAAAAAGTACTGCCTTTTAACTGCAAGGTACAGAAATCAAATTCAGATTGCAGTAAAGTCAACCCACTGTACGGAACATATGGTCTCTCTCTCTGCATGGGTAAGAGCTGAGTGAAACGAGGCGGAACGCGGCGCGGACGGCAGAAAAATGAGGGGTATCCAATCTACCAACTCAGGTGTTCTATTACTCCCCTATAGTTTTGATGCTGGATTTTAGTGTCTTGCATTTAAAAAGGATAATATATTTTTATTGACACGGCTTTTAGACATCATAACGCTTCTCTGGAAGAAATTTCATGGTAGACATCGGCGTTCAATGGTTGACAGTTCCCTTACAAATTTACCATATTTTATTTATTTTTAAATTTATTTCTCTGTTTGTTTGCCAGATGCCTATTATACAAATAAACTTAACTATACAATGCTGGCAATCCCTTATATGAACGAAGGCTCATACATAGGGGCTATTCCATTATAATGTAAACACAAGAAATAAACCTTCTTTCGTAACTAAAATCTAACTCCGCCAACTCACTGCCACTATCGAACCTGTAGGCTCATGACCGCTCGGACATAAGCTCTCACACACATCCCTATCCCGAGATAATGTTTTCCAGTCATCCCCCGTATAATCTCCGATTGAGGGTCTTTCCACTTTTCAGCGGTTGCCCTTTTACCAGCCGGCTGCTGGCCCTTCACATCCACATGTGTCAATCACAGAGGTAGATGATCAACAGCCAGTGTAGGGGTGACATGTGGTTAGCATGTGGTTAGCATGTCGAGTCCCCCAGCCGTTATAGCTGGTTCCTCAACCTGGAGCCGCTACTTATTGTAGCTACCCAATTGCCTCACGATGCTGGGTGGGCACCGGTCCCATACTGGCTGAAATACCATGAGAAAATTTCTTCCCCCATGGAGACTCGAACCAGCGCAAGTCCCGTAGCTCTGCGCCAAGGCTTCCTACCTTAACCGCTCGGCTACGGCGCGGGACCCGTATAATCTACTTCCCTCAAATCATAGTTAATGTTATTCTTCCACCTTACTCCTGGTCTACCAAGTGCGAGTTTTCCCTCTGGTTTTTCTAGAAGAAGCTCGCATTGCCCCTCTTTTATACCGTATTCGTGCTACATGTCCTGCCCATCGCAATGTACAAGATTTAATTACTCTTATTCTATCTGTTTCCCTATTAAGATCACGCAACTCACTATTACGTAGTACAATTACAAATTAACGAACTCACTGACACTATCGAAGCATGTGGTTCGTGGCCGCGCGAACATAAACTTCTTCTTCTTCACTTCACGGGCTAGGCAAATTGACTGTTCCGCCTAACAGTTGTTCTGTCCATCTTTTCACTGGCCTTGCTACATTCCTTGAACCTCTTGGCTTGTACTTGAATGCTGCTCTTCGTAATCTTGTTACATTCATTCTTTCCACAAGTGTAAATCATTTCTCTCTATATTCTCTGATTCTCTCATCCAATGGATATATATTTAACTCTGTTCTTATATCTTAATTGCTTATCCGATCCAATCTTGTGCAGCCCTTCGTTCTTCTAAGGTAGTTCATTTCTGATTTTTTTGTATTCTACTTTGCAATTTTTTGGTCATAAACTCTCCATATATTCACATCCTGAGCTAATTTCAAAACACACCCTATATGTTATGTCGTTCTATTCTTGCTAAATTATATTCTTCCGCCTCATTCGTGGTCTACGTACTGCGTTCTTTCCATTAGGTTTTCCTATAATGAGTTTGCTTGTCCCTTTTTTTAATTCCCCATTTGTATCATTTGTTCTACCATTTGCAAGTCTACGAGACTTATCTTATTAAATCTAGTTTCCCATACAGATTATGTAGCTCACTGTTATGTAGTTTTCTCTATTCACCTACCTGATCGGCTCCCTTTTTTCAAAAAAATGTTCGAAGAACTTTCCCATACCGGCCGAAATTCCTTCAGAAAATATATTTCACCTTGAGACAAAAACAAGCGCAAGTCCCGCAGCTCTGAGCCAACAAATTATAATATAATAATAATAATAATAATAATAATAATAATAATAATAATAATAATAATAATAATAATAATAATAATACTTTATTTATTCTGGCAGAGTTAAGGCCATAAGGCCCTCTCTTCTACTCAACCAGCACAAATACAAATAAATATTCGACAAATATAGATATACACTATACTAATTATAAACAGTTAAAGATACAATAAATGTAGCAATGTAAATGTCACGTACAAACAACATTTTATAGGGTAATAACAATAATGATACAATAATAATAATAATAATAATAATAATAATAATAATAATAATAATATAAATATGATACATTATACGGTAAACACCAATTAATATATATATATCTTACACTGGATAATAATGAAGTCGAGTTTAGAGCAAATATAAATTTAGATTTCTTTTAAAAGATGCCAATGTCCGGCAACCCCTTATTTCTTGTGGTAGAGAATTCCAGTTGCGAGAAGTGGAGATGGTATATGACATGGAGTGATGTGATGTCCTATGTTGCGGTATATTAAGTAAGAGACTATGTTGTGATCTTGTGTTTAAGTTATGGTTTGAGGATAGATACTGGAAACGGGATGATAAATAATTGGGAATCGATGTATGTAGGATCTTAAATAGGAGAATTAGACAGTGCGATTTTCTTCTCTCTTTTAGATGTAGCCATGACAATTCGGCTACGGCACGAGATATACTTCATTCACAGTTTTACACTATTTTGTAATGTGGGAGCGAAAAAAATGACATATTGAATTGAAAATAGGCTATGTCCAATAATATAAAAGAAAGTATACTCTATTAATACATCATGTGTTTATATACCCCATCGTCCAGCATTGAGACATGGGTGCTCCCTAGTGGGAGATTTTATTAACCAAGCTAATTTAGTTAGGCTTATTTACCTGCGGATTTTAAGGAGTAATATGTGGTTAGCACATTCCATGAATGATACATCCAGTAGGCAACTAAAGTATTACTTGGATGGATGAAGGTCGGTTTAATTGTGCACAGATGCCTTTTATACATACTTGCGGTTCTTTTATGAGCCGGAAGATCTTTACTCTCGGGACCCACTACTTGAAATACATATAGGAGAAATTGTCCCTTGGATTTTTCCATCCTAAAAATCAATCGACCCCGGCCAGGTTTGAATTGGCGACTTCGGGACCAGAACCAAGGAACATAACTACTAGACCACCGCGGCATTGATGTTTCACAAGTATTAATAATTCAAAGATAATTCTGTAGTTTGGAATATATTTTGATGTTTATTTTAGAATAATATAATATTAACTATGGTTTGAGGAAGATGAATTATATAGCAGATGATTGGAATATATTAGCTCAGGATAGGAGCTTAGATCCGCGTGACAATTGACATACGTACACGTGTAGTTACTTCCATTTATATTTGATTTGTCCTCAAAAGCGGGACTGCATGTTACAGCACTTTTTTAGGCCTATATTTACCCTAACAACACTTATTAAAAACATTACATTTTGCTCTAATATTACTGGTACCGTGTGAACAGACAGGTGAATGGAGAAGATTACATAAAAATAAACTACATGGTCTTTGTAGGAAGTCAGATAAGATGAGTTTAGTATCGTAGACTGCTATGGGCAGGACATGTGGCACGAATGGGGAATGAAAGAGGTGAATGCAAGCTTCTTGTAGGAAAGCCAGAGGGAAAACGCCCAGTTGGTAGACCAAGAATGAGATGGGAGAATAACATTAACCATGATTTGAGGGAAGTATATTATACAGGGAATGATTGGAAGATATCAGCTCAGAATAGGGATGCATCGAGAGCTTATGTCCGCGCAGCCATGAACCTTCGTGTTCGATAGTACCTGTGAGTTATTTAGTTATTACTGGTAACGGTACTGATTTTTGTTCATGTTTACACCTAAGATATATTAATACGGATTAGTTTGCTAGCCGTCGAGAAGAGCGGACGTGTTTTTGTTAGAGTGATTGAAGTGTGCAGGGGACAAAGCATTATGGAAGAAGTTAGAAAGCTGATTGAAACATTGTCAACTGAAGTGAAAGAGGGGTTTGAAAAGTGCAACGTGGGTGAAAAAATTCGTGATATTGAGACGAACATGCATCGGATGGAGGACAGATTGAAATGGCTGGAATCTAAATTAGACTATCTCGAAAACCAGAGTCGCCGTAATAATATTGTGATATATGGTGTGCATGAAGAAGACAGGGAGAGCTGGGAGGAAACTGAACATATAGTTAAAAGAGTAGTGGCGCAAATCGGGATTGATTTGGTGGACAGTGATATTGAAAGAGCGCACAGAGTAGGTCGTTGGAATAGTGGAAAGAGACCGATTGTATGCAAATTATCACACTACAAAATAAAATGTTGGATCCTTAGAGACAGTAAATATCTTAAAGGGACCGGTATCAATATTGCCGAAGACTTTAGTGAGAAGGTGCGCCGCGAAAGGGACTTTCTTAAGCGACACATGCTCGAGGCGAGGAGGCAGGGCTGCCATGCAATCATGCAATTTAATAAATTGATTATAAATGGACGAATCTGGAGCAGGGAAAAACTACAAAATATGGACAACTCTGAAAATGAATTTGAAGAGGTCATTGACAGCGAGTCCCCAAAACATACAGGGGACGCTTCAACAGCAGGTGGTCTCCTTACAGCAGAGGAGGGAGAAAATTCTACACGAGAGAAAGAGAGAGGGACCACTACCTTAATAACTCCCAGAAATCCAATAAACATACAGCAAAAAACGGCCGAACGCAAAAAGCATACCCCACCTCTAAGAGGTGAACGACCGGCGGACACAAGAACTCCAACAAGAAAATCACTAAGACTTCAGAATCTACCCGCAGAAAAGGAACTATTGAGAGGGGGAAGTTCGAAAAATACAGGTAAGACTAATGACAAGGGAACACAATAGGGTTTGTTGACAGTCGGTTCATGGAATATCGAAGGGTTAAAACAAAAACTTTCAATGGACAGATGTGTAGAGTTTATTGAGACTTTTGATATATTAGCTCTAGGAGAAACATGGTTAAAAGCTAATGAATGCGTAAATCTATGTAATATGAAAGGTTATTTTAAGGGTAATCAAAAGAGAGGAAAGAGAGGTAGATATCCAGGCGGTGTTGCCATTTTATATAAAGCTAACTTAGACCCATATATTAAAAAGGTAAATATTACTTTAAAAGAGGCAATTTGTATATATTACCATACAGAAAGAGCAGAAATGTGTCTGTTGTCTATTTACCGCCAACCACTAAATTCCAGGTATGCCAATCCAAATTTTTTCGTTGAATTGTCTGACTCGTTGGCAGAAATAAAAGATAGGTTTCCGGAAGCGGGAATAATAATTTTAGGGGACTTTAACTGTAGGATTGGGGAGGAAAATATCACTATAAAATCGGATGATAATGAAACACGAGGTGAGGGTAGGAGAAGCAAAGATAAGATTTTAAATTCAGAAGGAAACCAATTGTTAGCTTTTTGCGATGCATTTGAACTTGAAATTCTGAATGGGAAATATGGGGAAGATAAAAATGGAGAACTGACATTTATTAATAAAAATGGAAGTAGCGTAATCGATTATTCAATATGCACACAAGACATGATTCCAGTCCTAAGTAATTTCTGTATAGTTTCCAGAATCGAATCACACCACTTCCCAAACAAACTTATTTTAAATATGAAAGGTATTAGTGAGACAGTTAATGATGAGGTGGCAACAATATTGCGGCCAATTATCCGTTTCAGGTGGATCGAGGATCTGAGAGAAGAATTTATCAGGAGTTTGGAAACGCTAATACAGGATCTGCAATTAAATGATCTTAGCGGGGAGGAAATTATTAAAACTTTGACAGAATGTTTTCAAAAAGCAGGGGAAAAATTCAAGGTTAAATACGCAATGAACCAGAAGGACAAAGGGTGGTACAATAATGCATGTAGAAAGAAGAAGAAATTTGTCGAAAGTAGTCTTTTAAAGTTTAGAAAAGAAAGCACAGATGAAAGCAGAAAAAATTATGCGCAAGAGAGAAAGGAATATAAAGAATTATTGGCAGAAACAAAACTAGCATGGCAAAATAAGAAATCCGAAGAAATGAGAGTCGCGACTGAAAGTGGGAACATTGCGGACATATGGAAAGCGATAAGGGAACTCAAAGTAAAGTCCATAAATCGGACAAGAATAACGCCCGGGGAATGGAGAAGTTACTTTGATAGGGTGCTGGGAAATGAGAGGTTAAGATATAATCAAGGAAATATAGTTGAGATCCCTGACCCAATTCATATTCAATTACTGGATCAGGATATTTCGAAAAATGAAGTGGTTTCTTCCATTAAATGTTTAAAGAATGGTAAAGCACCTGGAATTGATGGAATACCAGGGGAATTCTTGAAAATATGATATCATCCAATAAATTATTAGACGTTTTGAAAACTGCGTTCAACAAACTTTTTAATGGAGGAGATTATCCGGAAGCCTGGGCGACAGGTGTCATCCAACCGCTATACAAAGGGAAAGGTGGGGCACAGATACCAGAAAGTTATAGGGGAATTTGTCTCTTGTCAGTGTTCGGAAAAATATATTGTAAAGTACTTTACGAACGAATCAGACAATGGGCTAAAGAGAACAATAGGCTCTCAAAATATCAGGCAGGTTTTAGAGAAGGGTACTCCACGGTGGACAACCTATTTGTTCTGAGAACATTAATTGATGACAATCTGAAAATGAAGGGGGGTAAATTATTTTGTGCATTCATTGATTTTAAGATGGCATTTGATACTGTGGACCGAAGCGCACTTTGGGAAAAATTAAATCGGAAAGGATTGTCTCATAAAATGATACATGCTTTAATGTCAATTTATAAATATGTTAAATTTTGTATAAAAGTAGACCAAGGGCACATTACAGAGAGCAGTGAAGCCAATCGGGGAGTGAGACAAGGTTGCATTTTATCACCAATGCTATTTAATCTATTCGTTGATGATATTGTAGACGTAATGCTAGAAGGAGAAATTGAGGCTCCGGAGATAGGAAATGTTAGAATCCCAGTCCTGTTGTATGCAGATGATTTAATTATCTGTTCCAAGACAATCAAGGGATTGCAAAGAGGTCTTGACCTACTGGAAATATACTGTAGGAATTGGGGATTGACTGTAAATGCTAGTAAGACAAAAACAATGACCTTTAAAAATGGGACGGTTTATGGTAGAGCAGAGGAATGGAAATACAGAGATCAAGTACTTCAAAACGTGAAACATTTTGAATATCTTGGTACGACGTTGAAAATGAACGGAAAGTGGAAAAAACATATTGATATAGCATTATTTAAAGGGAGGGGACAACTTAACAGTGTACTCGGTATTCTGGGTCGAGTGCCTGATATTCCAGTCAGCACATTAGAAAAAATGTATGGAGCTATGGTCAGGCCAGTAATGCACTATGGTAGTGAGATTTGGGGTTTCCAAAGAACGGAAATACTAAATAAGGTATATACGCATTTTCTAAAGTATATTACAGGACTTAGTAAGGCCGTTTCTAACTGTGGAATTTTATATGAATTCGGGTCATTCCAGGACGACATTAACTGTAAAATTCGTGTACTCAAATACTGGTTGCGAGTAATCCAAGGTGAACAAACAATGCTTAGAGCAATTTGTTACGACCACCAAATTAAAAACATAGATGTTAAATTTTGGGCAGACGAGGTTAGGAGAGAACTCCAAAAGATTGGGATGGGTTGGATATGGGAAAAAGGGACTGAAAATCGCAAGAACGTGTGGAGAAAAATAAGGAGGAGGTACTTAGATATAAACCAACAAGATACCTTCGCCGAATGTACAGGAAAACGCTCACTGTGTTTACAAAGAGACCTAAAACACGTCTGGGGAAAAGAATCGTATATACTCAACCTAGGATTTAAGGAGAGATCAGGGCTTGCTTGGTTTAGGCTAGGGGCATGGAAATTTCTAAAAATTAGCGACGAACACGATATGCGAATATGTCCAATGTGCGGGAACTTTGAAGATGAGATACATATATTAGGAAAATGTAATGATTTAGAATATTGGAGACGTCAGTTATTACCGGAAAGATTTCTAAATTCAAATCGGGAAAGATTGGCATGCTACGAGTTATTGGTAAATCCAGAAAATTGGATAAACCTCGGTAAATTTCTGGACAAAACGCGAAAAATAAGGACAACACTCATTCATGAATAAATATATGTTATCAAAATGCAATACCATTAATTCTTAACAATTATATATAAATTAATTAGTGTATAATGCTGTTGTATTATTATTTAATTGCAATATTAATGTGTTTTCGTTATGTAATTGTAATGTTAATGTTTTTTTAGTGTATAATGCTATTGTGTTATCATTTAATTGTAATATTATTGTGTTTTCTTTGTGTAATTGTAAGGTTAATGTTTTTAGTGTATAATGTGTTATTATTGTGTTATTATTTGTTTTCTTTATTAATTGTAATATTATTATTATTGTGTTTTCTTTATGTAATTGTAATGTTATTGCTATTGTGTTATTACTTAATTGTAATATTATTGTGTTTTCTTTATGTAATAGTAATGTTATTGCTGTTTTTGTTTATTTTTTTTACACTAGTACCAATTATTACTTTATTGTAACGGACTGTCAACAGCACGTACGGCTTACTGCCCGTGCGACCCATATTTGTAAATAATATTGTAAATATCTTACTTTTTGTCTAATAAAGTCCTACTACTACTTATATTAATACAGGAGTGATAAGATTATTATATTTTATTAATTTTATTCATATGTTCTCCTCCGATCATAGAAGTTAAGCAACATTGGGTGTGGTTAGTACCTGGATGGGTGACAGCTTTGGAACACCACTTGTTGTTGACAATTTATTTTTGGAAAGGGGGGGGGGACGCACGGTAGCGTTCTTGGTTAAGGCAATGCGCTATACAAGTGTCCGGGATTCTAGTACCGAAGAGGTCACGATTTTTAAATAGACCTAAAGCTTCTGGCGGCAACATGGTCACTAGTTTCTAACAGGAACCAGTACTAGACTTTTTTCTTCAGGTATTCTATAAAAATGGGAGCCTTAGTATCCTTTTCCCGGAGGGCCTTCGAAGGCCTGTAGTGGAATTATTGTCTGTCCAACGGATCTGTGCTCCCGTAAGATATAATTTCCCTCCCTACATTCCTATCTTTCTCTCTCTCTCTTTTCTATCTCTCTCGTGCACTTGCACTCCAGTGTTGTCAACTCAACTCCAACCTTGCATTATTCAATATACAAGAGCCATAACACTGGGGGAAGTTTGGCAACATCTCCACTCGATACGTTACCATGACCGCTCTTTGACGTAGTGTGAGGGGGTCCGGTGAAATGGTGTGAGTATAGATGTGTACTTTTCTAAGAGCGATGTGAGCGCTATAGGGGCACAGATCCGTTGGTCCGAGTAAACTTTACCTTTGCACAGAGCATACACTAGTTTCATTATACACTGATTGTAAATCCGATTGAGGGTCTTTCCACTTTTTCAGCGGTTGCCCTTTTACCAGCCGGCTGCTGGCCCTTCACATCCACATGTGTCAATCACAGAGGTAGATGATCAACAGCCAGTGTAGGGGTGACATGTGGTTAGCATGTCGAGTCCCCCAGCCGTTATAGCTGGTTCCTCAACCTGGAGCCGCTACTTATTGTAGCTACCCAATTGCCTCACGATGCTGGGTGGGCACCGGTCCCATACTGGCCGAAATACCATGAGAAAATTTCTTCCCCCATGGAGACTCGAACCAGCGCAAGTCCCGTAGCTCTGCGCCAAGGCTTCCTACCTTAACCGCTCGGCTACGGCGCGGGACAGATTGTAAATACTTTTTATATTTTTAATGCCTCAGTTTGCCCTTTTTGGACATTTCTGGTGTTATCTCCTGGCATTGGCGTAATTGTAACCCACTTCTGAGGTTGAGGCGCATGGAAGACGGGGTTACGTTGCCCCGATGGTATGATGGGTGATGATGATAGTGGTTCGTCAGGAGAGTCCCTAATCCTAAGCTTAATCTAAGATGAATATTAATGATGATGATGATTGCGATGACCATATGATGTTCGGGGACCGTTTGGGCTTTGACGTTTCCCGACAATCCTCTTACAGGTGAGGAAAAACCCCGATAAAAACCTCACCCAGGAAACTGTCCCGACCGGGGATCGAAACCGGACCCGCTGCGTGACAAGACAGCATGCTACCTCGAGAACACAGCGGTGGACTGATTTTTAAATATTATTTTGAAAATATTTATCTTATTTTAACCCTAAATTAAAAATGTAATGTACATTTTTTATGAACTTAGGACCGAATATTAATGAATATTAATGTAGCAAAATCCAAGGCTTGCAGAATGTCACATTTGCTTAGTCCTCTATTGTTCCCTATCTTCTCCCAATTGTGTCTGTTCCATTCTCGTGATAACCTTCATAAACTGGAAATCAAGATCCATTGCGTGTCCATGGTCCATAACTTTCTTTACACTTGTTCTTAGATCTGAAGAATCTTATTTTCCCATATATTTTTAACTGTGTGATTATGAATCCCACGCCATAGTCGAATGTTATAAGGCGATATCTTAGTGCAGAGTTACAGGACCTGCGTTGGTTTGAGTCCCAATATGGGAAGACATTTTGTCATGGAACTTCGAACAGTATGGGATTGGTGCAGTGAAAAAATTGGGTAGATGTTTTAAGTAGCGGCTTTAGTTTGAGAAAACAACTGTAACGGACGAGGGAATCGAAATGCTGATTACATGTTACCCCTAACACTGCTAGATGGTCGTCCACCTCTGTGTTTAAACGCATGTAGATATGAGGCCATCAGTATGCTCGTAGGCCTAGGGCTTCCTGTCGCGCCATGAAGTTTTTATGATTGCAATGAAGTTATATTTGATGCCCTGTGCTGTTAAACTAAATGCTAATTCAATCCATATTCGTCTCTTTTTTAACAATGCTTGAATCCAGTTCGTATTTTTGAACCGTTTTCTGAACGGTATTTTCCCCAAGGATTTTCCAATAAACATTTCAATTAAATTCTACTTACCCTCGTTAATATTCAAAATTTTTGTTAATATTTAAACACTTTAGTTAATATTTTACATTGTTTTAATAAATTGGGAATGAAATAAAATGATAATTAATTTTAAAACAATGTAATAAAATACAATGTTGAGTGATTCCGGGCTTTGTGCCCGTGGTCCATTACTGGTATTCATACCAGACGTTTCTCTCTCAGCTGCGGAGGTCATCTTCAGTGGCGAGTACTTCTAGGTGTTGTTTCCTGGTCGGAGGCTCACAGTCGAGCCTCCGACCAGGAAACAACACCTAGAAGGACTCGCCACTTAAGATATCCTCCGCAACTGAGGGAGAAACATCTGGTAAGAACACCATTAATGGACCACGGCCACAACATTATGATTACCGGCCATGAAAGCCTGCATTCAACCAATGTAATAAAAACTATTTACAGTAAAATAAATTAATTTGTGTTTCATAAATAAAACGCAGGAAAAATAGGAACCCTCTGTATTCTATCGATATTATTATTTACATCAAAATTTGATATATTAACTTAATAAGTAAAGTAAAGTGATCCCACAACAGACCCGTAGGCCCTTGGGGTAGTAGGAGGTTAAGGCTCCCACTTTTTCTAGACAATCGGCACTTCATGTCAGCCGGATTGTTAGCCCTGCGTGACGGCCGCCTTTACCCCCAGAACAAGCATCTGGTACTCATTTCCGTTAGAGGCTGAGTCGACCCCAGGGCCATAGTGCCGCCAGAGGGTTTGGGTCAGTTTAAAAGTCCTGATCCCAACGGGACTTGAACCCTCGACCCCCCGGCTTGTAGCCCAATGCCTTAACCACTACGCTACGGCGTATGTAATGAAAATATTATTTGCAATACATTTATATTTATGTAATATATTATGTACATATAAAATAATGTACTATGTAAACTATACATTTGCATATTCAACGTTTTCAAAATTTCACGCAAGAAATAGGCCATAGATAGAAACAAATAGAAATCTCAATGCGTAATATTAGGGTTATTAGCTGGATGGGTAGCAGTTCTATTCCTCTCAATTCCTCACATTTTGTCATAGTTTTTCAAATTAATATGCAGAAATAGTTGCATTACCATGCTATATGAATCAATTTTAAAATTCAGTTGCATCACCTTTGGGGTTGTGCAATAAAATGTTAAAATCTTCAAATAACTACCTGATATATTTTATTAGTACCATCTTCGGCATGTAATGTGGAACATGATTCTGAAAATGTTTTACTTATTTTACCAAGTTTTTAAACAGAAGTTAATTTTAGTTGATGTACGACTGATGCACCAGTTACTTGTTGTGAGATACTATGTAAGCCAAGAAGATAAACACATATAAAAGTCTAGCCACTATTCTACGAGTAAGAAGTACATCTAAAGAACCCTCCTCTTCCCTTACAAAGACACCATAAGGGCACACAATATCAACCCAACAGTATAACGACAACAGCTGAATACACAAAACAATTAAATGTCTCAGAAAAGAGAAGAACAGAAGAATAACCTAACATTATGGTTCGGTTGCAAAAAGAATGCAAATCGTTATCCTAGTAGAAATATCGAACGTGATTTCAGAGTTATTAATTTCCTAAGAGAAAATTTGTTACTATGGAAGAGTAGCGCGAATGAAGTACTTTGCCAATTAAAAAAAAAGTTACTAATTGATGAAATTACTCACTGAAGAACACTTTTTACTCACTGCGGTTACTGACTTGTTTTCCATTAAAAAAATCATAGACTGTCATCTGCAACCGAGGTAATTAGACTTATCGTTTTTATAATATTGTCGCTAAGATATTATTGCTCTATCATCATCATCAAGGATTAGACCTGAAGGTCTGTTCTAACTCATGTTAGAATTGGTTCGTCCACATTTTACTGGGTCTTCCTACATTTCTTCGTTTTAGTGGTCTTTAGTCAAAAATCTATTTCACAATTCTGTCGTTATCTATTCTATTAATCTGGTATATCTATTAGTCTCTGTGCTGTGTAAATGTATATAATAGCTTGGATATATTTATTTCCGTTCGTATATATTCATTTAGTTTCCGATCTGCTATTCTATACCCAACCACACGCCTTAAGAACATAATTTCTGAAGTTTCTATTCTTCTTTCTTGGTTTTCAGTTAAGGTCATGTATAAAAGTTATTGTACTGTATACAGAATTACGATACATATTGGAAAGACCGGGTCATGTTTGGGGAATGGAAGATTACAGAATCAATAAATCAATAATGTAATTCACTTTTAAAGTAACTACTGTTGTGCTCCAGGCTAATAGATTATTAACTCATCTTCCTGACTTCAACGTTTCCTCCTTATATATGAAGTTTTGTTATTCAAAATGTACTTTTGAACTTTCTGATCAAATGTCATTTCGGAGAAAAGCTTTTATCAAAGTTTCTAACTCAGTCCTATATGTTTATCTTTTTTTTTTCTTTCTTGATTTAATAGGTTTTTGCTTTAATCAAACTAGATCAATATTTACAATATACAAGAATCGCTACTTGACATACTTGTGTTATGGCTAAGATATTTTACAGAACTTAAATTCTAGCAAAATGTATCTATAATAATTGTATAAATGAGTTTGTTATGCGTAGTAATACAGAGTCGTTAAAGATAAAAATGCAAGGCGTATCCAGGTAATGTTAAAATAACCCTACTTATTTCCTAATTGCCGTCTAGGTATACGCAGCTGCCCTTCCAGATTCGAATTCTGGCGGTTCCAGAGGGGTATTGGTGGTGGCCCATACCGGGGGTTTGGTATTTGTATGTCATCACCCACGTTTATGATCCATATAACAAAGTTTGGACTGCCATTATTTCTTACAATTTCAAATTTGTCTCTACTCTGACTTAATATTACGCTATTAATAATGTTGATTTTATTGTTCTTAAAATCCACATGACGCGACAGGCCTAGAAGGCCCTTAGCCTACCAACCATGCTCACCTCACATCCACGTGTGTTAAATACCAGAGATGGACGATCATCCAGCCAGTATAGGGGTGACATGTCGTCACATTCGGTTCCCCAGCCGTTATAGCTGGTTTTCTCATATTGGAACCGCTACTTACTTTAACTATCCATATTCTTCATGAGGCCTGTTTGGCATCGGTCCTATACTCGTCGAAATTCCATGAGAAAATATTTTTCTCATAAGGACTCGAACCAGTGCAAGTGCCATAGTTCTACTCCAAGGCATCATTTCTTAATAAGCTACGACAAGGGACTTATTGCACCTAAATATTGTTGAAATTTGACTAATTTATATCAACATCCCTGGTGATTATGTAGGAGATATTGCAAAAGGTTAAAGCTGGTGTAGATCATAGTGGATTCATCGATGTCAAATAGGTGTACTTCATAAATTCCGTGAAAAGCCCACTTTCATAACATGAGGCAGCACTACCAGCAGCCCCGATCCAATGTTCATATCGTGAACTCTTGACATTATAACCTCTGGTTGTAGCAAGTGGAAAAGTTTGAGTACGGTGCTCTAAAATATTGTTCCCCCACCTGAGTATGGGATCAACCCCAGATAGAAAAGCAGTCAGGTTCAGAGGCCTTAAGGTGCCAACCTTACTGTTGAACTTAGCGAAGGATTGTTACTCCATTCTAAGGGCATTGCATACATACTCGTAATACTCTGGAGATAAAACTACACATACATTTAATTAACACGAATATTTTAATAACGCAAGTAATCAGAATTTGTTTATAAATATTCCATTCCATTAACGCAGTTTAACCTCTCACCTTTTAGTCACTTCTACGCGCCACACGCTACCCGGGTCTTACAGTGACACGACCTGTCGGGAGAGTGATTTTAACTATGCATCACATACACATTTTTGACCTCATAAAGACATAGAGGGCCTCCCCGAATAAGTAATCCGCACAAAGTCAGGACCTCATACTAAACATTGTGAATATGATTATTAAGATTATGATGGCCAGAAGATGTTCAGGAACCGTTTGGTCCTTCAACTTCATTGACTTTTTCTTGTACGTGAGAAGAAAACCCGAAAAGAATTATAAATACAATAAATGATAGTTATAATTTCAAATCTATGCATCAAATGTCTAAGGTTGGTAACATTTGAAAGAGAAAGTTGGGACGTTTTATTTAAATGTTGTTAATTTTAGAACAAAATATTTAAAACTATTCACATGAAAATATCCTCAGTAGCTACACTCATCCGGAATTAACTAAAAAAGTATTAAACATTTTGCAACATCTCGTTTAAAATGTTCTGCTCTGAAAGAGAACTAACTAACTCACTAGCACTTTCGAACCCATAGGTTCATGGCCGCGCGGACATAAGCTCTCCATACATCCCTATCCTGAGCTAATGTTTTCCAATCATCTCATGTATAATCTACTTCCCTCAAATCATATTTAATGTTATTCTACCACCTCATTCTTGGTCTACCAACTGGGTGTTTTCCCACTTGTTTTCCTACAAGACTATATAAGAGTGAGCTACATAATCACAAATGATCAATGTGTGATGCTTGACTCAGACGTCACACATAAAGACGATAATCTCGTATGGAATAGTTCCTGCCAGGTGTATCGGAAGAGACGCATCGTATGTCACATAGTTTGTCAGATCACCAGTCCTGATAGTATCGTGTGGTGGTTAGCTAAGGCCAGGTGCACATTACACCAGTACATGATTTGACAGACTTACAAGAAAGTATGTGTGCAGTTATTAAACAATGTAACACCAGAGAAACTTCGTAATAATAGAATATGTTTGAAAATTTCACCTGCCACTAAGAGAAGCCATTTTGAGATTTATAGAATATAAGTTAAGAACAGTTCTCAAGTTTCACTATTTGTAGCAAATAGTTTCTTTGATTTATCTTTAATTATTTCTTCATTTTCTTTATTCAGAAGTTATAGCTATTTATTTTATCATTCTTGTCAAGCTGGTTGCTTAGTATGATTTGGGAAAAAGAAGCTCTTCCAGATGAATGGAAGGAATCAATTATCGTACCAATTTATAACAAAAGGAGATAAAACGGATTGCAACAACTACAGGGGCATCTCATTACTTTCAACTTCGTACAAAATTCTAACAAATATATTAGTCAGCAGACTTACTCCCTATATTGATGACATTCTAGGAGATCATCAATGTGCATTTAGAAGAAACAGGTCTACAACAGATCAGATTTTTAGTATAAGACAGATTTTAGAAAAGAAATGGGAATATAATGGTACTGTACATCAACTACGTATATGTAGACTTCAAAAAAGCATATGATTCAATTAAGAGGGAGAAGTTATATAGTATCCTGCTGGAGTTCGGAATTCCTAAAAAGTTAGTTAGACTTATACGAATGTGTCTAAATGGCACAAAGAGTAGGGTGCGTGTAGGCAAACAGTTTTCAGACACTTTTGAAATCCAGAATGGGTTGAAGCAAGGAGATGCACTATCTCCTCTACTATTTAATTTTGTACTAGAGCATGCCATTAAATCTTTAGAGAATGAGGAAGGCTTACAACTGAATGGTATTAATAAGCTGTTAGTTTATGCTGATGATGTAGTACTACTGGCCGATAGCGAGGAGATACTAAAGGCCAACACGCACACACTATTGAGTAACACTAAGAAATTAGGACTGGAAGTAAATATCAGTAAAACTAAATATATGGTCACACGTAGAAATTCAGTATATAATGGAAATGGACAGCTAATGACAAATGAGGGAAATTTTGAGGAAGTGGCTGAATTCAAATACCTAGGAACAATAATCACAAATAGGAATGAGATGCACAAAGAAATTAAACATAGGCTCAATTCTGGAAATGCGTGCTATTATGCATTGCAGAGACTCTTGATGTCCCAACTCCTTTCAAAAAACGTTAAGCTGAAAATATATAAAACTATTATTCTACCAGTTATATTATATGGGTGCGAAACATGGACTCTTACTTTAAGGGAGGAAAGGAGATTACAAGTATTTGAGAATAAAGTTCTTAGGAAAATTTTTGGACCAAAGAGAGATGAACAGACAGGTGAATGGAGAAGACTACATAACAATGAACTACATGGTCTTTATAGGAAGCCAGATATAATAAGAACAGTTAAGTCTCGTAGACTGCGATGGGCAGGACATGTTGCACGTATGGGGAATGAAAGACGTGCATGGAAACTTCTTGTAGGAAAGCCAGAAGGAAAACGCCCAGTTGGTAGACCAAGAATGAGGTTGGAGAACAACATTAACTATGATTTGAGGGAAGTAGAATATACAGGGAATGATTGGAAAGTATTGGCTCAGGATAGGGATGTATGGAGAGCTTATGTCCGCGCGGCCATGAACCTACGGGTTCGATAGTGCCAGTGAGTAAGTAAGTAAGTATTCTTGTCAAGTGAACGTCGGGCGCGGTGGTCTAGTAATTATGTTCCTTGCTTCTAGACCCGAGGTTCGCGGTTACGATAGAAAAATCCGAGGGACCAGTTCTCCGGGAGGTACTTTAAGCCGTAGGTCTGGAGTCTGAAGATTTTCGTGTTGTAAAATAGCCTCAAGTCTGGATAAAAAGTCACCTGAGCAAAATTTAACCGACCTTGATCCATCCAAATAACACTTTAGCTTTTGATAGAAGTCTCTTCAAGGCGATATACTAAATATATGTCCCTCGCTGAAATGTGTAGGGAAATAAGTCTTATTAAGTTATGATGAAGGATTTAGTGTCCCAGGTTTTGGTAACTTCTTAAAATGGATATCTGGTTGGGTTTAGGTTTGGATCAAATATTAATTTGGGTAAATTGCAGTAGAGCTGTTGATTCTCTTCACAGAGTCAGAGGATAGTATATGGGAGACGGTTAAAAAAAATTGTAAATGAAACAATTCAAATGTATTCTAAATTAAAATATCCAAGAAGACTAAATAAATTATGGTGGTAAAATTCTTCACCACACATGTAAATATCGTTGATTACTTTCATTTAAATATAGAATATTCACTTTTCTCAATCCTTGAATCAGAGGTTATTAATTTTTTCTTGAGGAGCTATTTTTTTCTTCCACTCAGAATAAAAGTCGACGCCAGAATGATAGATTTAACATTTTACAATATAAAGTTCATTATTACATCATTAAATTCTTAATTTATATTGGTTAATAACTATATTGATATTTAATATAAGGTTAAATCCGAATGGTCATATGAGAAAGATAGCCTAAGTGCTTTTAATTCCAATCACAGTTTAATTTACTTTTAATTATGAGAGTATAAAATTATTCAGATTTTTTAAAAGTTTAATATAAATACTTTAGAATTTTGACAACAATAAATTAAGATACTTTTTAAAAGAAATGTTAAGAAAATCTTCATCTAGTAAGATATTTTATTATTATTATTATTATTATTATTATTATTATTATTATTATTATTATTATTATTATTATTATTATTTGATAACAATGCAATATTTAAGTTTTTATTTAAAGTGAAAATTCATATATAAAAATAATTTTAAAATATAAAATTATTTATTAACTTTAATTTTACCATTTAGGCAATATTAAAATCCTGCTTCAGTTTGTCTGGTTAAGAAACTTCCAACTGGGGGAGGACCCATCTTCTGAACTAGACGAGCAGGGATCAATAAATCAATATATTAATGTGTATAATACATGAAAAGAAAAATTAATACCTAAACCGGGATTTCAACCCGAGACCTCTAACTTTATACGTTAGTGCGATAACTTCGCTACTCAGTCTTCTAGTGTAACCATCAAAAGTTAGGGATCTCGGGTTTAAATACCGGATAAGGCGTTAATTTTTCTTCTCATGTAATAGTTGGCACTAATTCCTAAAAGTCAACGTTTTATTATAAGATCGTTATATATAGCCTCAAAAATTATTTTGGACCAAAGAGTGATGAACAAATAAGACAAATGGAGAAGACTTCATAACAGTGAAATACATGTTCCCCATAAGAAACCAGATATAATAAGAAAGTTAAGTCTCGTAGACAATAAGAAAGTTACGTCTCGTAGACTGCAATGGGCTGGACATGTGGCACGAATTGGAAATGAGAGAGGGGCATGGAATCTTCTTGTATGAAAACCATAGTGGAAAACGTCCAGTTGGTAGATCAAAAAATGAGGTGGGGGAATAACATTAACCATGATTTTAGTGAAGTAGATTATACAGGGTACGATTGGAAAACATTAGCTTAGAATAGAGGTGTATGGAGAGCTTATGTCCACGCAGCCATGGACCTACGGGTTCGATAGTGTCAGTGAGTTTATATAATTTTTGTTTTGAATAACTGTTTATCTCTATTCACAACTGTTTCCCTTATCCATCCAAAATCTTATTAACAGTTAATCGGTTCAAAAAGTTTAAATTTTATTTAACCAAGTCGTTACATAAGCATTAGTTTCCGTTGATTAATGTGTATTTAATCCATGTAGCCATTAATGATGTAATAAATTACTCTGTATTACATTGATCTGATATACTTCAAAGTGGCGATTATAACGGACAGTGGCCAAGTTTATTACAAAATGACCACTATGACCTATGTTTTAAAGCCAGTGTCACGTCATAAGACATCGCAAAGGATAAAATGACTCTCAAGTGGCCTAAAGGACAAGAAAAAGTGTAAGAAACGATAATGGGACCAAAGGTAAACGATAATGGTCATTACTTACTATGAATCACGACTATGTATCTGGACAGATTTGCTTTCTCTTCTTCTCTTTTCTTTCTCTAAAGTATAATAAATTATGTGGTGACTAGGGAAAAGAGAAAGACTTTCCATTTAGCGAATGGATATTGGATATGGACCGTGAAGAAGATATTGCGCACGTAAACTGTTAGAGAAGAAAGAAACGCTGTCCTCTCACGCACCATTTGAAAACATGCGTATTCACACGTCCCCACGTAAATACTAACATACGATCCAGTAGCTCTGACTCCAGAGAATCGGTAGATCTTTAAAAACAGGCAATATAAAAATCTACATTTGATTATTAAATCGATAGGCCTATAATACCTTACTTCTTGAGTGAAAGTATTATTAATGTGATTATTATTAATTTTAATATTGTAATAATTATAAATTTTTATTAATATCACTTTTTTTCAAACCAAAAATTTACATTTCTAAAATCTCTGTATTAATGTATTTAGTTACGTGATAAATTATTTCAACATATATTTGTAATTACTCCAGTATTTCAAACTAATGGATTTACCTTTAAGTGTAAGTTTATGTCAATATTATTTAGTATTATATTTAAAGTATCCCGTGATGATCTGGTGGTTATGTTCCTTGCCTCTGGTTCCGAGAGTCCCTGGTTCAAATCTAGCCGAATCGATGGATGAAAAAATCCAAGTAAAATTCCTCTGAGAGTGACTTCAAGGCGTGGGTTCCGAGCCTGGATATTTTCAGGATCGTAAAATAACCATAAGTCTGAAAGAAGAGGTCTCTAAGCAACATTTACCGACCTTTTTCATCCACATAATACATTTGTTGCTACTAGATGTCTCATTGGGTCAGAATGCTAACCGCATAACATTCATGACATGCGTAACTATTTTTTTCTGATTGAGAAGTTTCTAATTGGGGAAGCACCCATTTCCCCGCAGTGGAACTAACGAGGGTCAATCCTCAGCAATCCAATATATCTATAGATAATTACGGTTTAGAAACCCTCAATGTAAGCTTATACTGGTTGAGTGAAAGATAAGAACTTTTGTACTTAATTCTGTCATTTTAAATAAATACATTTTGACGCATTGTATAGTAGCGTTTGAATTGCGCGAGAGACGGCCGGTGTACAGATATCGTATTGTTTACTGGATTGAAAAATCGCGAGTTGACGACTCACGAGTTCAAAGACGCGCGCATAAATTTCGATATGCACCTAGCCTTTAATTCCGAAAGGTTCTACACACATCTACCCCTCCTGTCCAAAAGATTCGATTTCCGAAGCTTCCATACCAGAAAAGTCTACATTGGAAGCCGAAAAATTTGCTTCCTGGCTTATATAAAAAACTGTTACCAGACAGCGATACAATGAACTATGATGAGAAGAAACTGTGGCAAGTGAAATCATTAGGGACTGGAAATAATTGCGCGGCAAATAAACTGTAAAACAAGATCAATTATTACCTCAAGTGGAATGTAAAATGTTACTGAAAGTTTATGTGAATCAAATAAAGTTATTATATGAAAGTTTTACGTAAACATATGTTGTATTTATTGAAAGAAACAAGGTAAGAACGACCCTCCTGTAGAGAATGAAAATATTATTATTTTCTTTTTCATTGCGGATGAGCTCATGTAGGACTACGCAAATGACTTAGAGCCGTTTCCTTTGAGCCCAAATTTCTTTCATCCCTTTACTATGAGCTTGTTTTCTATCATCTGTCCAAGTTGTTCCAGTTTTCTTCTTCGGTTTTGTCCTCTTGGTTAAACTTGCCACTTATTCACCTTAATTCTAAATATATCTCTGTTTGGGATATCTTCTTTAATAATTCCTGCCAATTTTAAGTCCTTTATTATTATTATTATTATTATTATTATTATTATTATTATTATTATTATTATTATTATTATTATTATTATTATTATACTACCTTGGTTTTCTAGATGTCAGTATGAGGCGGAACGCTGACCACGGACCTCTCAAAATGACATCTATACGAAAACAAGTGTAACTAAATTAGTATGGTTCAAATTCTTCCCTGTAGGGGGAGAGCGCCTAAATCTCTGTATAGGGAAAATAGGCTTACAATAAAAATATTATTATTATTATTATTATTAGTAGTAGTAGTAGTAGTAGTAGTAGTAGTATTTTTATTTTTAGTATTATTATTGTTATTGTTGTTATTATATTTACATCTACGTTAGTGTATAAAATAATGGCTGAGTATGCATGCATCATATTTTTAATGTTTTCCAATTTTTATAACTTGTATATTGTATTATTTTTTAATTATATTTTGTATATTTCTGCTAGTTGAGTGAAAGACAACGCCTTGTGGTCTTAACTCTCCTCCTTAATCTCTCTCAATTCTACAGCCCAAGGATGACTCTGGATTCCTTCATAATCCTCCTCCACTCCTCTCTCTCTCTCTCTCTCTCTTCCTGACTTTCATTTTCAATTCACTAATTTTCATTTTACCAATATCACTCTCTAATTCTTGTAGTCACATTTCCCTTGGTCTATCTCATCTTTTACTTCATAGCATCACACTATTTAAGCTATTTTTGGGCATTCTATGTTCATTCATTGTATTAACATATCCCTGCCAACTTGAGTTCAAGCGATTATGAATTTTACAATATCTTGTCCTTTACAAATACGTTCTACTTCTTGATTGTCCCTTATTCCCCATATTCCGCTTTCACATACTCATCCATAGATAACTCTGCCAGAATAAATATAACTATATTGTGGTACTGTGGAAAGCAACGGGAAGCTACCACATCTACAATTCCCTAGTAAAGTTGCAAGCATAGCATGAAAATGCTATGATTGCAGTGAAGGACCTGCATTCGGGCAGAATTACTATGGATGGATAATATGGTGCATGTCCACTGCTGTTGTCTCGAGGTAGCGTACTGCCTTGTCACGCAGCGGGCCCGGGTTCGATTCCCGCTCAGGACAAGTTTCCTGGGTGATGTTTTTTCGGGGTTTTTCCTCACCTGTAAGACAAATGTCAGGATACTTTAAGGCCCAAACGGTCCCCGAACATCATCTGGCCATCATTATCATCAATATCATATTCACCTCATTAGATTAAGTTTAGGTTTAAGGTCTCTCCTGGCGCATCATACAATACACATCGTCATCACCCATCATCGCATTTCGTCAGCGTAACCCCGCCTTTCATGCGCCCCCCACCAACCGCAAAGTTGGTTAGAATACGCCAATGACTGGACAGATTACCTTAAATGTCGAATGGCAAACAGTTGGCATTGGAAAACAACCGGTACGTTGAGAGTACAAACAATAATTCGAGCATTTTCACGGTATGCGCGTATATCACTAAATCGGTATGAAACTTACTGGTTAGAAAAAATCATTAGGCTACGCTTTTTACATATTAATGATACTAGATGATGAGCTTGCGTTTTCGCTCCGCTCACGTTCCAGTTGTAAGTGAACAAATAATATGTATGCCTCTACATTTTCATTTTTTGAATTGTGATTTTACCTTCAAACGTATATGGAATGTAGTTCTCTCTCTAACACACGAAATAAAGGAAATAGAAATAATTCTTCTTCTTCTTCTTTCTCTACGCATGAAAGCTGCCAACTTGTTGCGTGTTCATTCACCACAGGTCCGGAGTATAATAATAATAATAATAATTATATATGTATATATATATATATATATATATATATATACTATCTAGCTCATATATAAGTAAGTTACTCTATGTGGGAGAATCTTAAAATATATATTTTCAATATTAATAGATTAAATAAATAATCAATTCATTGTTTAATTTTAACGCATGCGCAATGCAGAATAATTTGAGTTTCAATTATTCCAAATGGCAGCTTCTCCTATACAATTATTAAAGCATAAAAAATCTTTGAAAGCGGAGATAAATTATTTTGTATATTTTCAAACAGTTTAGTGAAAATATCGTATATTAGACATTGAGGATATGAAAAAACACCAGAATGTACAGGTAAATCAGCATGGAGCATAAATTATGCTCATAATGAAATTGTATATAAAGAATATCTATCGATATCATGGAAAAAACTAAACGTCTGATTAGGAGGCCCATATGTACTTTTTGTCCTAAATAAATTTAATGATTGTCCTTGTATTGTCTTTTTTTTTACTGTAAAATACGTTTTTTGCTTAAGAACAATGTTTCAATGACAGTTCCGTACACAATTCAGTCATAAGGCAGGTAAAAATAGCATCACAGTTTCCCCAATAAACAGTATAAGTATATAGGAGCCGGTGGGAATGAAAGTGGCATAAGTCAATTTAGTGCAGATTAGAGTAATATAATAGTTTGTTAAAATTGTTACTAAAAATCAAATAAAACGATATTGCAATACCGATAACTGGAAAATGTGTACGAGTAAATGGTTAATCTAATCTACAAACATGGATTCTGTATCTTTTATATAACATACAAGAAATTGGGCGAGATTGACTTAAGCCACTTTCACTCTAAACATGTGCAAGGAAAAGTCAGTTATAATGACTTAAATCTGGGTAAGGAATGTATTGTGTTGTACATTTCTAATGTGTATCGTGTTACATTTTGCATGTTGAATACACCATATTGATTTTTGGTTTTCTAAATGTGTTCTGTTACTGACTTTATTACTGTTATTATTAGGCTAATCGATTATCTCTTCATGGTATGGCAAAGATCCAACAACATCATCGGAGATATTTAGATTCAAGAAAAACGTGTGATACACCTGGGGAATAAACGGTAACAGATTATGTCTTGCTTTTTCAACTCCCCAACAGGTCTCTCTGTTGGATGAAGTTTTTCGTATGGCACATTCTTTAAAGCTTCCTTTTCTTCCAGTCGGCTTCATGTTTAGGACATCAAACTTCGCTGTATCTAGTAATGTTTCTTTGTACATTATTTCGTAAGGATTTTTTTGTAGTCTGTTCCATTGTGAATTTTCAATCAGTTTACAGGATTGTTTTCAGTATTTTTCTTCCTCTTGCTCATATTTCTTTCTAAATTAGCAGTAAATAAAATCTTCCTTTCATTTCACTTACAATGAACTTCTTTTTATTTCTACACTTTGCCATGATGTCATACCAATTTTCTGGAACATAGATGTTCTTTCATTTTGCTGCCGACTCTACACTGCCAAAATCTGATTGATTTGGCAAATATGAATGGCCTGGAACCAATAACGTTTGGTCTATGACATCGATCAGTATGAATATACCCCATCGTGTTCCGCATGTATCGCTGTAAATAGTTACATGTTGCATCAAGTTTTAAATGATTCAGTAGACATGAAGAAGTGTCTTGTGAGCCTCTTCCGGCTATTGTTTCATTCCACACATAAAAACATGCAGAATCTTTTTCAAAATCATGTACTCCAAAATTGTAGCAGTAAAGGTTTCTTTTGAAGTAGGCATCTGAAACTGTTAATACTAGAAATAATATCCAGTTTGTAGTTATTAATGATCAAAATTGTACTTCACTCGTATGTACACAACAACAAACAGTGACTTACTTCACTTTCATTCTCGACAAAACATACGTTCCATTAGAAAAGTAAACTAGTGATGCTCCTAGTGGCAGATTTATGTACTAATTATTAAAGCCACTCTCATTATAAATAGTAATATGTCAGAGGATTTGAAATATGGACTTAAGTCATTTTTGTTAATTTTATGACTTATGCCACTTTGATTCTCACCGACTCATATGTAAGTAAATAAACATACACATATAAGGAAATAACATAACTTATGCAAGTTTGTATACAATACAATTATTGTAACTTCTCTCGGAACTAGTATAGCATTATGTCTGTAATATAGACATCAGATACAGCAAGGGAGACCATTAATTCTACTATATAAATGCATGTTTCATTTTCAGATTGTTTACATCGTCGATGAAAGCAGTTGGTGGTGAGTGGATTACCTTTCTTTATAGTAGTTTGTTCTCGTCCATTATTGTTAACAATTGAGTTGAATTATAATTGTTATCTCTGATCGCTCTCGCGGCTGCAAGCGAAAACTAACTGTTGCTGACAAATTAAACAAAATATTGAAACACGGGTCATAAAATATCAAACGTAATAATATTTACATTTATTTCTTTCTGTGTCAAAATGAATTTCATATTTTACAACTATATGTAAATGTGCTCTATCTCAGTACTTCTAAGACAATTACTTCCAACTTTTACACCGTGAACACAATATTTCTCGAATTGTTACATGTTTTAATTTATGTTTCTAGACATGATACTTTATTTTTAAAATATTATTTTATACAGAATACTTTTTCAAAATCCATTAAAAAAGTGTTGATTTTAGGCACCTTTCGCTAAGAAACTACTTTGCAGTAAAGAATCAGAATTTTTGTTTTGCACATTCAAAGTATAATTAGCTAGTCTGATGACCAGAATCAGTATGATACGTATAATAGTTAACCAGAAATATATTTTTCTCCTAATATGAGAATGATTGTTCTGAAAATCTTGTAAATTTTTCATATAATTTTTACTCTAAACTCTGAAATTTTGAATGGATCTTCCTGAAAGTGTTACTTAAAATCCGTTATCACATGAAATAGGAGTGTGCAGAATTTCAACTTTCTATCTCTAATAGTTTCTGAGGAACAGGTACATGACCATGCAAAAATTTGAGAAAACTGATTTAGAAGAAAGATAACTACATGCTGACTTACATCAATAGTTTCGAGGTTCATAATCATATTTTTCTGGTTCCTCATTTGTGGACTCTTTCTGCATCCTTTCTTGTCTCCTCTTAGTTGATGCTTGGGTGGCTCTACATGCGCGATAAAGCCGATCAGTATCAATTTGACGTAATGCCTCGTATGTATTTGACCCTGGTATGAGCTCCATTTTAAATTTGCCCGCTAGATGGCAGCAGGCGCTAATTCATAATTTTAAATTCATTTTAGGATATTACGTAAATTTGTATTCGTGATAGGTATTTAAATAATAATACTTATTTTACAACAAATGTTGCAACATTTTTCTCAGTAATCATTTTTTTAATGTGAGTGTTAATTTATGCAGAATATTTTAACGGAGATATTAGAGTCCGCTATTATTTGACACCTAAAAATTTTCTCACTGGTTTAAGAAACACTCTGCCTGTTCATCTAGTACATTTTCCCCCAATTTGAATTTTTGGCAAGGTGTCTCATTTTTGGGTACATCCGAAATCAGAAAGTCGCCATTCACTATAAAAAAACAAACATGAAAAACTTATACGTCTACTCATGAAGTGATAAAAAAGTTTACAACAATAATGGTATCGAACTCGTAGAGAGACTATCTATATTCTACAACAGAACACACTATGCTTTCTCCTCATTATATCGAATTTATATCTATAGTATTTACGATTTTTTTTACACAATCGAAACTCCTAAAAACTAAAATTTTCATTTCCGTTAATCTAGATAATGAAGAAATCCATATCGTTACATTTGATCGGTGTGGCTATTAAATTTCTAATAACAAATTAACTAGCCCCTAGTAGTAACGAACCGGTAGATTTATGGCCGCACGTACATAACCTCTCCACACATCCCTCTCGGAAGCTATTTTTTTAAATCAGTATGTATATTCTACTTTCTACTCAATTTCCACGTTTGATAATATTTTCAGAAGTCGTTCTTGGTCTATTAACAGGACGTTTTCTCTCTTATTTCCATCTAGCTGCTTCCATTCCCATATATATATATATATATATATATATATATTTCTTTGCTGGTCACATTTAGCGTCTATCTATGAGACTTAACTGTTCTTATTATTTCCGGTTCACTCGTACTAGAAAGATTATGTTGCTCACGGTTATGTATTATTCAGAATCCAACCTGTTTATTCATCTCTACTGGGGCCAAAAATCTTCTTGAGAGCGTTCATCTCCAATGTTCGAAGTCATTTCGTATGGATATTTTACAACTATAAAGTAAATGTGCTCTATCTCAGTAAGTTTTAAGCAGAATTACTTCCAGCTTTTACACCGTGAACACAATATTTCTTGAATTGTTACACTTTTTAATTAATGCTTCTAGACATGATACTTGATTTTTAAAATATTATTTTATACAGAAAACTTTTTTTCAAAATTTGCTTAAAAAGTGTTGAATTTAGGCACCTTTTCCTAAGAAACTACCTTGCAGTAAAGAATCAGAATTATTATTATGCACATTAAAAGCATAATTAACTACTCTGATGACAAGAATCTGTATGATACCTATAACAGTTAACCAAAAATTTATTTTTTTCCAATTATGAAAATAATCGTTGTGAAAATCTTTTAATTTTTCATATAATGTTTACTCTAAACTCTGAAATTTTGAGTGGATCTTCCTGAAAGTGTTAGTTATAATTCGTTATCACATGAAATAGTAGTGTGCAGAATTTCAACTTTCTATCTCTAATAGTTTCTGAGGAACAGGTACATAACCCTGCAAAAAGTTGAGAAAACTGATATAAAAGAAAGATAACTACATGCTGACTTACATCAATAGTTTCGAGGTTCATAATCATATTTTTCTGGTTCCTCATTTGCGGACTCGTTCTGTATCCTTTCTTGTCTCCTCGTTGTCCTGGCTTTCTTTGTTGATGCTTGGGTGGCTCTATATGCACAATAAAGCCTATCAGTCTCAATGTGACGTAATGCCTTCTGAGTATTTGACCATGTTATGAGCTCCATTTTAAAATTGCCTCCAGATGGCAGCAGACGCTAATTTATAATTTTAAATTCATTTTAGGATATTGGGTAAATTTGTAATCGTGATAGGTATTTAAATAATAATACTTATTTTACCACAAATGTTGTAATATTCTTCTGTGTAATCATTTTTAAAAATGTGAGTGTTAACTTATGCAGAATATTTTAACGAAGATATTAGTTTCCGCTATTAGTTGACACCTAAAATTTTTCTCATTGTTTTTACTGACACTCTGTCTGTTCATCTATTCGATTTTCCCCCAATTTAAAATTTTGGCATGGTGTCTGATTTTTGGGTACATCCGATATCAGCAAGTCGCCATTCACTATAAAAAAACAAACATTAAAATCACGTACGTGTACTCTTAAAGTGATAAAAAGGTTTTCAACAATAATAGTATCGATTTCTTAGAGTGATTATCTATATTCAACAACAGAACACACAATGCTTTCTCCTCATTATATCGAATTTATATCTATAGTATGTACAATTTTTTTACACAGTCGAAACTCCTAAAAACTAAAATTTTCATTTCCCTTAATCTAGATAATGAAGAAATCGATATCGTTCTATTTCATCTGTGTGCCTATGACATTTCTAATAACAAATTAACTAGCTCCCTGGTAGTAACGAACCGGTAGATTTATGGCCGTACGGACATAACGTCTACTCACTTCCCTGTCGGAAGCTAATTTTTTCAATCGATATGTATATTCTACTTTTTACTTAACTTTCACGGTTAATAATATTTTCAAAAGTCATTCCTGGCCTATTAACAGGAAGTTTTCTCTCTTGCTTTCCATCTAGATGCTTCCATTCCTATATATATATATATATATATATATATATATATATGTTTCCCCCTTGCGGGTCACATTTAGCGTTATCTATGATACTTAACTGTTCTTATTATTTCCGGTTCACTCGTACTAGAAAGATTATGTTGCTCACTGTTATGTATTCTTCAGAATCCAACCTGTTTATTCATCTCTATTGGGTCCAAAAATCTTCTTCAGAACATTCATCTCCAATGTTCGAAATCATTTCGTATGGATATTTTACAACTATAAAGTTAATGTACTCTTTCTCAGTAATATTTAAACAGAATTTCTTCCCCGTTTTACACCGTGAACACAATATTTCTCGAATTGTTACACTTTTAGTTTATGATTCTAGATATGATACTTGATTTTAAAATATTATTTTATACTGAAAACTTTTTTTTTCAAAATTTGTTTAAAAAAGTGTTGATTATAGACACCTTTTCCTAAGAAACTACTTTGCAGTAAAGATTCGGAGTTTTTGTTATGCACATTCAAAGTATAATTAGCTACTCTGATGACCAGAAGCAGTACGATACCTATAATAGTTAACCAGAAATATATTTTTTTCCAATTATGAAAATAATTGTTTTGAAAATCTTGTAAATTTACATATAATTTTTACTCTAAACTCTGAAATTTTGAATGGATCTTCCTGAAAATGTTAGTTATAATTCGTTGCACATGAAATAGGAGTTTCCAGAATTTCAACTTTTTATCTCTAATAGTTTCCGAGCAACAGGTACATAACCCTGCAGAAAGTTGAGAAAACTGATATAAAAGAAAGACAACTACATGCTGACTTACATCAATAGTTTCGAGGTTCATAATCATATTCTTCTGGTTCCTCATTTGCGGACTCGTTCTGCATCCTTTCTTGTCTCCTCGTTGTCCTGGCATTGTTAGTTGATGCTTGGGTCGCTCTACATGCACGATAAAGCCGATCAGTATCAATGTGACGTAATGCCTTCCGTGTATTTTACCCTGGTATGAGCTTCATTGCTTTGAAGACCAGCAGTCTATGCGCACCCCCATTGTTGAAAGTCAACACAGCATCGTACACACCCACACGTATGGTGCGAATTCCAACAAACACAGTTTTAGGCACACGCACCCATACACAGCTATTAAAACTCTCATTTTTTACATGCATAGGCCCATGTGAACATTTTTGTGAGAAGCTCTGGGCTACTCAGCTCCGAATATGGGATTTATGGCAACCATCACTGCACTTGGAAGGGAATTCTAGTGATGGTACTCTTGCCCAAGTGCTGCAGAATTCTGGTAGCCGCACCATGAAGCGCGTCCTATGGGGCAGAGTTGGAGTTGAGGATCCAGATCGGTGGAAACTTTATAAAAAATAACCCACGCTGCTGTTCTCATTTTCTCCGGGCCATTCATATTTTGTCTGATGGCTACGCCATAACACATTTTGAGTTTATAGAACTCTGCATCAGTTAGTCGAACTGGTCCATTAACACTTTTACCGTCGCTTAACATTTGCCCCTTTAGTTCACTTTTATTTTCTTTTCTTAAATTAGTCCCCATTCACTTCTGAATATAGCCTACACATTCAAGATTTTCTGCAATGACACTTTCACCATAGGTCCTATTTTCCAATTCAGTATTAAATGCTTTTGAGTCTCCGTCTCCCAAGATTTTATTGTATATTTAGCCGTGATCGCCAAGCAATCGCTGAAATATTTCTTTAGCACCCTGTGTTTATTGTTCCCGCTCTTACCATGATGGTTCTTCACACATCTGTGATTCACTACAACACTGCTGCATGCAAACCCTACCGTAAATTGAGAGCACTTCGACATCCACCACTTTACCTGTTGCAATTGCATGAACATCTACAATGAAAAATTATTAAAACTGGAGTAACGAATGTGCCCTAATATTTTTTTACTATTTACAGTAAGAGATCAGAATATGCAAACATATTGTAACTGTAATTAACTACTGTTATGAGCAAAGTCATAGATATATAACAATTATGCAGATTTTTTAAATTTATGCAATTTGAACTAAAAATCTAAATTATTCTCATTAACTTGTGATTTTATAAAATTCAAATTTTAATTTTAATTCTTAAAAATGCCGGTATAAACCCATTATCACATGAATTACTTGTTGTAATGGAAGTTGCAGCAGCAACACCATGGTGTGATAAGATTGCCCTTCGCTGCCATGTTCCATCCACGACTACAGTAATATCTCCATTACCTTCATTTTTATCTTTTTCCTCCATATCATTTAGCCACTTATCATAGAGCCTTTCGCCACAGCTTTCAGATGTCCTGAAAGAAATTCAATATAATCACTGAATTTTGAAGCTGGTGGAGGGAGACCAAACAACATGTCTCTACCTTTCTTGCCTTTTCTAATGCAGCGAAGACCATACACAAGCCTTCATTCACATCATACTATTTGTGTCTGGTGCATTCTGAAGTTCTTGTTGTGTTGCTTGTATCACAGTTTGTGCATTTTATTACCAATTCTGAACAGAGTCCTCGTCAGTGAATAATATTTTCAAATATATGTGTAGACCCTTCTGATCTGCAATATTTACATACTATGTTTGCGTTCACAAAGCTGGATAATAGAATAGAATAGATTTAGAATAGATTTATTTAGCCTGGTGGAGTTAAGGCCATGTGGCCTTCTCTTCCACTCACCAGAACAAGCATATGCTACATATGAATACAAAAAAAATTACAATAATAGTCATATTAAACAAGACAAACATATGTTACATACGATTACAAAAAAAGTTACAATAATAGTCATTGAACAATTAATTATCTGTCATATTGAATAATAATGAAAATAATGTCTAATAATACAATGAAACTAAATACAATTAAAATTAAATTAATGATACAATGAATACAAAAAGGAATAACAGCTCGAATCTACTATACGTAAAAAGAAAATAAAAAAAAATACAAGGAAAGTAATAAACTACAATGAATTAATCTACGCTTTTTATACAAGGCAATAGGTAAATATATTAACAAATCCTAAGTCTATTTTATTAAATAATGCAAAAGCGGATTATTAATTCTTAAAAAGTAATATTAGTGAGTTGTTTCTGTTAGTGATGTTATTTTCAATTTATTTCTGAAAGATGGTAAAGTTTGGCAGTCTCTGACATAGGGTGGAAGTGAATTCCATGTTCTAGCAAGAGAAACTGTAAAAGATTTCGAATAATAGGTAGTATGATGAGGAGGGATATAAAGGACACTGTGCTCAAGGGATCGGGTATCTAAGTTATGTGTATCAGAGAGTTTAGTGAAGCGGTGTGATAAATAATAAGGTAATGATGTGTGTAATATGTTATAGAGAGAAGGCATAGAGAATGGATGGTTCTACGATCTTGAAGACGAAGCCATGGCAATTGTTCCAGGGATAAATCTAGACTAACAATAACTTTACTATCACTACTTACAACACTATCACTATTATATATAGCACTATTACTAGAACGTCAGCATTAACTAACATCTTATTAATACCTTTAATTTGTAGGCCTTCTAAATAATCTTAAGAATTGAATGTATGCTCTAGTAAAAAATTGAATAGTGATGGAAACATTGCATCTTTTTCATTTAGCCCACTGTTAATTGAAAAAAAAATCTGAAAACTATTTCAAAACATTCATACTCTTCTTTTATTTCGGCACTCAATCACACTCAGTTGATTAAAATTCATCGGAGAACATATTGTTTAAACAACTCACCTCATAGGATTCATGCTTCCATGATATCGCGATTTCAAACATAGTCATGTTCATCGTCAGCCATAACTCCGACTGTCAAACATAGTCATGTTCATCGTCAGCCATAACTCCGACTGAGTTGGAGTTATGGCTGACGATGAACATGACTATGTTTGAAATCGCGATATCATGGAAGCATGAATCCTATGAGGTGAGTTGTTTAAACAATATGTTCTCCGATGAATTTTAATGATTATACCTCTCAATGTTTACTTCCCAACATTAATTAAATACACTCAGTTGAGTCTAACTATCATCTATCAATTCCGTGCCCCAGCAGGATACTACATAATAACAGAATCCTATACTTTTTTTGAATTATACCTAGAGTTGATGCACATTGCCAACATATCCACATATGTTTTCTAAAATATGACATATGCCAAAACTCTGATCTGTTTTAGACCTGTTTCCTCTAAATACCCATTGATGTTCTTTTATTATGTTATCAGTTACAAGAATTCAAATTTTCATTGAAAATTACGAAATATTAAATTTGCCCGCTAGATGGCAGCAAGCGCTAATTTATATTAGCGAATCGGAATGATGTGGAGATACTGAGAAGTTTGATAGATGAACCCAACGGCTTGTGTACACTGCTGAAAGAAGAGGACACCTTCGCTCTGGACTGTGGCTTTCGTGTTGTGAAACCTCACTTAGAATCGAAAAGTTTTCGAGTACTGATGGAAGGCGTTCTCAATTATCAGTTCAAGAATCGAATGAGTCGCGCTTCGTGACAAAAATTCGTTGGTCAGTTGAATGTGTTCATGGTATAATCAAACAGAAATATCAACTCCTTGATAAAAAGTTGGATAATAAAATGCTTCCAAAAGTGGGTAGTTACTTTAAAACTGCATCATTTCTGCACAATAAGTTTGGAAAGCGTTTAACATCCGATGCAATATGTGGGGATGAAGTCTTTAGAGAGAATTAAAATTCTGAAGAGTGTCAAAAATATGTTAGCGATTGAGGTCGAAGAGAAAGGATGGATTCGTAAGAAAATACCTTTTCAAAGTATTCCATGGGAGGATCTACTAGATTTTCCGATTAACGAAGCTGGGAACGTAAATATATAATTCGTCAAAGATAAATCACTCGTTTTGAATCTTCAAGTTTAGTCTCGCCACATATCCGGGAAGGTTTATCGCTGCTTCGTTGAATATATCCCTCACAGTATTGGCACAAAAGGAATTACAAGTCATTATTATCAATGCGCCAATGGGAGGAGGACTGTCGGTTGTTGTTCTCATGTAGCTGCAATCAAATAATATCAGGCACATAGAACATATTTGACCAAGATTTTACGACGAGCTGCGTTTCTGAGTAAATTGTTTGCAAAGAAGAACACAACTGCCATCATCAATGATGATAGCGAAGATGGTTAAGGGAGGCAGTGAACATCTTTATCGGCCAGTAATGTAAATGACACAGCACCAAAAATTGATCGAAAGTAAGAAATCTTAATAAAATGTGGATAAAATGTGCAACAAAATTGTATTTTAATTTTTTTAACTATGCTCCACCTCTTCGATCGACTTGGAAAATGTATATGTTGTAGAAAGAGGTCCGATTGACTAATATAAAAAAACTGGTAATTGTATATCGTGAGCGAGTGAACTAAAAAAACTCACGAAAATTAAATAATTTTTTGAGGTAGTTACGTTCGTGGGATCGAGTTCTCGATTTTTGCTGTGAATCGCCTTGAATATATTTCCAACATATATTTTTTGCATTAAAATCGGTCCAGTAGATCGTGAGAAACAAATCTTCACCAAATGTACTATTTGTATTTTTATCTTTGTTCCTAGTGCAGCTACAGAGTTTAAATGAGGTGTGAGTTTGTAACCCACCAGACGCAACTTTTGGCCAAAATTTGGAACGAATGCGAGTGGGGGCCGCTCACCCCTAACTTAGCCGACTATGATCTTTATAATTTTAATTTCATTTTAGAATATTAAGTAAATTTGTAATCGTGTTAGGTATTTTAACATTCGTCTAAGTAATCATTTTTAAAATTGTGAACGTTAATTTATGCAAAATATTTTAACGGAGATATTAGTTTCCGCTAATAGTTGACACTTAAGACAATTCTCAGAATTCAACTGAAACTCGGCTTGTTTCTTTAGTGGATCTACCTCCAATTAAATTTTTTGTAATGGGTTCTGATTCTTAGGAACATCCGGAATCAGCAAGTCACATTTACCATAAAAAATACATGAACATTTTGTACGTCTGCTCTTGAAATGATAAAACTTTAGAGCAATAAAGTTATCAAATTCTTAGAGTGATAATCGAGAGATAATCTATATTTAACAAGAGAACACATAATGCTTTCTCATTAAATCGATTTTAAATATACATTTATGTTGTATGTATGATTTTTTACAGTATGTCTATATTGATGACATTCTAGGAGATCATCAATGTGCATTTAGAAGAAACAGGTCTACAACAGATCAGATTTTCAGTATAAGACAGATTTTAGAGAAGAAATGGGAATATAATTGTACTGTACATCAACTATATGTAGACTTCAAAAAAGCATATGATTCAATTAAGAGGGAGAAGTTATATAGTATCCTGCTGGAGTTCGGAATTCCTAAAAAGTTAGTTAGACTTATAGGAATGTGTCTAAATGGCTCAAAGAGAAGGGTGCGTGTAGGCAAACAGTTTTCAGACACTTTTGAAATCCAGAATGGGTTGAAGCAAGGAGATGCACTATCTCCTCTACTATTTAATTTTGTACTAGAGCATGCCATTAAACCTTTAGAGAACGAGGAAGGCTTACAACTGAATGGTATTAATAAGCTGTTAGTTTATGCTGATGATGTAGTACTACTGGCCGATAGCGAGGAGATACTAAAGGCCAACACGCATACACTATTGAGTAACACTAAGAAATTAGGACTGGAAATAAATATCAGTAAAACTAAAATATATGGTCACACGTAGAAATTCAGTATATAATGGAAATGGACAGCTAATGACAAATGAGGGAAATTTTGAGGAAGTGGCTGAATTCAAATACCTAGAACAATAATCAGAAATAGGAATGAGATGCACAAAGAAATTAACATAGGCTCAATTCTGGAAATGCATGCTATTATGCAGTGCAGAGACTTTTGATGTCCCAACTCCTTTCAAAAAACGTTAAGCTGAAATATATAAAACTATTATTCTACCAGGTATATTGTATGGGGGCGAAACATGGACTCTTACTTTAAGGGAGGAAAGGAGATTACGAGTATTTGAGAATAAAGTTCTTAGGAAAATTTTTGGACCAAAGAGAGATGAACAGACAGGTGAATGGAGAAGACTACATAACAATGAACTACATGGTATTTATAGGAAGCCAGATATAATAAGAACAGTTAAGTCTCGTAGACTGCGATGGGCATGTTGCTCGTATGGGGAATGAAAGACGTGCATGGAAACTTCTTGTAGGAAAGCCAGAGGGAAAACGCCAGTTGGTAGACCAAGAATGAGATGGGAGAACAACATTAACTATGATTTGAGGGAAGTTCGAGTCTCCATGGGGGAAGAAATTTTCTCATGGTATTTCGGCCAGTATGGGATCGGTGCCCACCCAGCATCGTGAGGCAATTGGGTAGCTACAATAAGTAGCGGCTCCAGGTTGAGGAACCAGCTATAACGGCTGGGGGACTCGACATGCTAACCACATGTCACCCCTACACTGGCTGTTGATCATCTACCTCTGTGATTGACACATGTGGATGTGAAGGGCCAGCACCGGCTGGTAAAAGGGCAACCGCTGAAAAGTGGAAAGACCCTCAATCGGATCGGGAAGTAGATTATACAGGGAATGATTGGAAATCATTAGCTCAGGATAGGGATGTATGGAGAGCTTATGTCCGCGCGGCCATGAACCTTCGGTAAGTAAGTATGTCTGATATATACAAAAATTTTCATTTTCCCTAATCTAGATAATGAAGAAACCGATATCGTTACATTTGATCTGCGTGCCTATGAAATTTCTAATTCTTAAATTTACATTGATGATAATCTATTACGTCGTCAATAAATGAAGATACACAATATACTAATTATAGTAAATGAAGAAAGTTATTAAAATTGCACAAATATGCTTATAATTCCAATAAAATAAACAAACCTGGAATTTAAAATATCACGGTTAAGACTTTGCTTTGTTTAATGTGCGTTATATTAGGCCTCTTCGACATTTAAACAAAAGAACATTGTATTGTGTGTACCCTTTGATTTGGTTGTTTCTGTTCAAAGCTGAAATATTTGAAATTTGGTTTTAAGCCAATATGAACAATTTTTATCACTTCAAAGGATTGTTTTTGTCAGTGTGCTGTTCTTTGAGTGGATAGAAAACCAAATAATCTATAATTATCACGATCTACCCATTTGCAATCCTTTGGTAATACACATAAAGCTCGTATTAAATTCTGTAATAGTAAATGACATTCATATGTGAACTGAAAATTTTAAACATTTGAAATTATTCACATGTTGCAGATGATAAAGATAAAGGAATTTGCTTTTGTGCGATTCAATAGCGAATTTTGCTCTTCATTTATTTACAAATTACTCTGCACTGATAGCATAATCACCATTAAAGTCCTAACGCTACTGACATGTTATGTACCTACAAACAGAATGGCTGCCGAAAAACGTTCACTGTATTCAGTGAATTTTGAAGGTACGAAGTTATTGAGATTATTCTCATTAAATATGTTTTATTTAGTAGACACCCATAATGACATAAAATGTGTATATATATATATATATATATATATGTATATATATGTAATTTGGCATTTAGCATTGAATTAAGAAAAGAGTAATGTTGAGTTCATTAACCAGAAAATATGGAACATTGGGTGTAGGAGTTCACATAAAACGAAAATTTAAAAATCGCTGTAGCTGTCCCAATTAAAAAAAACACAGAATATGCTATTAAAATAAACATGAAAGGTATTCTTAAAAAAATTCGAAATCCCCCAATAGAAGTGATAATTTACCTGAAACCCGAAATTAAAAATTGGTTCTAGCAACCCCCAAATTTCGTTTGTTTCAAAGTATACCATATATTTTGTATCCTCTAATACACGTTAGTTTCATTTACTTAACATCTTCAATAAAGCAATGAAAAATGAATCGTTAGTGTTATTTAACAATATGCAAATAGATAGTAACTTACGGTTATGCATGATTGGTTTTCACTATAGTCTGAAACTTTTAGATAAGCTGGCATCAGATATTGAACCCTAAATTCGACTTGCTGAGGACATCCCTTAGTTTAGCAGTTCCTGTGTAACAGTTTTTTATTTATTTTATTTTATTTTATTCTTCCACAAATGTTGGGTTGAGTTTTGATTTAAGGTACCCAACTTGCTAGAACATATAGCCTTCTAAACATATCCGCTGTTACACTTTAGGAACCATCATTTCGATACCTCTATTATTATCATTATTATTATTATTATTATTACTATTACTATTATTATTATTACTATTATTATTATTATTTTATTGTTGTTATTCATCATCATCATCCGGTATCATGGCAGCTACCAGCCGTCTTCCGGAAACCAAACGCCATTCCTCTCTGTCCATCCATTGATCTTCCTCCAATCCTCTGATATTCATAGCTGCTTGTACCCCTTCTATCCAAGTTTTCTTCGGTCTTCCTCTCTTCATCTTCTTCATTGGGATCCATTCCATAACAAGTTTAGGCAATCTTTGCTCTGGCATTATTTTGACATGGCCATACCACTGTAATCTTTTCTTTTCTATATTGTCTATGATATCCGGCTCCTCTTGTACACCCATAATTTCCCTTATTTCTTTATTTTGTATTCTATCCATTCTAGATTTTCCAACTGATCTTATTAAAACATCCATTTCTGTACTTTAAATTCTTTTCGTTTCCCTGGCAGGAATTTGCCAGAAAAATTAGCGCTGGGAAACAATATATATTATTGAGAGACGTGAATGGAAGAACAGGAAGTAAATTTGGAGATCCAGTAGTAGGAAAGCTTGCAGAAAACATTTTAAATGAGAATGGAGAAAGGTTAATTGAATATGTAGACAATCATCTTTAAAAAATGGAATGGCTTTTTCAATCATAAAGATATCCATAAATACACGCGGTAATGTCCAACACTAAATCAAAAATCCATTATCGATTACATAATTACAAAACAAAATTCAAAAATGAAAATACAAGATGTCAGAGCTTATAGAGGACCAAGTTGTGGGACAGATCATAAATTAGTAATTGGAAAATTTGTATTTCCTTATATCCTTAATAAAGAAAACAACCACGCAGAAAAGAAGAAAATGTTTTTTATTTATTATTATTTTTTTATTGCGGATGAGCCCATGTAGGACTACGCAAAGTACTTAGAGGCGTTTCGTTTGAGCCCAAATTTATTTCATTCTTTTGCTATGAACTTGTTTCTATCATCTGTCCAAGTTGTTCCAGTTTTTTTCTTCGGTTTGTCCACTTGGTCAACTTGCCACTTATTCACCTTAATTCTAAATATATCTCTGTTTGGGATATCTTCTTTAGTAATTCCTGCCAATTTTAAGTCCTTTTTGACTTCATCAATCCACTTCATGGTATCCGCTGGAGTTTTACTTATGTTTTCGTAGAATTCCATTATCTGTTTTGTAAGCCTATTTGAGTTCATTCGTTTAATATTTATTATTATTATTATTATTATTATTATTATTATTATTATTATTATTATTATTATTATTATTATGTCCACCGCTGTGGTCTGGGAATAGCCACACTGTCTCGTATGCAGTGGACCGGGTTCGATCCCGGTCGGAACAAAGTTTCCTGGGTGAGGTTTTTCCGTTTTTTTTTTTTCTCGTCTTACAGATGACAAATATCAGGAAACTTTAAGGCCGAAACGGTCCCAGAATGTCATCTGGCCATCATATCCATCATTATTATGTTCGCCTTCAACCGATGGAAAAATCAGTTTTTGTATTCGCAGAACGGGCATCATCACCCAATACTGCGTTCGGAAGAAGACAAAGCCTTGTTTAGCGTGAATGTGAATGGTTTGTATCGTCTTAATATTGTGTTGTTTCGAAGGATGTCCTGACATTGAGATTATCGTTCATTCGGGGAGATCTTCTATGACCTTGTGTGGTCAAAAATGTATGTGATTAATAGTTAAAATCTCTCTTCCGATAGGTCATGCAAGTGTTAGGCCCGGTGGCATTAGACACGTAAAATTATATATAAGGCGAGATGTTAAAATGGGTTAATGGAATGGAATTATTATTATTATATTATTATTATATTATTATTATTATTATTATTATTATTATTATTATTATTATTATTAGTGTGAATTTATTTAGTTTTGATAATGAAAATAATAATTTCAATATTGACGTTGTGATCATTAAATCGACCATTAATATTAATTCCGTCTTAAAAATTGATTTCGTAAAATGTACTGTCGTTCTGACAGGATTTATAAATAAAGGAGAAGGGAATAAATTTAGGATTTTCAGAATGAAGATGTGGCAGCAGAGAGATAATGATGAACAGAATATTCACTCTGAAAACGGAGCTAATTTGTCATGCTGGTGATTCAGGTATCAGACAGTCTTATTGGACACATTCCAAGACTTCCCACCTGTTGGTTTCAGATACTACCCACACCTGAATTAGCATCGTTTGCATGTACAGCCTTTGAAAGAATTGAAAGCGCACAGATAATTTTCAAGTCCCAGAACGAAGTCAATGCGCATGATCAGAGGTCAGCTTCGTGGTTCACAAGTGCACAACTATTTGAGAAACTAAAATCCTTTCTATTTCGTTGTGTGTCTTATAAGGGGAAATAATTTTGCATAAATGAGTAGTGAATTAAATGATTTAATGAAACAAAGCAAAACAAGAAAAAAAGAAAAAGAAAATGAATGAAAAGAGAGAGAGAGAGAGAGAGAGAGAGAGAGAGAGAGAGAGAGAGAGAGAAAAGAGCATGACAGCGAGATCGTACGTTCGATCTCATGTATGGGAATCAGACATTCCCTCCACTAGACCACAACAGTCCCTGCTAGAAACAGTTTGTGTGAAGCGATGCAATATTCCAAGACTTACTAGTATATTCAAATTATTTTTTTATTCAATGCCACCACGTTGTCATTTCGATATCCTTGTATTCTCTCCTGACATGGCGTTATTGTAACTCACTTCTGAGGTTGGGCGCCTGGAAGGCGAAGTTGCGCTGCCGCGATGATATATGAGTGATGATGATGGTAATGTTGCGCCAGGAGAGGCCTTAACTCTGAACTTAATGAATATGTTAATGATGGCCAGATGACCGTTCGAGCCTGTAAGTTTCCTGACTTTGTTTTACATGTGAGGAACCGCCACCACAAAAAAAAAAACACCCTGGAAACTTGTACCGACCGGTGATCTAACCTGGGCCCTTTGCGTGACAAGGCAGCACGATACCTCAAGACCACATCGGTGGACTAACTTGACTTAGTTTACATTACTTTAAATTAATCAGACGCGTTTTGCATTAGTTATGTAAATGCATACTTTATTGTTGACCAGGAGAGGTAGTGGTTTAGTTTATAATATTTAATCGCAAGATTGTTCATCAGGTTCCTGCATTAAATTGCAAATCCCTCCGTAGTACATATGTTGATAAGACATGTGATTCTCTTGATAGCGATTCGTCCGTCGGACTAGGATGTTAAGACTGGAGACTCCTTTTGTTTCTTTTTCGACAGGAGTATGCTACGTTCCGACATCGGGTTTCACCTTCTCCCTTCTCTTCGTCCCTTATACAGCACATTTTACACTAAATAAACACACAAATTTTTATTTAATACACAAGTGATCTTCTTGGTGATATAATATTAAAATATATATGTAGTCAATATGCCCATTTCACCAATTAATGTTTTAAAATGGTCAACAAGTTTCTACAGCCAAGCTGTCATTCTCAAGACCAGATATTGACTCAATATCTGGTCTTGAGAATGACAGCTTGGCTGTAGAAACTTGTTGACCATTTTAAAACATTAATTGGTGAAATGGGCATATTGACTACATATATATTTTAAACACACAAACATTCACTCATCCTACTAGTACACTCCTTTCTGTACTCAATATATTGTTGTATGTCATCCTCGTAAAGTAGTTTGCCGAAGTGGTGCCATTTTAGCGTCATCTATCAGCACTGCAAGGAACCCGAACCACGTAAAGTGTAGTGAGTGACAATTGAAAAACACACAAACACGCACACACACACTATTTGACATGTTAACTATATTATTCACAAATTAAGTAGTTTTTTTTAAAAGTTAATTGATTATAGTTGAATGCAGAAAAGAGGAAGGTATCAAACTGGCTAAGGCCTGGTACATACACTAGAAAATAAATGCATTAACACTAGGGACAACAAGGAGACGGCCATTAGCCAATCAGCAAGAGCCACGCCCACTCACCCTGCACCCACCACTAATACAACGTCCACAGCGCTCACTCTAAGTAGATCTTCCGACCAGGAAACACGCCTAGAAGCACTCGCCACTGAAGATGCCCTCCGCAGTTGAGGGCGAAACGTCTGGTATCAACACCAACTATGGACCACGGCCACATAACCCGGAATCACTCAACATTATGTTAATTGATTATATTGATAAATTTTCGTACAAAATAAGGAAAACCAAAAATTGAAATAGAGCATATTATTAGGTACTTGTTATTCCCCCAGTTATATTATATGGATGCGAAACATGATCTCTTACTTTATTTAAAGAATAAAGGTCTTAGGAAACTTTTTGGACCTAAGAGAGATGAACAGTGAGGCGTATGGAGAAAACTACATAACAGTGAGCTACATGATCTTTGTGGGTAACCTAATAAGAAGAGTTAAGTCTCGTAAAGTACGATGGGCGGGCATGTGGCACGAATCAGAAATGAAAGAAAGTAATGGAAACTCCTAAAAAAAGATGTAAATCACCCGTGATAGGCAGGAATGAAGTGGGAGAATAACATTAATCATGATTTGAGGTAGGTAAATTATACCGGGTTTATTGCAAAACATTAGCTCAGGATAGAGATGTATGAAGAGTTTATATCCGCGCTCCCAGCTTCGATAGTGGTAGTGAGTTGGCTATTATAAAGTATTACATTACTGTAAGGGGAATTATGATAGCAATGATGATGCATTTGGTCTACTATCAACAAGCTTCTATACTAATTCTAACCCAAGTTCCAGTTGTACTGCAAACAAACTTGAAAAAGGTATTGCTTCGCCGACTCCTTCTATTGGGTGAACCGTATTATACCTTCCATATAAATTAATTATGTACGGAACTATCATCGATAGGAACATTGTTCTTAGGCAGCATCGTATTTTACGGGAAATAAGATAGAATACAAGGTAGGATGGCACCAGTAATTAGGAACTTCCTTCATTTCATGTTTGTTTATGACAAAAGTTATATACGGGCTTACCTAATCAGACATATACGCTTTTCCATGACGTTGAGACTTATCCTTCGTTAATAATTTCATCACGAGCAGAATATATAATTTACTCTATGCTGACTCACTATAAATTAAGCTGTTATTTTAACATCATCTTCAATGGCTAATTTGGGATTTTTTTCATTTAACTGTTTTAAAATATTGAAGATAATTTGTTTCTCTCCGCATTTCTAATGTTTTCCTTTTCAATGTTTTTAGAAATTCTACAAAGCGGCAATTTTAAAACAACTGAAGTTCCATCTTATTCTGCATTGCCCATGCGTTATAATAAAACGATGCTTATTTAATCTGTTAAATTGTAGTTATATATTTTAAAGTTCTCCCATGTATGTTATTTAGACATGTGCTACATGATGCATGTTCTTATTTTCTTTATTATGAGAGTTGAGAGAGCGAACTACATTTTCTTACACGCCTAAAGGTAATACCGTTATTCGACCAATGAAAATCTTCTTCTTCTTCTTCATGAAATTAGGCCTTTTGACTTGTTTTCACATCAAGTGGGATTTAATGAATCCTCCCATCTAGTAAATGGGCGTCCAACATTTCTATGTCCTATTGGTTTGTACTTTAGTAACAGCTGAGGGATTCTATCTGTAGGCATTCTCTTGACATGTTCATACCAGTTGTTTCTCATGTTGTCAATTCTGTTTGTTAAATTGAAAATATTTAAGTCATTCCTAATATCCTCACTTCTTTTCTTGTCCAAAACTGTCACACCTGCTACTGAACGTAGGAACTTCATTTCTGCAGTTTCTATTTTCCTTCTGTCTGAACGGTTAAGAGTAAATTTTCTCTGCATATGTTAAGACAGGCACTGCCATAATTTTGTAAAATTTTAGTTGTGTGCTCCTCAAAGTTTTATTTTTGAGTGTCCGTCTTATAGTGCCACACATTCTGTAAAATCTATTTAATTTAATATTAATATCTTCCTTCTGGCAGTATGATACATTGCATCCTAAATAATTAAAATTGTCACCTGTTGTATTATACTGTTATTAATACTGATTTTACACCTCATATGGTCTTTCCCGTTGAATGCCATTACTTTCGATTTACTTTCAGAGATAGATAGGTATATCCACGTATCCCTTTAGTACAAAAAATAATGTCTGTCGAATAGATAAACCTTGTTGTAAATAAGACTCTGTCTCCAAATTTATAAACCTAGCATTTATCATTGTAACATTAGTGTTACCATAATTTATACCACCATAAAAGATATCGCTTAAGTTCTCTATGAAGATAATTTATTGCCTGCAAGTAAAATTTGTCTACTTTGTGTTCTGTTTGGACTGTATTTCTTGTTTCATACACTTCGCATTTCTCGAGAGATTTTGAGGTAGGGTTTTGTAATTTATGAGGTTTCTTCACGTTGTTTATAGCGTAGGGAGTGCCTTTTCAATCTCCAATATCCCGGATTGTCCCCCATCTTAATGGAACCATTAGTTGCACAATATAAACGTCAGCTAGATTTTCCCTTGTAGCTACACGATTGTCTTGTCCCATCTGGTGAATGAATATTGCCCATTACTTGATGGAGGTAGTACGTATGCGGAAAGGGGAAAGAAATTAAAGATACCAACTGTTTGGTGGGCGTTCTACTTCACTGAAAATGTCTTCAAGTTGATTTTTCACAACTATATTGATTTATAATTATTATTATGTTGATATAATGTTAATTCTTTTAATAATTGGCTATAATATCCTAGTTTATTAAATTAATTTATAGCTGCTTAATAATGTTAATAATCTTAATTATGAGAATGATAATGATCACATTAATGATGATATGCCTATTATCTCATAGACTGATAATTTTTCCTCTTCCTGTTGATAAAATTGCCTCTTCCTCTTCGTAATAAGAGATATTTCCGCAAATTAACTCATTTGACAAATATACCGAATCAACAATGTACGATCGATATGGTACAGCAAGAAATGTCAAAAGGAAAAACTTAAAAAATTAACCAAAAAGTAAAAGGTTAGTTCTTGTTGCTCTAAAAAATGTATTAAATATTGTATAACGAATCTGCATTGTTGTTAATGTTATTTCTCATACAATCTTGATTTTTCCAAGCCAAAAGAGATTTGACAGTAAAGATATGATATTTATAACTATACAGCCGGCTTAGAAATAGCCCGGAAATAAGATCGGAATACTTAACCTCACATTTGGTAAATATTAAACATAATAATTATTTTTTAACTCTGACGTATTATTCGCTAAATAGTCACTCCAATCCAACGCGAGGTTGAGTTTTTCATAATATCACTCGCGACTTTGTCACTCGTGATATTTTCAGTAAAACACAACCTCTTGTTAGATTACTGTTGACAATTATTACGATGATTATAATGACTATTGCTGTATTCCCTGTGAACGAAAGTCCCGCGCAGAATTGACGTCTAGTGCGCAGCGGGGAAGGGGGATGTTGAGTTTACATTCGGTGGATTCTTTGAATTCATTGAGCTAGAGATGATATGGTGATTGTTGTACCATTGTACTACACATAACAAATTATATTAGTTGGTACAGATTTCTGTATCGAACAAGATTTATTGTGTTAATTAGATTATTACACTCATATTACGTCACACAAGATTTGAATATTATTAGTTTCTCCGGTCGGGACAAATTTCCTGGGTGATGATTTTTTCGGGGTTTTTCCTCACCTGTAAGATAAATGTCTTCAACCTTTAAGGCCCATATGGTCCACGAGCATCACTTGGCCATCATAATCATCATCATTTAGAATAAATGTGTGGTGAATTATGTGTTTCGTTTTATGTTCTGTTGTCACGGAGGAGGCCTGTGCTGATCTCTCATTCGGAGATGCCCTCAATGTCCTGAGTGTCAGAATGTATGTATATGATACATGATTAAAATCCCTCTCCGGACAAGTCATGACAATGTAAGCTCCGAATGGCGTGTTGCACGTAAAAGTACCTATAATGTGAGAGGCTAAACTGTTAATGGACGGAATGGACGGATATTTTTTATGTTATATTAGTCTCGTAGACTGCGATGGGCAGGACAAATGGCACAAATGGGGAAATGAAAGACGTGCATGGGAGCTTCTGTAGGAAATCCAGAGGGAAAACGCCCAGTTGATAGACCAAGGATGAGGTGGGTGAATAATATTAACTATGATTTGAGGAGGTAGATTATACAGGGAATGATTGGAGAACATTAGCTCAGGATAGGGATGTATGTCCGCTCGACCATGAACGTAAGGGTTCGATAGTGCCAGGTGAGTTAGTTAGTTGTATTAGTTTTTAATTATGCATACAGCATATTGCCAAACTATGTTTTCGAGTGGATAATACAACCTGTCCTGCGCCGTAGCCGAATTGTTAAGGCATGATGCTTTGGCGCAGAGCCACGGGACTTGCGCTAGTTGGAGTCTCCATGGGTGAAGAAAATTTATCAGTATGGGACCGGTGACCACCCAGCATCCTGACTAATTCGGGTAGCTACAATTAGTAGCGGCTTCAGATTGAGAAAACCAGCTATAACTTCAGGGGCCCGACATGCTGACTACGTCACCCATCTACTGCCTGGATGATTGTCTATCCTTTCTGATTAACACACGTGGATGTGAGGCCAGCATACGGGTGGTACGCTAAGGACCTTCTATGCCTGTAGCCCCATATAGTTTGTTTATAATACAATCTAGACTCGCGTGACGTTCGGCTCAGCCGCATTCTTTCTTGGGACTTTCCATCTCTGGAAGTACAGTACGATAGGCATCGAGTATTGACAAATTCAGCTTACAGTCAGCGTCAGTTTAATAAAATACTTTGTATTGCCCTCGATAATAATGTTATTGATAATAAGACTAGCCCATCGTCTTATGGTTAGAGATTCTGAACTACATGTTGTTGTATAATTTGGCACATATTAAAAATAATTTCTACTGATTAATTTTCCATGACTGTATTAAAAATATCAAATAAATTACACTATTGTATTTATAGGAGTAGTCTATTTAAGAGTTATTTAATTTGAATGGTATAAAGATTCATTGAAACGAAGCAAATATGTCGGCTGCTAGAAAGATTTCTTTAAATTTTGTGTACAGGTAAACCCTACTTCTATTGGTCGAATTTTGCTGAGTTTTTGAGAATACATTCCTTGTTTTATTTCATTAAAATATACGGAGTTTCGTTGCGAAAAATCTAAAATTGCGATCACTAGAGTGATTTTTAAATTTTCGTTTCAGATGAACTCTTATTCCTAATAATTCGATTTTGCTGGTTAACAAACTCTACTCCACTTTTTAATTAACTGCTATATGCCAAATTTGTTTCCGATAAAACTAAAATTGCGGTCGCTAGAGTGTTGACATAAATATTGGACGTAATCATTTTCAGTGTCTATTATATAGGATCGTTGAAAGATTGAATTTTTTTAATATCTTCTCGTGAGAATAACTTCCATAGCGCTATTTTTCGAAAGTCGATGAAAGAGATTTGTTCCAATATCGATCTCAAATCGACATATTTACTCGAGAAGCATTTTTTTTAGAAATTTTCGTTTTAAAAAGGTGTGCTATTATGTTAGGAAGATGGATAGAATATTGTATCTTAGCTTGACTGCTAGCAAAGAGAATTTTGTCATCTGTATATAACTAGGTATCATAATATATTCATGTTGGTTGAGAGCTGGAATCCTCCGTGTATAGTCAATCTCCAGTGTTTGATAATTTCGTTAATAAAATATTGAATAGTACTGGTGATGAGGCAACCATTGCCTACATCCTATTTGTTGGTTTCCGTTAAGCATGATCTAATGTAGTTCTGAAATCACATTTACTCTTATATAAATTGTTAATTGACAATATTATTTGATTTGGAGTTTCATCGTCTGCTGAAATTCCGTAAAGCTCGTTTCTGCTAATCCGATCGACGCGTTTTGTAGTGGATGGATGCCAATGAGTTTTCTTGTTAAATCCTCTCTTTTTGTATAAGATGTTAGTCTGCCTCGGTAGACTAGTGGTTATGCTCCTTGCCTCTAGTTCCGAGGGTCGCCGGAATTTTTTAGGACGAAAAAACCAAGGAGCAGGTCCTCCGGAACAGACTTTAAGCCGTGGGTTCTGAGTCTGAAGATGTTTAGGCTCGTAAAAGATTCTTAAGCCTGAATAAAGAGGTCTCTAAGCAAAATTTACCGAAATCAACGTCCTAGCAAAATCTTAGTTGCCTGTAAGATGTCTCATTGGGTCGGTGTATTGGCCGCATGCAATCCATGACATCTATGAACAAATAAGGTAACTAAAATTAACTTGTTCTAGTAACTCCTTACAAAGGAGAAGTTATGGCTCAACAATGGGCTACGCCATTGCATATAGATTGATAGGTAGATAGAGTAAAACAGCCATCTGCTCATGATCGTCCTCTGAGGAAGGTATTGCGTTCCTCGTCTTTGATATTTCTGTAATGGGTTTGCCATTTAGCTTCTATAACTCTGGAGAAAAAGTTGTTCCATTTATTTTAAAGGATTGTTTCTCTATAGTTTTGAAATATTCGAGTTTTCCATTATGAAGAAGGGATTTTTTTTTTTCCAGGAAAGTGGTGGGGTTTCTCCATTCAATATTCTATTCAATTCAGTAAATGTAAAGATTTTGTCAGCATATTTAAAATTTTCAAGGTATAGTCCATCATTCCTAGTGAGTTTTGATTCATAGAGCAGGGTTTAATTCGTCTTCAGGTATTATCTGAATCGTGCTTATTTTTACCCAAACTTCTGAAATTATTGTATTAAACAAATAATATTCTTAATGTTATTGATTCCAATATTATCTTTAAACTCTCAGCTACTATTTGTTTTTTAATTTTGTAAATTCTTGAATTAGGTCTGCTGTGGTCCTTGTCTCTAGTCCCGAAGATCGTGAGTTCAAACTCAACCGGGGTCGATTAATTTTTTTCTTCTTCTTTTTAATAATAATTTGTAGGACCTTCATCCTGTTTATTTCCAAAATCACTCCTCGGAGGAAGACGTATTGGATGTGCATTCACTGTCTATCCATTGGCTGGCCTTCCTCTTGTTCTTCACCCGTCCATTGATCTATCTTCTTTAGCTTAATTATTTGTATGGAGAAAAAATACAAGTGGCAAGTGCTCCGGGAAGGACATTAAACCATGAGCCCCAATACTGATAATTTTTGGGATTCTAAAAGAACTTCAAGCCTAAATTAGAGCATGTGAGCAAAATCTAATCGGCCTTTCCAATAATAATTATAATTTGAATAATGCTAGTAATAATAACTTTAATAATGATATTTACAATAATTCTAATGGTAATAGTGATAATAGCTGAAATGATTATAATGATATTGATAATAAATAGTAAGCCTAATAATAATGTGATAAAACTGCAGAGAAAATGCTACACTATGGCTTCTGATTCATTCAAAAAGTGAAAAAAATTTGATACAGAAAAGTTACATCTAAAGGTAACAAAAAATATTATAAATAATTACATATAATATATTTGTGTCCACAGCTGTGGTCTCGGGGTAGCGCTGCAGCCTCATACGCAACGGACCTGGGTTCGATACCCGGTCGGGACAAGTTTTCTGGGTGATAGTTTCATTCGGGGTTTTTGCTCACATGCAAGGCAAAAGTCAGGAAACTTTAATGTCCAGACCGTCCCCGAATATCATCTGGCCATAATAATAATAATAATAATAATAATAATAATAATAATAATAATAATAATAATAATAATAATAATAATAATTTATTTTAGCTGGCAGAGTTAAGGCCATAAGGCCTTCTCTTCCACTCAACCAGCGAATAGTAAAATTATACAAAAATTACGTACATATTACAATTTTAAGATATTAAAATACAGACTAAACAAAATACAATGATGATGGATCTAATACTAGCTAATGCTAACAAAAACATAGAATATAATAAAATTAAAATTATATAAATAAAGTAAGTAGCTTCCTACATGATTATTAATAGAATGCTCTATATAGTTGTTATGTAGTTAATGTTTTCATTGTGTCGAACTTAAGATATCAGTTAATTTGGATTTAAAAAATGATAGCGATTGACAGTCCCTGACATGACTGGGAAGTGAGTTCCATGCTCTAGCCATAGATATTGTGTAAGATTCAGAGTACAGACAGGTCCTGTGTTGTGGTATCAAAAGTAAAGAAGAGTCTTGTGATCTTGTTCCTAAATTGTGATGAGCCGATAAATGTTGAAAACGTGTTGTTAAATAAGTTGGTAAATATGTGTGCAGAATTTGGAATAGTAAGGTATGTGAATGTAAAGTTCATCTGTCATTTAGGCGTAGCCATGATAAGGCCTGAAATGAAGGAGACACGTGGTCATAACGACGGAGATTGAATATAAACCGAATGCACGAATTATGAGCACGCTGTAGTCTGTCAGATAGATCAGTTGTCAGATTAGTCAGTAATATGTCGCAGTAGTCGAAGTGTGGCATTATAAGAGTCTGTACAAGTATTTGTTTTAATTTTGTAGGAAGGAAGTTTTTAAAACTATTTAGGGAGTGAAGAATTGAGAACACTTCTTGCAGGTATTATTCACCTGGATTCTCCAGTCTAGGTGTTGGTCCATATAGATACCCAAATTTTTTACTACTGAGCTGTAGGGGATATTTTTGTCATTTAGGAGAATGGTAGAGATATTTTCGTAATTTATAATGCTTTGGATTCGCCGATGTCCTATAATTATGCACTGTGTCTTGTCAGTATTTAGATTAAGTCCATGTTTCTTCGACCATTGGGAAATTGAGTCTAGGTCACTATTTAATTTGTCTAGTGTGTCATGTACATCGTCAGGATGGGAGTGAATGTAAATTTGCAAATCATCAGCGTATAGGTGATATCGACAATAGGTAAGTCTAGTGGATATATCGTTTACATAGATAGAGAACAGAAGTGGTCCTAACACTGAACCTTGTTGGACGCCACCCTTCAGTGATAGCCAGGATGAGTAAAGTTCTGCATTGGATACACATTGCTGGCGACCATGGAGATAGGATCCAAGCCAGTTAACAGCATTGTCCGAAAGATTCAGAGCACGTAATTTTGCTATTAATATGTCAGTGTCAACAGTGTCGAAAGCTTTGCTGAAGTCCAAGAGTGTAAATATTGTCATGTGGCCACTGTCCATTGCTTCACGCGCATCTTCGGTAACTTTAAGAAGTGCGGTTGCCGTACTATGGCCTGTCCTAAAACCTGATTGGTATGGGTCGAGTATGTTATAAGTGTTAAGGTAATCAGTTAATTGTCCATGAATAATGCGCTCCAAGGCCTTAGATAGGACTGGGAGGATGCTGATTGGTCTAAAGTCGTTTGGTGTTACAGGTAATTTAATTTTAGGGATTGGTCTGACTATGGCTTTTTTCCAGAGTTCAGGGTAAGTTGAGGTCATAATTGAGGCATTAAATATATGGGTTACAGTTGGGAGTATGACATGGAGTATTTTCTTTAAAAGTCGATACTTATATTGTCTATACCTTGTGTTTTAGTTCTAATGCGGTCCAGGGATAGTTTAACGTCGATTGGCATTATATAGGAAAAGAAGAATTTTTCTCGGGAAGGAATAGGTGTGGATAGGAGCTCATCTATAGTTTGTTGTTTGGTCGTAGTGTTTATGTTAAGTGTGGCATATGATGTGAAATGTTGGTTTAGATCGTCCAGTGATATGTTAATGCTCTCTCCTTTGGTTGTAGGCTGCCGTAGACCCATTGATCTAATACGTTTCCACATATCACTTGCATTTGTGTTTGGATCAATGAGACTATGAGCATACCGCAACTTAGCGTTCCTAATGTTTTGATTCGTCATTATCATAGTCGCCATGTTTAGTATGAATTTTAAATTGCTTGTTTCGTCCTAATATTGTGTTGTCTCTATGGAGCCCTAACATTGTGTTGATCACTCATTCGGCGAGACCCACCGTGTCCTTGTGTAGTCCAAAAGTATTTATGTGATACATGGTTAAAATCCCTCTCCCGAAAATTCGTGTTACTATAAGGCCTGAGTGACATGTGACACGTAAAAGTTCCTATAAGATGAGAAGTTAAACTGCGTTAGTTGAATGGAATAAATATTTGTACAAATTGAACTGAAATATGAATAAATATAATTTATATTTTTAGCGGTACGAAAAGCTCAGAAAGCATCAACTTATTCCCTACTCAAACCAGTAATTCAATTTAATGATTCCAATATGCACCTCCAGCAGAACATGGACTTCTGAGAGACCAATTAAAAACTAAAGAGATTATATTTACTAGTGGTCGCCCAGCGGTCGAATACGACCACAATTCATTAAATTTCCTAAGTTTGTCTCAAATATGTCATTATGAATTAATTTTCGATATATTTTTAAAAATACGAACGGTAGGAAATGTGTGATATAGGTTGGCTAAGCCATATTTAAAAAAACAATATCGCGTCATTTGACATTTATACTATTTAAATTCGAATTTGGCCTATTATTTTGTGTACGGGAGTATATATACCCCTCTTCTTTATCTCTCACTTCGACCCGTCAATGTTCTATGTCGGGGCATAATGGAAATAGTTGCGAATATCTAAATATAAAAAAATGTAATTAAATTACTGAAACCAAAACCTAGATTATACAGGGTTTAATTTAAATTTAAATAATAAAATGTACTCACTTTTTTAAACAACTAATAATAAACCACTAATAATAAATCAGTAATAAGAAATACGCGAAAGTAAGTCAATTCACATTGCTGTTGCACAATTTTCTTTTTACAACAATGCACTTTCAGTATGAACGCAAACAAATGAATGAGTACGCAATGAATGAGTACAAAAATGATTCAGTACACAAATGAAGGACCCAAATCAATGAGTAATACACAAATTCCTTAGACAATTTATTTTATTTTGTTCAATTTCATTTATTTGTAATACATATTATACATACATTTTATTTTTCTGCACTCCTCTATGTCAACTTTAATTATGCCAAATATTACACTCCTCCGTGTGCGCAATGTGTTTAAAAGGGGTACAAATGCTTTTTCCACACGTATTAATAAATTGATTTTAAAAGAAGATAATAATATGTCCGGTAGCTCAAACACGGTTTGTGGATGATGCAACTTGACTTCCCCCTCTCGAAATGAAAATGATTGAGTTCAACATTGAGCAGAAAAATGTTGATGGATATATCTGATTTGGAAACCACAATCGATTCATTATCTTGGCAGCACAATGGTGACTTGCTCAGAGCTTTGATCACTATGACTTAATGATATATGACGCAGTCTCCAGAGATGCATAGGTGAATTATAGCCTTACATCCGCCAATTACACAGTGCAACAATATGGTGACGTAATCAGAATTTCGTAGCAACCCTTGCCACAGGCGGTTAAACTAAAGCCTAAGGGTGGCTATCTCTCATTGACCACAGATGCTTGTAAGCCGATGTCCACCATCAAACCACTCCACACAATACTATCCCACAGCTTCACAAACTTGCTTTGACAGCGTGTTTTCCTACTTAACTGCAACGCTTTTAACCAGTGACTGCCGTTTGCAACAAATCACATAGAACTGTGAATTATTTTGTTATCCTGCGTACTGAAGAAAAGTTTAACAAGATATATAATATATAATTTTGCTGAAGTAATATTAAGAGAAGAACAAAGTGGATTCAGACCAGGGCGTTCATGTATGGATAATATATATACGATAAAAGAATTTATAAACAAAAGAAGAGAATATAACAAGGATACACACATAGCTTTTATTGATTTTGTCAAGGCATTTGATAAAGTAGATAGAGGAAAACTTTGGACAATTTTAAAAGAAAACGGAATTCAGAAACACTTAATAGCAGCTATAAAGAGTTTGTACTGGAATAAAATTTTGTTATAAAAACTAGAAATGAAGTAAGTAAAAATAAAATTCATACTAATCAAGGAGTTAAACAAGGATGCAGTATCTCTGCAGTCATCTCTAAATAATTACTAAATAAGAAATAAAAAATAGAAATCCCATGAACATTAATGATATTCAGTCAAATAAAAAGTTATCACAATGCTATTTGAATTGATCATCACAACTTCCCACTCGATAAAGTAAATTAATTCATTCATGATAAAATACACTCTTCAAAAAACAGTCTAATTCTCAATAGTATAAAAAAACAAATCTTAAGTAAGAAATTGATATGAACTTCACAATCTAGGATAATTATCTCATATCTCTAATACGAGAAATTAGAATTTTAGTCAAATTACTTAAATATAATCACAATGTCATAACACCCTTCTTCATAATCAATATATTTGAAGGAAATCAATGCAAAAATAATAATAAGTATTCACGAGTATTTCGTAGAGAGCAAGAATAAAAGTGCTGAACAATTTTATACAATTTCAGAATTATTCTCAGACGAGAACTAGCTGAAAATGAAATATTCATAAGTATCCAATACCGGGCACAGGGACAATTTATTTTCTTGTCCTGGATATCTCTACGGATTTCTATGTTTCAAATGCACAGTTTACGAATATATTCATGAAAATGCCGAATATGTTCTAAAAAGTATAGAAGAAAATCGTTAAAGGCGTTTTACTGAAGCATAACACGGGTTTTCGAAATTTTTCTTTCTATTTACGTCGGTGTACATTAATTTTTCAAAAAACAATTAACATTATAAATATATCTGTTATTTGTTTTCATATTTTTCGATTTTTTTAGTGTAAAATGAAAATAAAGATTTAAAAAAACCAGGCAAATCTTCCAAAATCATTGATAGTTTCATGAATTGTGAGCATAAATATATCCGAAACTTACATCAAGAGAAGAACATTTATTTTTATTTCACTATTTTCAATCATTATATTTAATAACTTCCTAGATTCCTCTTTTAACTTTATGACTACTTAAATATGTTCACTAAATAATAAAGGAAATAAAAAAAGCTTAAAACCCATAAAAAACAATAAATAATTTAAAGATAAAGGTAAAAAGCTCTTTCACGCCAAGTCAACAAAACCACGGTCGACCAGTGTTATGGAATTTAACATTTGTATACGCCTAGGCCTACTCCACTCGCAATTATGCTCGTTGTAATATGGATTATTTTTTACGATTTCTCAAAATACGTTTGTAGCTCATTTAAGTTCTCGGCACTGGATAGAAGAATACAAGTTTTCTTTAAATGCATGTCAAGTACATGAATCGCTTAAGAGCAGCATGGTTTGGTAAATTTTGGCATATCGGATGTTACAAGAATCTGCATTTTTTGGCAGTAAATTCGCGGTAACCGTCAATGTCATCTGAATATTTATATTAGCATACACCCCTAAGTTCGTCTTTGACCCCTTTTCCTTAGTCCTCTTTGCCATATTTCAACTGAACTCCCGTCTTTGCTAGATTCTTCTTTCTTTCTTTACTTTTCTTAGAGTTCATAAAGGAACTATTCCTGATTTCAGACACGTGATTTTATTGATCTTCAACTTACATTTATTTTGGTGGTCTTCTGGAGAGGAGCCAACTTTTTCCGTCCCTCCGCGTTGACTACAGGCGATGATGTTAGATTTTGCTCTATTGGAATTAGGTGAACTCACTCCCGATGGATCTGATTGGGGATATTCGCCCCTTCTGTAGGAGTTCATACTTAAAAAAAAAATAAACTTCTTATAAACCATAATGAATGTCTGGTCTAACTTTATTTTTATTTATGGACGCATGTGCAGCACCGTCAATATCTATTTTACGATATTGCTATGTGTCACAGCTCCGATCTTCTAATTAAAATAATGGACTATTCAACTTTTCAGTATGGGCCCATATAAGTCCATATTTTATATAAATGGATTGCCGCACAAATGTGAAATGATGATAACACAACACTCACTAACACTTAACTTTGTCTTTGCGTAATCACAAAATTGTTTCTTCTGTTCTTTGTGTACATGTTTCGATGTGATATCTGTCTCATTTCTGTTCGCATACTTCGCATATGCATGACATCTTCGTGTCATGGAATGTTATATCTCTACAACATTAGGTGGTGGAATCCATGTACGCTTAGCCTTGTGATGACTTGTTCCGTATCTGGAAATTTGTTTTCTGTCCAGTTTCCTGTCTATCATCGCTCCGGTGCTGAAGAATTCCGGGCATACTTCCTCTCTTTTCCTGCGTAGTCTTTGTAGCGCATGTGCATAGGATTCTGTGGTTGGTAGTAGGTATGCTGTTTTTCAGTCCCGCGATAAGGAAAGTCTCCCTTGCCAGTAAGTTACACTAGACGGGGCTTCTTGTCGTTAATTGATACTCCTATGGCTCGTTGATGTATGTATTTTTTTCACTTTTGCCAGTGTGTTCAGATTAGCTTCAGCTTCTATAAGATGTTGCTATATGATTTCTATCCCGTACGTTTTTATTGGGATGATCTTTGCATTGAATAGTTTCATTTCATCGCTGATTCCAGGCTTAAGTCATATTGATCTTTCTATAAGTTTCAACTACACAAAATTTAATTAACTTTACCGAAATTCATCAAGATATTTTTACACTTACCTGAGATATAATTATTCCCCTATTTGGATGAAGTAGACACAACAAATAACTAACTAACTCACTGGCATTATCGAACCCGTAGGTTCATGATATCGCGGACATAAGCTCTCCATACATCCCTATCCTGAGCTAACGTTTTCCAATCATCCCCTGTATAATCTTCCGTCAAATCATAGTTAATGTTGTTCTTCCACCTCATTCTTGGCCTACCACATGGACATTTCCCCTCTGGTTTTCCTACAAAAAGCTTTCATGCACGTCTTTCATTCCTCATTCGTGCCAGATGTCCTGCCCATCGCTGCCTACGAGACTTAACTGTTCTTATTATATCTGGCTTCCTATAAGGACAATTTAGTTCACTGTTATGTAGTCTTCTCTATTCACATGTCTGTTCATCTCTCTTTGGTCCAAATTTTTTCCTAAGAACTTTATTCTCAAACACTCGTAATCTCCTTTCCTCCCTTAAAGTTAGAGTCCTGTTTTGCATCCATATAATATAACTTGTAGAATAATAGTTTTATATATTAATGTTTTTTTTCAAAGGAATTGGGACGTCAAGAGTCTCTGTAATGCATAATAACACGCATTTCCAGAATTGAGCCTATGTTTAATTTCTTTTTGCATCTCAATCATATTTGTGATTATTGTTCCTAGGTATTTGAATTCAGCCACTTCCTCAAAATTTCCCTCATTTGTCACTAGCTGACCATTTCCATTATATAATGTATTTTTATATGTGACCATATATTTAGTTTTATTGATAATTACTTCCAGTCCCAATTTCTTAGTGTTACTCAATAGTGTGTGCATGTTGGCCTTTAGTATATTTTCGCTATCGCCCAATAGTACTAGTCTATATCATCAGTATAAACTGACAGCTTATTAATGCCATTGAGTTGTAGACCTTCTTCATCCTCTAAAGAATCGATGACATGCTCTAGTACAATATTATGTAGTAGAGGAGATAGTGTATATTCTTGCTTCAACCTATTCTCGATTGACACAACAAATAAAAATATTGATTTTAATAAAACCGTGGGAATTATAAATTATGTTATGAGATCTTCACTAGTCTAGAGAGATACCAGAGCACGGTTATACAAACCTTAACAAGACCTGCACTTTGCTACGTCAGTTGGACCCGCTACTGCGCTCTAACTCCCAAGACAACTGCCAGTCTTCCTTATCTAAATCTGCTGGACTATGCCAAAGTTCTGGACCTAAGGGCACCGAATGGTGTAAATGTTGAAAAAATGACAAAAATGTATTTTTTGGATATTTTCTTTTTAATAACTCTGATTCTTTAAGATTACTTTAATGTACATTTTTTTATTGTAGGAGCAAAATTGAGAATAAATAATCTTGTAAGTGTGGGTCAGCATTTCTACTTTTTTGTTTCCATTTTTTTGACATTTTCCAAAACGTAGAATGCTTTTTACGATGTTATTAACATTTATCTTCCACTCAGTCAGTAATATATATATATATATATATATATATATATATATATATATATATATATGGTATGATAAGAAATATAAATGCCTGGACGGGATTCGAACCCCGATCTCTGAGTCTGTACCTCAGTGTGATATCCATTATCACACTGAGGTACAGACTCAGAGATCCGGTTTCGAATCCCGTCCAGGCATTTATTTTTCTTATCATACCATATTAAGCCTGCATTGCTCAATGTTAAACATATAATTATAACATATATATATATATATATATATTATACACAGTAATATGACATAAGTTCATAACATACAATATTAATCTTAATATTTATACAAATTAAACCGCAATTGAAATTTTGTGGTTAGACTCTCCAATAAATGCTAATTCGAATTTGCTATGCAGTTATTAGTCTTACGATGCAATTTTTATGCTACCAAAGTGAAATTGTGTGGTTAGACTACCCTATAGATGCTAATTAAAATTTGCTATTCAGGTACTAGTGAAAGACTAGTGTGTTCTTATAAATGGAAATGGAAATTCTTGAGAGTGGATAAAACAATTCTAAGAAATGCCAAATAAGCAGTAACCTCCCTTTATGAACATTTTTTCGCATAGCAAATGTGTTTAGTGGAATCATAAAGACTCCGAATCTCAAATTACTTGAGAGAATTTTTAAAAATGCTTCGTAAGGAGCATGGTTTAGGAAATATTAAAAAAATATATTTAAAAAATCATAATTCTGTTACTATTATACTTATAAACACCAAACTTCACAGAAACACTTCTATAAGCGCATAACGTATGTGTTAAGAAGTTCAAAACAATCAGATGAAAACTAATAAAAAGTAATAATTCACCAGTTGATCCCCATAAGAGCAGCATAAGGGAGATAAATGCTACTCTGGCTATTCCGGTAAAAATATTAAAAGTAGTCTTAATGAGCTGAATAGCCTGATCGTGCATTTGATTTCTGCAGGGGGGGGTATGAGCGCGTACGCGCGTGTGGATGTGTGTATGTATACGTGTGTTTGTGTTTTTTCTCTCAATTTTTTTAAATTTTTTAAAATTTGTTTTGTAGCATTTTTTTCTACTTATTAATATACAAAATTAGAACTTTTTATATCTATGCACATGGTATTTTCATAGATGAGTGTAGATATGTATTATTGTGAATGTAGGGTAGACATAGATTATATATATATATATATATATATATATATATATATATATATATTCATTGTTTGATACATTTTTATGTAGGTATGTAGCCATGTAGGTACTTGTTTATATTATAATTATTTTTGTTTTTTTATTCATGAAAAAATAATGCACGTACGGCCAAGCAGGCCCGTGTGCAATGTAAATGCATATGTATTTCCTTTCTTTTGAAAAAAAAAAAGACAATAAATTCCATTACTTACTTATCTATTCTGGTAGAATGGTTGAGCTATCTTGTACGTCAGGTTGCTTACCCCTGACGAACCTAGAATTGGTCCACGAGCTCCTGGAGCTTAGCCGGGAGGACTACTTTCTACGGCAGTGAGGCATGGACTTTGAGGAAAGAGAGGAGAACAGGATAACTCTTAGTGAAATGTGATTCATAAGATAAATGTATACAGTATAGCAAAGGTACACCAAGTGGAATTACAAACTCGGTGATGGTGTCTTGAAGGAACTACGCTTAAAACAAAGCCATTATGTACTTACTTAAATACCAGAACAACAGGATGAATCACTTGCGACGAATGACTTCAGATAGAGTTGCCAAAGCCATACTTCGTTATTGACCAACAGGGAAGAGATCTCTGAGCCGTCCTAGCAAGCTCTGGATGTAAAATTCATCAGCGAGGTCGTAACAGGTCTCTAAGTCTAAGGTTTATACGGATGAAGGAGAAGAAGATAATTATTTTTCTTCATTACTGAGGAAGATGTTTTATAAGACAAGACACATCATTCACTGATTTATTCATATTAAACAAGGGGGATAAGATATTGATGATTGTGATGGTCAGACAATGTTCGGGGAAAATTTAGGTCATAAAGGTTCCCGGCATTTGTTTTACAGATGAGAGAAAAAACCTCTTCAAATCGTACTTGGTTTAGCGCCAGGTCGAGGGATTAGATGCGAGAAGCTCTTTTTAATTAATGTTTATGTATAAAAAGATGACATCCAATCACGCCTAGCACAGTATCACGGGGGCAGACGAGTGAAATGAAATGAATAAGATGAGTATGATGAAATGTTGCAATGGAATTTGTGGGAGGGGAAAAAAGAGAAACCTGCATCGGACTCTGTTTCCTCCACCTCGAAACCCACATGGAGCGACTGTGAGTAAACTCGAGACTCCAATGGTCAGAAGCTGCGTCTAATCGCTAGCGCTACTGAGTCGGTAAGCTAGTGTGGAAAATCATTAAAAGAGCCTCACCCATGTAACTTAAATAAATGAAATGAATAAAAAATGTTAGCCCTGTTTTAAAAGTAAAGTATAAAAACATCCAAAAGATTAAGATATATTAATGAAACTGATCGGAATCGAACCCGAGTTCGCTGTGTACGAGGACAAATATTACGATAGATATAAATAGCCTGTTGGATATACATAAAGGTCCTAGACGCGATATTATCTAAAATGTAAACGCTTAATAGTATACTGCGATGCGAGGTTGGGAAGTGTTTTTACAGAAGGGAGGAAATGTTTAAAAACCGAGCGATAGCGAGGTTATTAATTTCCGAGATTCTGTAAAATACTTCACAGACATGCGTTGTACATTATTTTTGGCGGAATGGTGTTTCAAAATAATATATAATAGTAAAATAATAACATCTTTGTTGGAAATATTTGCGTTCATTATAAACAACTGACTAACTTTAACAGTGTGGGCAATGTATTTGAGACTACAGGAGGTCATGACATCAATCAGTCATAAAATGGCAGCAAGTACGTATTTATTTTTTATATTGTTTCAAATAAAGTTCAGTTCATTTAAAATGCAGTGATTTGTTTCGTATAAAGTATATTAACACTACCTTTTGGATATATTTTTGTATATACATTCTTCGTAGTACACATAAAGGGCAATTTTTTTGTATATACATGGTACGTAGTACACATAAAGGGGAATGGTTTTACTTCCTGCACAAGGTTTGTAATATGTAATATTACAGTATAGTTATTTAGGTTGACAACCCCGAAATGTAGTAAGTTCAACTTTCAATCATGGCCGTCATTGCTGTAAGTACGACAAAACGCACTATCGCGCAAAAAATAATGAAGAATGAAGAAATGATAATGAAGATAATGTTAGGCCTATACTTTTATGAAGAGAGTGTATAGTGAACAAATGGCATGATGAAATTTTATTCCGTTATTCAGATTATATTACAATTTAATATTGAATTCACCCTTTTATCGTTCCATTTTAATATCACTTAAGATAGCTTTTACGGTTCTCTTACCAGGATACCTGACTTCTCTTCTACTAGATCCTTGTTCTCTTCATGCAATTGAATACATTTCTTACACTAAAGAATGAAAATTATCAAATGGATTTTAAACTTTGTAGTCCACTGCTGTGGTCTTGAGGTAGCCAGCTGCCTTGTCACGCAGTGGGCCCGGGTTTGATTTCCGGTCGGGACAGGCTCTTGGGTGAGGTCTTTTCGAGGTTTTTCCTCACTTGTAAGACAAATGTCAGGAAGCTTAGGCCCAACGGTCACCGAACATCATCCGGCCATCATCATCATCATCCTTATCATTATCATCGGCCGCGGTGGATTAGTGGTTATGCTCCTTGCCTCTGGTTCCGAGGATCGCGGGTTTAAACCCGGCCGGGGTCGATGGATTTTTCAGGACGGAAAAATCCAAGGGGCAAGTCCTCCGGGAGGGACTTTAGGCCATGGGACCCGAGTCTGAAGATTTTCAGGCTCGTAAAAAATCCTTTAGCCTGAATGAAAAGGCCTCTAAGCAAAATGTACCGAATTTTCCCGTCCTAGTAATACCTTGGTTTCCCAGATGTCAATATGAGGCGGAACGCTGACCACGGACCACTCAAAAATTACATCTATACGAAAACAAGTGTAACTAAATTAGTATGGTTCAAATTCTTCCCTGTAGGGAGAGAGCAGCTAAATCTCTGTAAAGGGAAAACATGGGCTTAAAAAAATCATTATCATCATCATCCTTCACCGGTGTGGAAAACAACGGGAAGCTATCACACGTTTAATTCCCTAGTAAAGCTGCAAAAGCATAGCATGAAAATGCTATGATTGCAGTGAAAGATCTGCCCTCAGGAAGAATTACTATGGATGGATGGATCCATTGTTACAGAGTTATTTCAAAACATACATACACGTTTGAAATGCACAGAGTACAGATGACCTGTGGAGTTGCGATGACACTAAGAGCGTGCGTTATGAATGATGGTCAATTACTTTTTGTACTGCATGCAGTACGTATATTTAAGTCTGTAAGTGTAAACATTTATTTTGTGCCCTAATATAATTGAATGTGCACATGTTGAGACAACGAATAATGCTACGCTCCTTCTCCCGCTTGCGTTAACCTACAAAATGATATAGCCCGTGATATCTAACTGCATAATGTTCGCTACCATAGACCCATCCCTGGTCATAATATTCTTGTTTTTCTCCACTGTAGTTTACACTCACCTTAAAGTACATTAACTTGTCCAGCATCACTCGGAACTGAGAGTAGCAGACCTGTCGAGAAAGATATTTTAAACTTTATATTACATATATTTTTTACAACACAAAGACATTGAGTGCCTCCTTCAATGAGTGATGAGTTCAATCCAGAACCTTCTCTGAGTCAACACAATAAAAAGAAACACACCATTCACTTACATATGTTAGAGAATGTAATAATGATCATGATGGCATATGATTTCTGGGGACCGTTTGGACCTTAACACGTTTTCTGACATTTTCCTTATTATTGAGGAGAACTAAAAAAAAATAATCACAAAGGAAACTTGTCCCAACCGGCGATCTAACTGCGTACGAGGCAGCGATAAACTAACTAACTAACTAACTCACTCACTGGCACTATCGAACCCGAAGGTTCATGGCCGCGCGGACATAAGCTCTCCATACATCCCTATCCTGAGCTAATGCTTTCCAATCATTCCTTGCATAATCTACTTCCCTCAAATCATAGTTAATGTTGTTCTCCCACCTCATTCTTGGTCTACCAACTGGGCGTTTTCCCTCTGGCTTTCTTACAAGAAGCTTCCATGCACGCCTTTCATTCCCCATACGCGCAACATGTCCTGCCCATCGCAGTCTACGAGACTTAACTGTTCTTATTATATCTGGCTTCCCATAAAGACCATGTAGTTCACTGTTATGTAAGTCTTCTCCATTCACCTGTCTGTTCATCTCTCTTTGGTCCAAAAATTTTCCTAAGAACTTTATTCTCAAATACTCGTAATCTGCTTTCCTCCCTCAAAGTAAGAGTCCAGGTTTCGCATCCATATAATATAACTGGTAGAATAATAGTTTTATATATTTTCAGCTTAACGTTTTTTGAAAGGAGTTGGGACATCAAAAGTCTCTGCAATGCATAATAGCATGCATTTCCAGAATTGAGCCTATGTTATAATTTCTTTTTGCATCTCATTCCTATTAGTGATTATTGTTCCTAGGTATTTGAATTCAGCCACTTCCTCAAAATTTCCCTCATTTGTCATTAGCTGTCCATTTCCATTATATACTGAATTTCTACGTGTGACCATATATTTAGTTTTACTGATATTTATTTCCAGTCCTAATTTCTTAGTGTTACTCAATAGTGTATGCGTGTTGGCCTTTAGTATCTCCTCGCTATCGGCCAGTAGTACTAGCGATGCTACCCTGAAACCGCAGCACCATTGTATGAGAAACAATAGGGAAAAGAAGGTCAAATGAAAACTTATGTGCACCCTCTTTGAGTGAGGAAAATCGCACATCTTACAAAGTTCTGATAATATTTGTTGTTGTTGTAAAATCGTATATAATTTAATATATCATTACATTTCAATAGTTTTTGTTACATTAATCGTATATATTGATAATTTCCCTTCGTTCGACATTATGGTTTTGAGGTAGCGTGTTTCTCATACACAGCGGGCCTAGGTTTGATCCCGGTTTGTCAATTTTCCTCGGTGATGTTTTTTTTTCTTTTTTCGGGGTTTTTCCTCGTCTGTTAGACAAATATCAGGAAAATCTAAGGCCAAAACTGTCCCCGAACATCAACTAGTCATCAAAGTTATCATATTGGGGTTAATATGAATGTGTGAGTGAATGGTGTGTTTCATCTTAAATGTTCGTGTTGTTTCGGAGGAAGCTCTAGATTGAGACATTCCATATCCTTGTTGGTCAAAAAATGTGTGTAATCGGAACAGGTCGAACAATAGTAAAGCCCTGATGACTATAAACTGATTATATTACGATGCAGCATAGAATAGGAAGAAAATTATTATTTCCATTTCTAAATTTAAGGTAAGATTCAGGTTTATATTTAATTTATACGACAGATTTCTAAATAAGGCGCAAGATCAATTTTACCGCTTTAACCCTTTAATTGGCAAAATACTGATTTTTCGTGCCAATTATTTTAAAGTGTCGGACCGCAGTGAAAATAAAAAAAATCATGTAAACTGTAAGTTGCTCATGTATTTTCCGACACACTGGAACGTGTGATCTGCTTCGTTTGTTGATGATTTCGGAACTAATGTCGTGTCATCCCGCGTACACACGCTTCACATCAGTCTGCTAGTTTCAATTAATGTTTGTATGCGGGAATACAAGCAATGATCAACAATGTAAGTGCTTCATTTTCTATTTGTTCCTCACTTTACATCATTAGTATCTACATCATATAGAGCATTCCATTAATAATCATGTAGGAAGCTAATTACTTTATTTTATATAATTTTAATTTTATTATATGCTATGTTTTTGTTAGTATTAGCTAGTATTAGATAACAACATCATTGCATTTTGTCTAGTCTGTATTTTAATATCTTAAAATTGTAATATGTACGTAATTTTTGTATAATTTTACTATTCGCTGGGTGAGTGGAGGTGAGAAGAGAAGGCCTTATGGCCTTAACTCTGCCAGCTAAAATAAATCATTATTATTATTAGTTGTGAATGCAGGCTTTCACGGCCGGTAATCATAATGTTGAGTGATTCCGGGTTATGTGGCCGTGGTCCATAATTGGTGTTGATACCAGACGTTTCGCCCTCAACTGCGGAGGGCATCTTCAGTGGCGAGTGCTTCTAGGCGTGTTTCCTGGTCGGAAGATCTACTTAGAGTGAGCGCTGTGGACGTAGAGGACGTTGTATTAGTGGTGGGTGCAGGGTGAGTGGGCGTGGCCCTTGCTGATTGGCTAATGGTCGTCTCCTTGTTGTCACTGGTGTTAATGCATTTATTTTCTAGTGTATGAAACCAGGCCTTAGACAGTTTGATACCTTCCTCTTTTCTGTTAATATTTCCCTTATGCTTGTATATTTCTATAGCCTCTCGGTATAATCTAGGGAAATAGTAGGAAGTTGTGGCTAAAACTTGTGTATCGTCGAATAGAATCTGGTGTCCATTCGTAATGGCATGTTCTGCTACAGCTGATTTATCCGTTTCTCCTTGTCTGCAGTTTCTTTTATGTTCTGATAAACAGGTGGCTATACTTCTTTTCGTGGTCCCTATATATGATTTACCACACGAACAAGGAAGTCGATATACGCCGCAAGTGGAGAGAGGTGGCCGAGGATCCTTAGCTGAGCGAAGACAGTCTTCTATTTTTCTTGTAGGTCTGTAAACTGTTTTTATGTTGTATTTTCGTAGGAGTTTTCCGATACGATCTGTGACTCTTTGTACATATGGTAAGTAGGCTATGCTGGTTGAGGGTGTGTTATCCATTCTGACGTGCTGTCTTCGTGGATGTATGGTTTGTCTTATTTCCTTGGATGTGTAGCCATTTTTCTGGAAACAATTGAACAGATGGTGTTGTTCCTGTTTAAGGTGTTGTGGTTGGCATAACTTAGTCGCTCTGTCGAACAGTGTCTTAATGACACCTCGCTTTTGTCTTGGATGGTGGTTAGAGTCTTTGTGCAGATATCGGTCTGTGTGTGTAGGTTTTCTGTAAACTGTATGTTGAATTTCCCCATTGCCAGTCCTTATTATTTGAACATCCAGGAAAGGAAGTCTTCCATTATCTTCTTTTTCCATTGTGAACTGTATTTTGTTGTGTCTGCTGTTAAGGTGTTGAAGGAAACGTTCCAATTCTTCACTGCCATGTCTCCATACTACGAATGTGTCATCAACATAGCGAAACCAATGTTCTGGAGACTTGGGAGCTGTTTTTAGTGCTTCTTCTTCGAATTTATTATTATTATTATTATTATTATTATTATTATTATTATTATTATTATTATTATTATTATTATTATTACATCACTGCGACGCATTAACAGTGCTATGATTGGAGGTAAACGTTCCGCTGTGTCGTATAATATATAGTGCAATTAGACATATAATTTATTAAACATATTAAATTAAGTGAATATATATTACAGGATACATATCCAATTTAAGAATCAAGTTAGCTTGGGCTATAATGCAACAAAAGTAAAGAAAAGAGGAATAATTTACATAGGGATAATCTAGTTGTTTACTTAAAATATAAGGGGCTGTAATTTATTGGAGTTGCTGGTTTAATGTATATTTATGTTCAGTTTCTTATGTTACATAAAAATATTTTTCTCTACTAGTTTAGTTTCGAGTGTTTTGTTGTTACAATGCAAATGAGACGGTTGTATATCATTTCGTAGCTCGCTGACTGTATTTATATTCCCTACAGCAAACCTTTTCTTAAGCTCGAATTTTAAAGGAAATTTCTTGTAAAGTAGATGTCTCCATATTGCATAGAATCAACTAGATCTTCTATTCAGTCTTGCGTAAAAATATTCTTCTTTGTTTCCGCCATAAAATCTCTGAGCCTGCATTCTAGTTTTAATAACTGTAATATTAAAATATAACTAACTCTGTTTATATTTCTTTATCGCATATACACATCTGAAACTAAAAATTTATATTTTTTTAAAACTTGTCGATTATAAAACAAGTAATTATGAATTCATATTGGTATTGAATTATGTTATTCAATTTTATGTTTGCTACAGAAGATATAAAAGTTGGTTCTGTCTGCAATTGAATATTAGAGCTGTGTGTGTACTAAAAAGCTACAAAAATCATCAGCATTATAGAACGCGTAGGTCCTTTGTCGCGCGGACTTCCCTATCCTGAACTAGTGTTTTCCAATCATATTCTGCATATTTTTTTAATTCAATGCCACCACGTCATTTTGATATTCTGGTATTCTCTCCTGCCATGGCGTTATTGTAACCCACTTCTGAGGTTGGAGCGCTTGGAAAGCGGAGTTACCCTGCCCCGATGATATGATAGTAATGATGCGCCAGCAGAGGCCTTACTCCTAAATTTAATGAACATGTTAAGGATGATAATGGGGACGTTCGGGGATCGTTTCGGCCTTAAATTTTCCGGAAATTTGTCTTACAGGCGAGATAAACCCCCGAAAGAAACGTCACCCAGGAAACTTGTCCCAACAGGAGATCGAATTTGGGTCCGGTGCGTGATAAGGCAGCACGCTACCTCGAGACAATATCGGTGGACTCTTCTGTATAAATCAACTCCATGAAATCATGATTGTTATTCTTCCACCCTATTCTTGGCTAACCAACTGGGCACTTCTCTGGTTTTCATAAAAGGAATTTCTATTCCTCTCTATCATTCCCCATTCGTACCACATATTCTACCCATCGCAGTCTACCAGACTCAATTGTTCTTATTATATCTGGTTCCCATAAAGATCATATAACTCACTGTTGACTAGTTTTCTCCATTCACCTGCCTGTTCGTCTCTCTTTGTTCCTACAATTTTCCAAAGAACTTAATTCTCAAATACTCTAATATTTTCTCTTACTTTAAAGTAAGAGTTCATGTTTCGCGTCCATATAATGTAACTGAAAGAATAAAGAATAACTGTTTTATATTTTAGTTTAACGTTTTTTTTTCACGAAGTTTGGACGACGAGTGTTCCCCTGTAACACACAATAGTATACTTTACAAGAGTTGAGATTATGTTAAATTTATTTCTATAACTCCTGTTTGTAATCATCGATACTTCCAATGATATTATTATTGTTAACAGTATTAATAATGATAATAATAATAATTACAATAATATTAATAATAAAATAGCTTTGTATTCACAGTAACTGGTGATAATAACTGACGTAAAAGAACACAAATCATTAGATAATATGCCTGAAGTACAATTTCTATTTAAAATAGATATGTTGATGTATCCCAAATTTAACAAATAAGATAAAAGTAGACAACAACAAAAATGTTAAATTACACTGAAACTATTGAGTCGGCTAAATTATACAAGTAGTTAAACGCTAGTCTCTCACTACTGGGGTCCCGAGATCGAGTCTCGGTTACCTAATTTGCGTTTTGTTGTTGACGAAACGGAGTCTGGGCAGATTTTTCTCGTGGTTTCTCCCATTTTCCTATGCCACAAATTTTATTCCATCATTACCTCACACACAATCCATTCGTTTAATTTCGTCTGCCCCTATGATGATGGGTGACGTGTAATCGCCGGCATCCATGTAATTCATAGACTTTCAACGTAAGACACTGTATCGCATCCCTCGATCCGTCTCTGAGTCGGAAAAGAGTTGATATTTGTATTAATTAAAATAAATTCCATATATACGGAGTGGAACAGAACTCTAGCAAAAATCTTCCGTAGATTGTTCAGGGATGTTCGCTGATTTTCAGTGTTCTGATACAAGAAACTGTAATATGTTCATCTCTTTCCTTCTGCTACCTCTTACATCCCTTATAACCGGAGAGCAGAAAATTAATCTTTCTAGTTTCCGCATTATAAAAAAGGAGGAATAACAATCATTTTATTCAAATGCATATTTCTAAGGTAATTTATAATTTTTTTAATTGTTTTTTATTACAATTTATACCTTGAAATTCACATTATATAAATCTCCACTTAATACATGGTACAACAGTTTATGCTAGATTTTAAACGTTGCTTCCAGATGAGGAATATAGAATTCCATGGAATTAATACTATTGCTATGCCTTTCACATCATTATGTCATTGTGTCAAAAATATAAACTTATAAATGCATAACATTATATACACTTTTTGGAAAAACAAGTAATTAAAAGGCTGTATGCATATAGGGGCCTCTATTTTGTGTACACGTATATTATGACATGTTAAAACAACTAAATGCGTGTCATATTAAACTAATATTAAGTAATAAATAAAACAACACGCTTTATTAGAAAACCGAACTAAAAAATGAAAAATAATTTTAATTTCCAACACCCTTGCGATAAAATTAAAGTAGTCAACAAAAAAATCATCCCCAACACATCTAGAATAAAAGTAGAGTTATCTACAAAAAAATAATTTTATCGTCAAAAGCGTGGGGTGCTGTTTACGGTTTTTACGTTTTATTCTTACAGACTTTACTTTTACCAATATCTGTTTATTATGAAATATATTAAATTATATAGAGCACCTCACGCTCGCTTTTGTGGTAAAATTATTTTTTTTGTAGATAACTCTAGTGTTATTCTAGATGTGTTGGGGATAATTTTTTTGTTGACCACTTTAATTTTATCCCTAGCGAGTTGGAAATTAAAATTATTTTTCATTTTTTAGTTTGGTTTTTAATAAAGCGTGTTGTTTTAGTTTTTTAAACTATTATTTATTTTTTATTTTTTAGTTTGGTTTTCTGAAAAATTAAATATCTTTAAATTCGATACTATTGTAGTATGAGTTAAAAGTAATACTCTTCTAAAAAAAATCCTCCGGACCTGATTTGAACCAGCGACCTATGGATTAGTGAAATTATATACCACTGCAGTCCACCACTCTACCAACTGAGCTACCACAACGATAGACTAAAAAGTCGATACGTCCGCAACCTATTATACCGGTCTTTATTTTTTTGATGTCCTGATGATCCTTAGAAAAACTTTATGAAATTATCGTAGTGTCATTGGTTCTTTATAAGTATACAAAGTTTCAAGTCGATGCAATGTTTTTAAGTGGGTGAAAATCGTGTTGAACGATTCCGTTACATAGATAGATACAGGCCAAGCTAATATATAGTGTTTAAAAATATAAAGATTTTCATGAATTGTTCTATACAATTTATACAATTCTTTAAAAAATTGGTATATTTAACTTGTTTTTACGAACATTGATTAAAGATAATAAAACAATAGCTCTAAAACATCAAAACCATGAGTGTTCAACAAAAAGTTATATCTCTTTGTAATGAAAGTATTTTTTTTAAGTGAACACAATTAAATGTAATTATTTTATTTTATGCCCTGTTGCTGAAATAGTCAAACCAGTGACCAGTAACTTTATGAATTATCATGATCTCGAGGTAACATTCTGCCTTGTCACGCAATGGACCCAGGTTCGATTCCCGGTCGGGACATGCTTCCTGGGCTAGGTTTTTCTTTGCGTGTAGAACAAATTTCAGGTAGATTTGAGGCCCAAAAGGTCCCCGAACATTATCTGGCCATCTCCATTATCATTATCATCCCTCGGATACTATTTGTAATAATTTCCTAGTAAAGCTGCAAAGCATAGCATGAAAAGGCTAAGATTGCAGTGAAAGAGATCACTGTAAGTAAATAAATATTCCACATCATGCAGAATTATTTAATATCTAGTATAAATTCCACTATTGTATCACGTGTGAAATTTGTGGGTGTCAGATTTATGCCTATGATGCGAATTCCAAGGTAAAATTGTAGATTTCATCACATATATATTGGTTATTTTATGCCAGGTGTAAGTCTGTGGATCTTGAAATCGACCACTAATTACTAACTGTATTGATATTTATCTATACATATAAATAACATAAGTGCTATCGGCATGATTGCAAAAAAATTTAATTTACATTCCTACTGTCGTCAATTCACAACATGTTTATTCAGGATATGTGATTGATCGCCGTTCTTCACACTGCAGGACATGGGTGCTTCCCTAGTGGGAAGTTCCATAACCAGACAATTTAGTTACGTTTATTTCCCTATAGATGTCAGCGAGAAACATGTCTTTAGTACATCTCCTCGAGGCTACATCTAGCAGGAAACTAAGGTATTATTCGGATTGATAAAGGTCGGTTAAATTTATCTCTGAGTTTTTCTTTAATTCAGAAATGAGGTTATTTTACGAGATCGAAAATCATCAGACACGGGACTTTGGATTTTCAGGTTAGGTTAGTTAAGATGGTTAGGATAAATTATTTAGGTTAACTTAGATTAATTAAGTTAGATTATATTTGGCATGTCCACTGCTGTGGTCTCGAGATAGCGTGCTGCCTTGTCACGCAGCGGGCCCGGGTTCGATCCCCGGTCGGGGCAGTTTTTCTGAGTGAGGTTTTTATCGGGGTTTTTCCTCACCTGTACGACAAATGTCAGGTAAACTTTAAGGCCCAAACGGTCCCCGAAATCATATGGGAATCATCATCATCCTTATTATCATCTTCATCATCATCATCCTTCACCGGTGTGGAAAGCAACGGGAAGCTACCACACTTACAATTCCCTAGTAAAGCTGCAAGCGCAGCATGAAAATGCTATGATTGCAGTGAAGGACCTGCCTTCGGGCATAATTACTATGGATGGATGGATATTTGGTATGTTCGCAATATTAGATTAGGTATGTACTCCGCGACCTTAATTTTTGTTAACGCGTTTTTCATAAGTTTGTTATTCTGTTTTACAAATGAAATTGGCATATTCCAAAGATAATATGGCATATGTTAGAATAGTTTTATCTCAAAGTCTCTTACAATTTTAAAGCGTTCGACATTTATTTAAGACACACACACACACACACACACACATACACATATATATATATATATATATATATATATATTGTGACGCATCCAAAGGTCATCGATGCGCCTACACTTCCGATCCGCATTATTTCTTTAAGCCCCTACTTCCCCTGTCGGAAAAGTGCGATGCCAGAAACTTCCATACTGAAAACATCCCGATCGGAAGCCGAGAAATTTCCTTCCCCGTCTATATATTCTGTTGCGAGGGTCTAGAGCGAGTCCGTTGTATTGTGACAGCAGTACAGTAACTGTAAATTGAGAGCAACTGTGACAAGTGAACTCTTCAGAGTTTATAAAATAATTGTGTGATACATAAACTATAAAACAAGATCAATTATTACAGCGATTTTTGAGTAGAATGTCACGGAGAGCTTATAGAACCAAGGAATGTTATTTTCGAGTTTTTCGACATCACCTGTGTTACTTTATTACGAGAAAATGATGTGAAATCTAATACCACGGCATCCTGCGACTATATATATATATATATATATATATATATATATATATAGGGTGAAAATTATTTAAACCGACAAACTCTGGGAGGTTGTAGGGGACACAAAAACAAATATTTTTCTCTAATATCATTTTTTCCTATGAGGATTTTTTAAACCGGTAGAGGAAGATTTGTCTGGCGGCAAATTAATCAAACCAACAAACACTTTTGCATTTTTATTACCAAGAGACAACATATTAACTCAACGCAATTACTTAAATTACAGTAGAGGTTCAAAAATGCCTCCATTGACATCTAAACAAAGGTTACACCGGCGGATCATGTTCTGTCTAACATGGGCAAAAACTCCAGTAGTATCGTAAATTACTCCTGCTGATGCTATCCGGGCAACTAGATCCTCTTCTGATGCAACAGGAGTTGTGTAAACAAGGTTCCGCATCTCTCCCCACACAAGAAAAAAAATCCAGAGGGGTCATATCTGGGGATCGAACAGGCCATGGTACAGGACCACCTCTGCCAATCCACTTTTCTGGAAACCGTTGGTTCAAGAATCGACGCACACGACGACTGAAATGTGCCGGCGCCCCGTCATGTTGAAACCACATGCGTTGTCTTGTAGGGAGCGGGACGTCTTCCAGCAATTCTGGTTCCAGGCTGTGGGCACGCTGTAAGTGAAATGGATGTAAGAATTGCTCATGAAGAGCGTTTCTTACATTCGTCTGATTCGTCCCCATGTTAAGCGCAATTGCACGAGTGCTGATTAAAGGATCTCGCTCCACATGCTGCAGGACAGCTTCCTTAAATCGCAGTATTCTTACTGTGCGACGACGTCCCTGTCCTGGTAATCTGCTAAATGACCCGGTCTCACGCAGACGTTGGTGCACAGCAGTAAACGTCGTATAATGCGAGATACGGCGAATGGGATATTGTTTTTGATAAACCCGCTGTGCAGCTCGTTCGTTCTGGTGCGCTACGTAGTACGCACCAACCATATCAGTGTACTCGCTCCAGGTGTATCGTTCCATTAACAAACAGATACAATTCACTACTACACTGGTGGATAAAACAATTCCTACCATCAACAGCAGTTGCAGTCATGACAACTGAAGAGCGTAATACGCCCTCTTCCGGTTTAAATAATCCTCATAGGAAAAAATGACATTAGGGGAAAATATTTGTTTTGGTGTCCCTACAACCTCCCACAGTTTGTCGGGTTAAATAATTTTCACTCTGTATATATATATATATATATATATATATATATATATATATATATATATATAATAAATTAATTAATGACATAGGCCTATTACTACAATATTATTTGTATTTTGTTTTTATGTATTTTAATTTTTGTAGGTTGTCACCACTGTAGTCCCGAGATCGAGTCTAAGTCGCTTCATTCATGGAGCTTGAGCAGGTTTTTATCGGAGTTTCTCCTGTTTTTTCCTGCCACAATTTCATTCCACCATTTCTCCACACTCATCTCATCCAATTCGTTTCATTTTGTTCATCTGCTCCTGTGATGGTGCGTCAGGCGAAGTCGGCCGGCACCCTTGTCATTCACAGACCTCTATATTAGGGGCTTAATTCATCTCCGACCTTTAGTTGGACACGAGTTGAGGATACATATACAATTGATACCTGGCATAAAATCTCCGATTTGTCCTTAAGAGACTGTGTAGCCACTAGTGGGTGGATACTGTGTCATTCCAAGTACATCATTTTATAGATTGTTTTGGCACAAAGCATTGTATTACAGTATATGATTTTAACAGATATTTCTTTAGTCATACGCAACTTCTCTTACTACCGTATGTAGTATGTTTTTATGGATGTTACTTTTTTTACATAACTGACCAGTTTTTAAAGACCAAAGCAATTTCTCTTCTCTAGACAAAACTCTATCCTATATTTTAGCATCAGCTTGAAAGCTAACAATTTTTATTGCTTAGTTAGTGGAATGGGAGTATAAGTGTGATAAATCCCCACCTGCCCGTAAATAAAGTTAAGAGCGTGCATTTCCTATGTAATAGCTTGTTTTATTGTTTCATATTAGTTTTACAACTACATTAGATTCATGGGTAAATGCATGTTTCTAAATCCTATTTCTAAATCAATTATAGCTACATAGCGTTAGAATGCGTGTTGTAAATGGAAATACAGTACCCGTACTTAATTGAGAAACGGCTCCGGTTATACTGTTAGTGAACTCGGAGTTAAATAACCGTCACTACAGCAGGACTGTGTGATTCACAGGTATAAATCGTTTCCCGACAGGTCGTGTTTCTTAACCCATTCGCCTCAGAAGACGAGGTAAACTCGCTTAACTCTGCCTATTATATATTTTTAAATTTTTGTAGATCCTTTGGCAGGGCAATGTTTTGTTAACATTTATGAATAGTAGAGGAATGTGTTTTGGCTTTTACCGTTATCGAGATCTCTAGTACCGTTATAATTTGTCCGTTTTGAATGTCTTAAAGTATACAATATAATTTACGCTGACTTAAATCCTGTTTCTGGGAAAATGCATTGAGCATTTAAACCTGAAGTGAATGGGTTAAGGTTTAGGAGATGTTATGCATGTAAAATCGCCTATAAAAATTAGGTTAAAATATATCTCACGGACACTATCCACTTTTTCAAAATGTATAATATTCATTACCATCACAATTGAGGTTATGTATTAACATGTTTTAAATAATAATATAGTAGGCCTACCTTTTTTTTTTGTCCGTCTTCCTCAATTAGAATTGATTTCTGTTTTAAAAAAACTTCATTATATTTTTAAATCATGAACAAACCCACAGGCCTACTCATTACATAAATTATACGGCGACATCGGTACCAATTAGTGTGCCGAAGTTGGAACATGTTTTTGAAAGGCCTTCATGATTTAATAATTTAACGAAGTTTTTTTATTTTTTAAATGAAAATCAATTCTAATTGTGGAAGACGGATAAAAAAAGGGTACTATATTATTATTTAAAACATTTTAGACCCTATACAACCTGGAGGTTCATGGCCGTTCGGACATAAACTCTCTACACATCCCTATCCGAGCTAATGTTTACAAATCATCCCTTTTATAATTCACCTCTCTCATATTATTGTAAATATTATTCTCCCACCTCATTCTTGATCCACCTACTAGGTTCTTATCCTCTGGTTTTCCTACAAGAAGTTTTCTCATCCCTCTTTCAATCCCCATTCGTTCCAGATGTCCTCGATATCTACGAGACTTAAATGCTCTTATTAAAGCTGATACCCTTATAGCTCGCTGATAGGTAATCTTCCCCATTTACCTGTCTGTTTATCTCTCTTAGGTCCAATAATGTTCCTAAGAACTTTATACCCAAATACTCGTAATTTTTTCACCTGTTTAAAAGAAGGGAACATGTTTCGTATACATATAAAATAACGGTTTTATACAATTTTAGTTTAATGTTTTTTTAGAGAAGTTGGGATGACAAGTCCATGTAATGAATAATAGCAAGCGTTTACAGAGTTGAGCATACGTTTAATTTCCTTCTGCACCTCATTGCTACTTGTAATTTTTGTTCTTAGGCATTGAAATTTAGCAACTTCTTCAAAATGTCCTTAATTTAACGGTAACTGCCAATTTCCATTATGCGAATCACTTCTCTGACCATATATTTAATTTTATTGATATTTACTTCCAGCCCCAGTAACTTTGGGTTATTTAATAGCCCCCCTAGGGGGGATTAGAGAATTTTATGCTAGTACGAAAAATATAGCTAAGAGTAGTTATGAATCATAAGTGATAAATTTTGTTTTTTTAAAGGCTTCAAATATATTATAATCTATCTCTCTTCTATTTTTATTCGTTATACCAGTACAACGCTTTCCAAATGGTGGCTCGCCGGCCGCATGCGGCTCTTCGAGCCATTTAAAATAGCTTGCGAAATGCTAGCTTATTGTAATATGATTTAATGACACTTTTCCATTAAACATTTTTTTAAAATGCGCTTAAGAGCTGTCATTCCTTTAAAGGTTCATCTTTTATATTTCATAACGTAATATATCAAATTAAGTATAAAGTAAGTCATTGTACATTTGGATTGAATTCTGCATTTATCGATTCTGCACTGTGATTACGCTGTCTTCCACTGAGCAACCCCTAGTAGCGAGAAAAAGTTTTATGGTACAATGATTTGTGACCAAGGACAACTTTAACTAAATGTTTTCTTCCTCTTCTATTCCTATTTAGAGCGATTGGTTTTCTAATAGTAGTATTCGATAAGTAATCTATTCTTCTTGTAAAATAACCATACCTTTTTTTCACAAGACAAAACTAAATTGTACTTCATGATTACATTTTTCATACGAGAATTAATTTGTTTTCAGTGTGCGGCCCCTCAATCTGAGTAGAAATATTTCTTGCCCTCCAATCTCACCATAATTGTACACCACTCTATTAGAATATTAAATACATTCTCTCCGTTAGTCTGTCTGCACATCTCATCCTTTGCTAAACCCCACTGTTTTTAATTATATTTATATACCTCACGTTTCTCTTGTTTTTAGAGAAATCTGTTAGGAGAACGTTTTTTTTTAAATTTTGGATAACATTTATTTTTCTGACCACCAAATGAGATGAGAAACACTATGTAGTAGTGGTAGTAGTAGCAGTAGTAATAGTAATAATAGAAATAGGACATCATTAAAGTACAAATATACAGGGTATATATATATATATATATATATATATATATATCCATCCATCCATCCATCCATCCATCCATCTATCCATCCAGAATAATTCTGCCCGAGGGCAGGTACTTCACTGCAATCATAGCATTTCCATGCTATGTTTGCAGCTTTACTAGGGAATTGTAGATGTGGTAGCTTCCCGTTGCTTTCCACGAAGGATGAAGATGATGACGATAATGATAAGGATGATGATGATGATGATGGCCATATGATTGCGGGGACCGTTTGGGCCTTAAAGTTTTCTTGACACTTGTCTTACAGGTGAGGAAAACCCCCGATAAAAACCTCACCCAGAAAAACTACCCCGACCGGGGATCGAACCCGGGCCCGCTGAGTGGCAAGGCAGCACGCTACCTCGAGACCACAGCTGTGGACATATATATATATATATTTAATTATAACATCTATAAAGCGTCACTGCTATAAGGTAAAAATATTCTCTTTAATTTGCTTACTTGATATAGTCGGCTGCTAGATGGCGGTGAAGACCGAGTTCTCGCGACATCTAGTAATAATGGAGAGTATAATACATATATAAGAAAAATAAGTGTTTGAATTGGATTCGCCTGGTAGTGTAATGGATATCACACTGAGGTACAGACTCAGAGATCCGGGTTCGAATCCCGTCCAGGCATTTATTTTTCTTATCATACCATATATATATATATATATATATATATATATATATATATTATATAAAGGGAAAGTAGAGTGGGGGGGGAATTGAAGCAAGCGAAATGTGATTTTTGAGATCTGTGGCTGTATATACATAACAGGACAAAAATGGGAGCGAAGGTATAAGGAAGGTTCTAACTAACTTACTGGGACTATCAAACCCGTACGTTCTTGGTCGGAAGGACATAAGCTGTACATACATCCCTATACTGAGCTAAAGTTTTCCAATCATTCGTTGTATAATCTACGTCCCTCAAATCATGGTTAATCATATTTTCCCACTTCATTCTTGATCTATCAATTGGGCGTTTTCCCTCTAGTTTTCCTTCAAGAAGCTTCCATGCAAGTCTTAAATTCCCCATTCGTGCCACATGCCCTGCCCAGCGCAGTCCACGAGACTTTACAGTTCTTATTATTTTGGCTTCCTATAAAGGACTATGTAGCTCACTGTTATGTAGTCTTTTCCTTTCACCTTTGTCTTCAACTCTCTCTAAGAATTTTTTTCTCAAATACGCGTAATCCCCTTACCTCCTTTAAAGTAAGAGTCCGTATTTCGCATCCATATACTGTAATATAACTGGGAGAATAACAGTTTTATATATTTTCAGTTCAACGTTTTTTGAAAGGAGTTGGGAGGACAAAAGTCCCTGTAATGCATGATAGCATGGATTTTCAAAATTGATCCTATGTTTAATTTTTTGTGTATGTCATTTCTATTTGTAATTATTGTTCCTTGGTATTTGAGTTCAGCCACTTCTTCAACATTTCCCTCATGTGTTATTAGCTGTCCATTTTCATTATGTACTTATTTTTATGAACAAATATTTACTTTTATTGATGTTTACATCCAGTCCCAATGTCGTAGTGTTGTAAGAAGAGAACTAGTTTTTTAATTAGGAATATTCCACAATATAGTGTTTCTCCTTCAACCCAAAGTGATTTGTCGCCAGAGGTTCCTGTCTAGAGCATCTTCTTTCCTCAGATCTCTAGCTTCCATACTTCTCCTCACTCCATCCATCCAACGTTCTCTAGGTCTGCCTCTTCCACTTCTTGCATTAGCTTTCCAATTAAGGATCTTCTTTGGTATTCTCTCTTCTTCCATTCTTATGAGGTGTCCATACCATTTCAAACGTTTTTTTTCTATTTTTTCCAATATGTTTTTTTCATATTTAATTTTAGGAAGTGATATTTTGAGTTATTTTAATTAGTTTATTTACAGTCTGATCATCTTACCTCAATATTAATGTTGATTTGTTCTTGGACATGTTTCAAAACAATTGTTTTATCGTCAGCTTGTCCAGACTGGTTATATTTATGTTGCACACCCTGAATGTTGATGTCAGCTCCATCCTGTGGTTGGCCAAAGAACCTCCAAACAAGGTCACGCTCAGTCGGAATTTCAAAATTCATAACTCTGTTTCTGTTCTTCTGAATATAAATTTTTTCCCAAATAGTCAGCTCTTTTGTATTTTCTAACTGTTTTAATAATTTAGTGTCTGAATTTATATTATGTTTTTCAGACCAAACATGAGCAGCAACTGCAGATTTTTCTAATAAATAAGGAAATAGGATAATCTGCAGTTCCTGCTCATGTTTGGTCTGAAAAACACAATGTAAATTGGATACTAAATTATTAAAACAGTTATAAAATACAAAAGAGCTGACTATTTGGGGGAAAAAATCTATATTCAGAAGAACAAAAACAGAGTTATGAATTCTGAAATATCGACGGAGCGTGATCTTGTTTGGAGGTTCTTTGACCAACCACAGGATGGAGCTGATATCGACATCCAGGGTGTGCAACATAAATCTGACCAGTCTGGACAAGCTGACGATAAAACAGAATTATTTTGAAACATGTCCAAGAACAAATCAACATTAATATTGAGGTAAGATGATCAGACTGTAAATAACAGTTGAATGCAGGCTTTCACGACCGGTAATCATAATGTTGAGTGATTTCGGGCTTTGTGACCGTGGTCCATCATTGGTATTCCAACCAGACGTTTCACCCTCAGCTGCGGAGGGCATCTTCAGTGGCAGGTACTTCTAGGTATTGTTTCCTGTTTTGGAGGCTCGACTGTGAATGAGCAGTGGGCGAAGCGAAGTATGTAACGGGTGCCGAGACACCCTTGGCAATATAGGGTCTTACTTAATTAGCCCTCTTTACCCATATAAGCCATAATGGCTAGGTTGGAATTACGATGGCTGCGTACTAAGTGTCATGGTATTTCCACCGGAGAGATCAAGCGTGTGCTGTAGTTGCGAAGTTTCTGGAGGACGCCTTTGGTGAATGTGTGTTCATCAGTGCGCCGTCCTGGTTGCTGATTGGTTGTTGGAGCTCCATCCGCAAGCCGCGCTTGAAGTCCTGGTCGACTTGTAATTTAAAATTAAATTTAGAATTTAGATTAATTCTGTGCTGAAGTTCCGAGGAGATGTCGCCAATAAGGGAGAGAGAAAAAAAGGCCCCTTTCGGGATGTGCTGACCGGCGAAATTTAGAATTTAGAATAATTTAATTAATGCCAAAGTTGAAATTGAATTTAGAATTTAGATCCAGGGAGTTTGTAATTTACTGGTGGAGTCTAGGGAACCACTCCAACATTTGTCTTAACGCTAGGGAAAACCATCGAAAAACCCTAGCAGAGTGGCTTGAATTTAATAAAATTGTCGAGAAGTCAGCTTTCGCGTTTGTAGTGCTATTACCAGCTCCGATTTTACGGTTTGTATTGTTTCTGAATTCCATAGTTGTTACGGACAGCTTCATTTTTTGTTCTTAATGTTTGAATCCTGTACAGGTTGTCTGGATGATTCATGTAGATGTAGATTGTTATTTTTTCCAGTTGATAATTCAGTTGGTGCTTTACTTGATCTATTAGATCGTTGTAAAGCTCCGTGTCGTGGGTTTGGGTCCGTGTGGTGTGTTTTTCTACCTCCATGGGTGGATCAGTTTGTGTCATTTTCCTTCTAGTGGCTCTAGAGGTTGATGTTTCTTCTGGAAGGTCGAAGTTGGTGAGAAGCCACGTGTCAGGAGCTTCTGGCTCGGCTGACATTGTTGCTGTTTGGACCTGAGTAGAGGCTACTTCAGGTGCTTTGGGAGGGAACTGAGTGGTCCTATTTGTAGCCTTAAGTCGGCGAAATGACTCGACTTTGACTTTAAAAAAGCAAAGCTTTTTTTAATTTCGAAGCCTCTTGGGCTTTGGGTCCATCGACCAGTGTCGCCAGAAACATTGGCAGAGGGCTCTTAGTCTTTCCGGAGGTCATGTTGACTACCTTCAAGACCTCGAACCCTTGATCCTTCAGGTCCCCTTGGAGCACCGTCGGATCGACGCTGGAGTCGATGCCTTTTACGACGAATCGCACAACTTGCATTCGACGTTTCTTCATAATATCGCCTGTGAGGCAGGGGACATTATGTTTGGCCAACAGTTACTGGTATTTTTTGAGATCTGGCATTGAACCCAGTCTCACCCTGATTCCGGACCGACTTGAAGTGCAAGTGAATGCACGCGATCCGTTTTTAGCGAACTCCGTGTTCGCAGCTGTCAATAATGACGCATACTCGCGACGAATGAACATGGCCGGAGGCCTGCTTACGCCGGATCGCTGATCCGGAGTTCTCCTCCCTCCCGACGCTCCGCCGTCAGTTGCCGGACAAGCAGCGGGTGGGGGGAGGACCCTAGGTTTGGACCTGAGGACAGGGGCTGTTACGGTGGCCGGCCGATTGGTATCAGACACGGTTAGCTGGGAGTTCTTCAGCGTAGACCTATTTCGCGTCCTACAGCAGTGGGCTGCTGCAAGCCGTAATTTATACTAGTGGTAGATGCAGGGTGGCTGGATGTGGTTGCTGCTGGTTGGCTAATCGTCATCAATCTAGCGTCTGAGATTGGTTCTGAGCTGTCTCCTTGTTATTGGTAGTGTTAATACATCTATTGGTCCCTTCTTCTTTTCGATTGAAATTTTCCTTGTGTTTATAAATTTCTATAGCCTCTCGGTATAGTCTAGGGAAGTAATAGGACGCTGTGGCTAGAACTTGTGTATCTTCAAACAGAACCTGATGTACATTTATAATGGCATGTACTGCTATAGTTGATTTTTTTCATTTCTCCTTGTCTGCAATTCCTTTTGTATTCCGATAAACGGGTATCTATACTTCTTTTCGTGGTTCATAGGACAGTGGTTTTACTTCCTGCTCGAGATCGTTAATATGTGATATTACAGTATAGTTATTTAGGTTGGCAACCCCGAAATTTAGGAAATTGAACTTTCAATCACGGTCGCCATTACTGTAAGTACGACAATCGCGCAAAAATATATTATTTATTAAACAACCCACATGTTCATACAACACCACATTAACAAATTAATAAATTTAAAGGTAATGTTGAGTGATTCCGGGTTATGTGGCCGTGGTCCATAGTTGGTGTTGATACCAGACGTTTCGCCCTCAACTGCGGAGGGCATCTTCAGTGGCGAATGCTTCTAGGCGTGTTTCCTGGTCGGAAGATCTACTTAGAGTGAGCGCTGTGGACGTAGTGGACGTTGTATTAGCGGTGGGTGCAGGGTGAGTGGGCGTGGCTCTTGCTGATTGGCTAATGGTCGTCTCCTTGTTGTCCCTAGTGTTAATGCATTTATTTTCTAGTGTATGATACCAGGCCTTAGCCAGTTTGATACCTTCCTCTTTTCTAAGGCCTGGTATCATGCACTAGAAAATAAATGCATTAACACTAGGGACAACAAGGAGACGACCATTAGCCAATCAGCAAGAGCCACGCCCACTCACCCTGCACCCACCGCTAATACAACGTCCACTACGTCCACAGCGCTCACTCTAAGTAGATCTTCCGACCAGGAAACACGCCTAGAAGCATTCGCCACTGAAGATGCCCTCCGCAGTTGAGGGCGAAACGTCTGGTATCAACACCAACTATGGACCACGGCCACATAACCCGGAATAACTCAACATTATGATTACCGGCCGTGAAAGCCTGCATTCAAATTTATAGGTATTTTTCTTTTTTATTATTAGATATCTCGTGTACCAATAAAGTAATTCTTATTGTTCTCAGGAAGTGCTTCCGACAATGCACGCATGGTAGATATTCTATACAATCAGTAGAGACTCTATGTAGCTAACAAAAACTACAACATTAAGTTTATGATATAAGGTACATGTTTCGCAATCTGATCGTATTTTTGGTTTTCTGTCGTACATGTCTGATTTTGAGGTTAACCATATATTAGCATTTTTTATACTTTCTTACACCTTCAATTTGGGGTTCACCTTGTATCCATGTGAGCCTTACATTCGGACATACACGGTACATAAAATTCCTGAGTATAGCTTCCATCTCAGATTTTAAAGATTAAATATATTTTCATGCGTCTCTCGAAGGTTAAAGATCTCCTACTAGAGAGTAGATCTTGCTTATCTAAGGTGATGATCTATTCCGTATTCCATGCATCCATAGTAATTCTCCCGAAGGCAGGTCTTTTACTGCACTCATAGCATTCTCATGCTATGCTTTGCAATTTTATTAGGGAATTATAGGTGTGGTAGCTTCCCGTTACTTTTCACACCGGTGAAGGATGATGATGATGATAACGATAAGGATGATGATGATGGTCGGATGATTTTCGGGGACATTGGGCCTTAAGCTTCCTGACATTTGTCTTACAGATGAGGAAAAAATCCGAAAAACCTCACCCAGGAGCTTGTCCCGACCGGGAATCGAACCCGAACCCGCTGCGTGACAAGGCAGCACATTACCTCGAGACCACAGCGGTGGACTATTCCGTATTAGGGTTATGCAATTATATGCGGTATGTTGCCTGTAGTTTGTTTTAAAAACGAACCAAAAGGTGGCAATGATCAAGTGTTGTCTAGAGTGCCACAATTGGAACTATTTGAATTAGCCTAATAGCTAATACCGTAGTAGTTATGAGTTGGGGATTTAACTACTTAGTCCTCGCGTGATTAACGATATGTGGTGTTCAGTCAGTAGACAATGTGGAATTGGGTGAGATGAGGTGTTACACCTCTAGAGCAGGACATCTACACAGCCGGACAAGCAGAGAATCCGAAAGCCGACCACGCGGAATGTGCCACACTACCCTAGATGTAGCACGGCACTATTTCAGTGGTCTTCGTCCGTCAGGGGTGGGAATGTGGGAAAATGTTTCGGTGTATAGCACGTTGCTGTAGCATATACTCTATATTGGGCATAATTGGATTACAATGGTTAGAAATTAATTGCAACATATTATTTCACTCACTAACATATTTTCTTCTTATGTTTCTCACTAATATTGTCACACTTTCAAGCCGTATTTGTCTTTCTCACTTATTATATTGCCTCAGATTGTGTCATCGCTTATTCTTCATATTTGTTTATTTTATGCTATTCTGGACTACTGTATGTTAAAACACCTACAATCTGAAAAAAAGAGGCTTCTATTTTTTTTATGTGGATATTTTTATGCCCACATTTGAATTGTGTCGGTAATAGTTTGAGGTACTAAACAGTGAAATTAAATAAATTACTGATTTATTCAATAACATTTAAGAAAAATCTCAATTTAATATACCCTCCCATAATCTGTGTTCCAGTTCATTTACTGCTAGTTCAGCTTGTTTCTTGGCGAATCCCAGAAAAATCAACTTGGTGAATTTTTATTGCAGAAACAAAGTATTCCTTGATATTTATTTTAAAAGCAACTTCTGCAGTTGAACTCTAATGTTTCTTTTCGATTTAAAAACTATACATTCCATCTTGAATGTGTAAGCATTTACCTAGATATTTAATGTAATGTAAAAGCAAAGTTCTGTTTTGTTTATGATGCCTTACCATCATTGTGCTCAGAGCTGAAATAAAAATTATCTTTTATTGCTATGGCGCAATATTCGACGAAACTTGCTAAGGAATTATGAATATATCGTGACAGCTGTGCCACGTATTTCAGATATTGTCTACGTGCTAATAGGAGTCTGCATCTTGTCTACGATTTTTTTACTCGTGAATGTGAACTGTGTTTTACGTTTATGTACCCTCGTTCTCAGGATGTATACTCACTCTTCAGATGGTTATAGTAAGTAAGATGCTTTGTGCATTGCATTTATATTCTTAGACACTAATAATAATAATAATAATAATAATAATAATAATAATAAAATAATAATAGTAATGTTTTTATTCAAAACTTTAAAATATTATAAATAAAGTCATATCAGAAAACTGATTATTAAATATTCATTAATAGATTATTAAATATATTAACTATTGCACTGGTATGGGGAATACGAGAATACCCAGAAAAATATTGAAATGTTGTCCACCTCGAAGAAGAAGGAAAGGAAGACCTCGAAACTCGTGGATACAAAAAATAAGAACTGGAATGAGAACAAGAAGACTGAAGGACAAGGAGTGGAAGGATAGGGACGAGTGGAGAAGGAAAATAAAACTTTGGCACAGGAAAATGAGTAAATATTGAAAATATGTATATAATTACACAAAATATTATTACAATTATTATGATGTTATTATTATTATTATTATTATTATTATTATTATTATTATTATTATTATTATTATAAATATTACTATAACGAAAGCCTATAAAACGCTACCATACAAACCATCTTAAGTCATAGCGGGCATCAAACCAATTTATATCTGTATATACGAAATATATACACAGGAATACACGATGAACCCACAGACGATGACGCATCACTAAAAAAGGAAGAGTGGCCACATCCGGCGAAAAGAAACACCGTGTACGAGGTTGTAGAATCGAACAAATTCGAATTAGAAATATATACCAATGATAGTAAACTGCAGGGAATGGTAGGAACTACTTCAATCAACTTTATGAACGGAGAATTACTGCATACGTTGAAAGTCAGACTGTCCAATCACTGAAACAATCAAGCCTAACAGATTGGAATTCTTAAAACCCTAGAAGCCATGTCATCCATTGACCAAATAAACTCTAATTTCAGTTTACGCAGACAGTCAAGTTACTCTTGAACTACTAAAAACAACTTTAAATAGCGACACATCACATAAACAATAAGACAAACAATGGGAAAACACCGGAACAAAATTGTACAGTACACTTTGGCTAGATTAGCCCATGTCGAAAATCACGACAATGACATGACAGACCAATCTGTGAAGGAATCGGCGACTGGAATCAGCGGAACTTTCGAGTATATATATCACTAAATCATAATATATTACGCAGACAAAAGAAGAAGGAACTACTAAATGGCAGAACGAATGGGATAACAAGCTAAAGGAACCACCTCTAAGAAGTTCTTCAAATCTGCTAGAGACAGATAAAAATTTTAATTCAACATAGCACCAGAGTTTTCACAAACGGTAACAGTACATGGCAAACACAAATCACATCTCCATCGGACAGGAATCTTAAATAACTTTACCTGCCGATGTAGGAGAACACGCAAAAATGGACCAACTCCTTTACGATTGTGAAATGTATCAACATGCTAGAAACACGTTGAATGAAGAAATCCGCAAAGTAGGAGAAAATGTCTAGTGACACAGTAAAACCTTACTTATAAAAATGTAAGACATTTTATGAATTACGTAAATACAATAGTGTAAGATAAAGTTTGTAGGAAAAGTGAAAAAGATAAAAAAATAATGTGAAAAGTACAAATTGTGTAATAATATGTACCCATGATAGATAGACGATCAGATTGTTATTACGGATTCCAAGGAAAATTTACAACGAACAGAAAGTACATTATGGACAGTAGATAAAATAATTCACAAATTTCGACAACGAAAACAAAAATTATGTGTGTTGCAAAAACATACTAATAAATATGACGGTTGTGCCGTAATAGTTACTATACACCACAAGGGATATAGTACATTACTAGCAGACGGCGTTACATTTACTACTAGTAAGTAATACCGCCCTAAAAAGATGTCCAGTAGAATTTGTTTAGAAGGTGGAATTGGGAAGTACTCGAACATCCACTATATTCACCTGACATGAGCTTTTGTGACTATAACTTATTCTCAAAGGATAAAGAACCTCTAAGCGTTATTCGATTTCAATCGAGAGTTGATAAGCTCTAAATCGGTCAGATAAGAGATATATGCAGAAATGGTGCTTCCATCTTCCAAGAATTTGGCAATGCTCAGTTGACTAGGCTGGAGACTTTAATGAAGTTCGTAATGCCTAAAGTAACCTTAATAATATTTTGTGATGTTACAGCAGTTACTTATCGAATGCCCTAGTCGTTCTGCACTTGTGAACAGATTGATGTCCTGGGATCATGCGCAGTGCATCATTTTTTTTTGAATCAGTACTTTCAATAATATCTGAAAAACAGAATATTATAATTATTTTTCTTCGTTTCTTTTAAACAAAAGTATTTATTAAGTTATGTAGATAAGAAATAACACTATGAGGTTTATTTTAATATTGTTTAATTGTTTCTTCACTCTCCTCATACTTCTTAACTCCCACGTGGACTCGAGTTTCGTAACTTCATTTGTGACATTCTCAATGCTGTATTACGTTCACTACTGATGTCCAACGGCCTTCTATCCTGCAAACATGCCTGAGCAGAAAAACATGAATAGAAACCAAAACAAAATTACTTAAACAATTGGATAAACCGAAGGAACTCACAATTTGGGAAAAAATTACATATGCAAGAATAAAAACACAACTATCAATTTTGAAATACCCGGTTTTTAAGAGAGGGGATTGGTTTGGAAGTTCGTCGGTCAACGATCAGATGGCGCCGAGGTCATTCTGCAGGATAGAAGTCCGTTGGACATCAGTTGTGAACGTAATACAGCATTGAGAATGTCACAAATGAAGTGACGAAACTCGAGTCTGTGTGGGAGTTAAGAAGTATGAGGTGAGTGAAGAAACAATTAAACAATATTAAGAGTATTTATATTGCTCTGAAGACATGAGGTGTCCTACAGCACATACTGATGAGCGAAATATCATTTCCCGGGCTAGCGTTACTGTACTAATTAACTAATAGCTTCGCTCATGAAATTATTATTAATACGAGATAATATTGACATTACTGGTTTATCTGTATACATGACTACTTAACAGATCATAGTGTAAATTGGATACCGTTTTCCTGGAATCACTACATTTCCCTGAATATTTAATTAAAAACTGCTTATTGTTTCCAACATCTATTCTAATTAGGCTCTATTATATCAGACTCTGTAGAACCAAACATGATTATCATATGATGATGGTTTCGAAACACTCTATTCAACAACATTGTTACATCTTACAATACAGCATTTTTTACACGTTTAGGCTGCCTAGTTTACCTTGATTTTTCCTGTTGTTTATTTCTAACATATACAGACACTGAAGTTCTATAACACATTGTTTGCATAAGAGGTTCACTCAACCTCGTGAGGAAGACTGAGTATCTACATGATATGAGGGCGGCTGCAATGGTCTAGTGGTTATGTTCCTTGCCTGTAGTCCCGAGAGTCGCAGATTCAAACCCGGCCAGCTTCGATGGATTTTATGATGAAATAATCGAAGGACAAATCCTTCGGGAGGGAGTTTAAGACGTGAGTCCCGCCCTAGTGATGTAATTGAACATCAAGGCTCAAAAATGGTCTCGGACCAAAATTTAATCGACTTTTTTTCCATCCAAGTAACATCTTAGTTCCGTATTAGTTTCCTGTTCGAGGTGATTTATTAACCACAGATAATTCGCTGAGATTTATAAGAAAACAGCGTAACTAAATTAATTTCCCGCTAAGAGAGCACCCATTTTCCGAGCGGAAAGAACGGAGATACTTCAATCAATCAATCATTTAATGTGAAAAGTAGTTAAATCCTGTTAGGAAAACTGAAACTAAGGTCGAGGAAGTGCATTACGCTAATTAAGTGTTTTCTCATTTAGTGTCAGTCACTTCAGTCCGTCTTGCCATTTCGCAGTTATCGCGCCAGAAATTAAGTATTATTATTCTTATTGTTGCTATTGTTATGATTATTATTACTATTATCATTATTATTATTATTATTATTATTATTATTATTATTATTATTATTATTATTATTATTATTATTATTATTCATTTTGAGAATTTTCCTCATCATTGAGGGTTTTCTCCAACCATTCTTAGTAATTAACATGAATTTAAGAAAATAAATAAATAAAAATGACTACGGACTTATAGACTATCGGTTTGCAACAAACATTCACAAATTTCCCTTAATTAAAGTTCTCCTTCGTTGTTGTTATTATTATTATTATTATTATTATTATTATTATTATTATTATTATTATTATTATTATTATTAATATTGTTAATGTCCACCGGTTTGGTCTCGGAGTAACGTCGTCTCAAGAAGCGACCGAGTTCCGATCCCTGGTCGGAACACTTTTGGTGAGAACATTTTTTTCGGGGTTCTTATTGACCTGTAAGACAATTAAAAGAGAAACTTTAAGGTCGAAATAGGTCCCGAACAAATTTAGCCTCATAATCACTAGGGCTCTTTATTTTCTAAAAGCTAAGATTGCAACATATAATAATGAGAAGTAAGAGAACTGACTGTCTATTGTCTTGGTTCCACAAACTATTGGATGATACTGTGTTGCGATATTGACTTTGTACTAGCCGTAATAAAAGAATAAAGTGATGATATAACTCCATGATGTAAAATATACGTCACTCACTGCCCCCGTCTCACCTAACTACTAGCTGTACAACACACAACATAAATTAATTTTTCTCCCGATCCGATTGAGGGTCTTTCCACTTTTCAGCGGTTGCCCTTTTACCAGCCGGCTGCTGGCCCTTCACATCCACATGTGTAAATCACAGAGGTAGATGATCAACACCAATGTAGGGGAGACGTGTGATTAGCATGTCGAGTCCCCCAGCCGTTATAGCCGGTTCCTCAACCTGGAGCCGCTACTTATTGTAGCTGCCCAATTGCCTCACGATGCTGGGTGGGCACCGGTCCCATACTGGCCGAAATACCATGAGAAAATTTCTTCCCCCATGGAGACTCGAACCAGCGCAAGTCCCGTAGCTCTGCGCCATGGCTTCCTATCTTAACCGCTCGGTTTTCTCCAGAACTAAATTTATTTTATATCATTAGTAGTACTTTTTTCATTTTTCTACATTGTATATTTTACATTTCATTCCTTAAATCTAGGGTAAATCAAAATATATTGTAAATAATAATTATATTGTATATATATTTACCATTTAATTAATTGTGTTTATTACAATTTAGATGTAAGACTATTTTTTGCATTTTTATAAACATGAGCCAGTGGTAGACAAGTCCCTAAGGCCTTAACTCTGCTAGGTAAAATAAATGTATTATTATTATTATTATTATTATTATTATTATTATTGTTATTGTTATTGTTATTGTTATTATTATTATTATTATTATTTGAATAGGCTATTAATATAAACAGTAGACAATAAAATTTCCTCCCATTCCATTAACCCAATTTAACCTCTCGCCTTGTAAATAATTTTACGTGCCACACGCCAACCAAGGGCCTTAAAGTGGCACGACCTGTCGGTAGACGGATTTTAACTATGGACCACATACATACTTTTTTGGGCCACACTAGTACATGAACAGCCTCCCCAAATGAGTGATCAGCTCAACGTCGGGGCCCCCTCCGAGACAAAACAACATTAAGACGAAACACGCTATTCACACATATTCATATTAAACAGGCGAATATGATAACGATGATCAGATGATGTTCGGGGGTTGTTTGCGCCTAAAAGATTCATGACATTTGTCTTGCAGATGGAGAAAACCCCGAAAAATAAACATAATCCAGGAAACTTGTTCCGACCGTTTATCGAACCCGGTACCGCTGAGTACGAAGTAGCGATACTCCCCCGAGAATAGCTTGATGTGTTTAATTTTTTTCCACTAGGGTGGATTCTTACAATATTTCCATCCTTTGGCCATAAATAATATGATCTGCTTGCAGTGATGAACAAATGAAACATAACAAACGTTTCTCATTTGTTTTCAAACATCACCGTTTACATTAAATATATAAATATTTTTAAATAACTATATTTAAATAATGATTTGTGAGTAAACAGCTTAATTTTATTCGTAAATAGTCCTAACAAATCTCACTCTTGATTTCCAAATTATCTACATAGATTGGAAATCACTCGTGGCATTACTTATGATAAATAAATACATTATTCGCCATTAATCATATACATATTATGTTTTCCTGAACATGTTAGTGCAGTTGTGTCAATATGTGATGCGGTTGAAAGTAATGTGGGTTTTGTTTTCATCCACACTACACTTTATCTAGTTTAGTACATAAAAACCCTAGTCATTAAATTATCGCTTTACTACATTCACCTTGTTTAGTATTAAGTCACTCGTTTTAAATGTGTGTGTTTTCTCGTAGGAGCCCTTGTCATTGAGCTGATCTCTCGTCCGGGAGAATATATGTGGTGAAAATAATATCCTGATGCGCGAAAGGCGTGAGGGGATTAAAAGTAATAGTAATAGTAGGACTTTATTATACAAAAAGTAAGATATTTACAATATTATTTACAAATATGGGTCGCACGGGCAGTAAGCCGTACGTGCTGTTGACAGTCCGTTGCAATAAAGTAATAATTGCTACTAGTGTGAAGAAAAATAAACAAAAATCAATAACATAACAATTACATAAAGAAAACACAATAATATTACAATTAAATAAAAACACAATAGCATTAAACACTAATTAATTTATATATAATTGTTAAGAATTAATGGTATTGCATTTTGATAACATATATTTATTCATGAATGAGTGTTGTCCTTATTTTCCGCGTTTTGTCCAGAAATTTACCGAGGTTTATCCAATTTTCTGGATTTACCAATAACTCGTAACATGCCAATCTTTCCCGATTTGAATTTAGAAATCTTTCCGGTAATAACTGACGTCTCCAATATTCTAAATCATTACATTTCCTAATATATGTATCTCATCTTCAAAGTTCCCGCACATTGGACATATTCGCATATCGTGATCGTCGCTAATTTTTAGAAATTTCCATGCCCCTAGCCTAAACCAAACAAGCCCTGATCTCTCCTTAAATCCTTTCTTTTCCCGAGACGTGTTTTAGGTCTCTCTGTAAACACAGTGAGCGTTTTCCTGTAAATTCGGCGAAAGTATCTTCTTGGTTTATATCTAAGTACCTCCTCCTTATTTTTCTCCACACGTTCTTGCGATTTTCATCCCTTTTCCCCATATCCAGCCCATCCCGATCTTTTGGAGTTCTCTCCTTACCTCGTCTGCCCAAAATTTAACATCTATGTTTTTAATTTGGTGGTCGTAACATATTGCTCTAGGCATTGTTTGTTCACCTTGGATTACTCGCAACCAGTATTTGAGTACACGAATTTTACAGTTTATGTCGTCCTGGAATGACCCGAATTCATATAAAATTCCACAGTTAGAAACGGCCTTACTAAGTCCTGTAATATATTTTAGAAAATGCGTATATACCTTATTTAGTACTTCCGTTCTTTGGAAACCCCAAATCTCACTACTAGTGCATTACTGGCCTGACCATCGATCGCTCCATGCATTTTTTCTAATGTGCTGACTGGAATATCAGGCACTCGACCCAGAATACCGAGTACACTGTTAAGTTGTCCCCTCCCTTTAAATAATGCTATATCAATATGTTTTTTCCACTTCCCGTTCATTTTCAACGTCGTACCAAGGTATTAAAAATGTTTCACGTTTTGAAGTACTTGATCTTTGTATTTCCATTCCTCTGCTCTACCATAAACCGTCCCATTTTTAAAGGTCATTGTTTTTGTCTTACTAATATTTACAGTCAATCCCCAATTCGTACATTATATTTCCAGTAGGTCAAGACCTCTTTGCAATCCCTTGATTGTCTTGGAACAGATAATTAAATCATCTGCATACAACAGGATTGGAACTTTAACATTTCTTATCTCCTGAGCCTCGATTAAATGTATGTACAAAGAGAGGGGTGCAACTAGGATAAAACGATCTTTCCTTCTTCATAAACTAACTCACTGGCGCTATCGAACCCGAAGAATCGTTCCATATAATTTATCTTCCTCATATCATGATTAATATTATTATTCAATCTTATTCTTGGTCTACCTACTGGGCGCTTTATCTCTCGCTTTCCTACAAGAAGTTTTCATGTCCTTCCATCATTCTCCATTCGCGCCACTTTCTTTCCCACCACAGTCGTCGAGACTCGACTATTATTATTATTATTATTATTATTATTATTATTATTATTATTATTACCATTATTATTATTATTATTATTATTATTATTATTGGTGTTGTTTATATCATTATTATCATTATTATCATTATTATTATTATCATTATTATTATTATTATTATTATTATTATTATTATTATTCGGCCGCGGTGGGCTAGTAGTTACGTTTCTTGCTTCTAGTTTCAAGGGACGCGGGTTCAGACCCGGTAAGGGTCGACGGATTTTTAGTATGGAAAAATCCAAGGGACAAGTTCTCCGGGAGGGACTGTTAAATCAGTCTCTCCCAAACTTATTTGTATCGCGGACCAAATGAAAGAAACATCAAGGGCCATAGACCCATTATAGTTATAGACATTTATAATAATAATAATAATTATTATTATTATTATTATTTAACAGATTTCACGATGTATCACAATCTTTCTGCGCTCAAATAAATTAATGTCATTCTCCTCCACATATCTCTGTCATTCCAATCTCCATCGTCCAATCCTCTTTCTCCCCTGTTGCTAAAAAACTCATTATTCCACATTATTTTTTTGGCCGCCCCCTTCTTATTCTCCTACAAAGTGGCACCCATTCTATTATTCTTCTTGGGAATCTGTCTTCTGTCATTCTTTTTAGATGACCATACCATTTATTATTATTATTATTATTATTGTTATTATTATTATTATTATTATTATTATTATTATTATTATTATTATTATTATTATTATTATTATTATTATTATTATTATTATTATAAGCATGTGTTGGTTTGCTACTTTTCTCATTATATCGTTATGACATATTTCAGAAGTTCTTGTTCCATTACTGATAAACTATTTGTATTATTATAGGACCACCCTTAGTATATTTTAATTTATTAGAATGCTGGAGATCTGTAAGGGCCGGATAGAAAGTGGTGGAGGACCGTATCCGGCCCGCGGGCCATAGTTTGGGCGTCTCTGCTTTAAACCGTGCGTCTGGAGTCTGTCGTTTTTACTTAATACTTAATATTTAATATAGGCTTTCCACTTACAGCAGTTTGCCCTTGATTCCTGCTTTCCAGAGACTCCTATCTTCCTATTGACCATCTTCCATACCCCTCTTCATCATGGCATCATATATTCCCTCATACCATGCTCTTCTACTTCTCCCCCTCTTCCTCCTGCCTGGTACCATCCAATCCAACACCTGTTTAGGCCACTGGTCTTCCGGCATCCGTTGTACATGTCCATACCACTGTAGAGCTCTCTTTGTTATCCTATCGATAACAGTTTCTTGTGCATCCACTTCCTGTCTGATATACGTATTTCGAATATGTTGTAGCCTGGATATTCTCATACTTCTCCGTAATCCATCCATTTCTGTCGCCAAGATTCTTTTCTGCTTCCTTCCATTTATTGTCCAGCTTTCTGATCCATATGTAAGTATACTTTCTATTATTGTCTGTATAATCTTTTTTTTTGTTTTTGTTTTTCTGGTCCAATTTCTATTCCATGAAAGGCCATTCAGGGATCTAATCGCCTTCCTTGCACAATTTACTCTGTTGATAATATATTTTTCACAAGTACCAGATTTATCTGTTATACATCCAAGATATTTAAATTCTTCAAAACATTAATTATCATATTATTTATTTGAAGGTCTTCTGAATTTCTTCCGATTACCATATATTCTGTTTTAATATAATTTATCTTCAGTCCACCTACCTCAAATGAATCGACCAACTTTCTGATCATACATTCTATATCTTCTTTATCTTGTCCTATTGTAATCTGGTCATCAGCGAATAATAAACTGTGCAGTAAATGACCATTAATATTGATTCCCATTCCCCAACATAACTTATTCCATTTCATTAATACATCTTCTAAATATATCTTGAACAATGTTGGTGACATCTCGCATCCTTGTCTTAATCCTTTTGTTATATCAAATTCTGAGGATACTCTATTTCCAACCTTAATACTTGCTTTAGAGTCATACATTCTTTTCATAGTATGTACAAGAGATTTAGGTATTCCAAACTTCTCCATTGCCACCCAGAGGTTGTTGATGGGTACAGAGTCATATGCCATTTCCAGGTCTATAAATGCCATATGCACTTCTTTTCCTTTAGCCAACATCTTTTCCATAATCTGCCTAATCACAAATATAGTATCAAGGCACGATTTACCTGCTGTGAAACTTGTTTGATCTTCTGATATTTTATTTTGTATTAGTTCCTCCAATCTAATGTTAATAATTGTACTTAATATTCTACTGATTGCTGCCATAACACTGATCCCTCTATAGTTTGCTGGATCTCTTTTATTCCCTTTATTTTTGTATATTGCACTAATATATGATAACTTCCACTCATCTGGAATATGATCTCATTCTATCACTTGGTTTAAAAGTCTAGTTAAAATTCTTATAATTCCTGAACCACCATATTTAATTAGTTCCATGGTTATTCCTCCTGGACCTGCCGCTTTTCCATTTTTTGCTGTTCTCAACACGTTTCTTACCTCGTCTTCTGTTATAGATTCTGTTAAGTCACCCATTCCATTATCCAGTTAGCATAGTCTATAAATTCTCTCCTAGTTTCTGTTAAAAGTATTTAAAAATATTCCTGAAAAGTTTTCATTGGTACTAAATTAAAACTCTTTGTCATATTATCATTTCGCATGTTTGTAATTGTCCTCCATGCTTGGGCTGACTTTTAATAGCCTACTGTATGCTCGATTTCTCCACATACCCTATTCCACATTTCTTTTTTATGTTTCCTGACTTCTGCTTTAACCTTTCTTTTAAGTATGTTATAACTTTGATAATCTTCATCTTTCTTGGAACTTAAATATTTTTTATGTGCATTTTTCTTTTCTGTTATGATATCAAGTATTTCCTTATTCACCCAATGGTTTTTATGGTGTTTATCATTTTCCAGACTAAGTGCTTCTCTTGCTGCTTCATGTATACATTTTTTTCAAATGTTCATAAATAACGACCGAGTTCCAATCTTCATCACATTTTAATTTTTCGGTGAGGCGTTGGGCAAATAGATTTTTAATACTCTCATCTTGTAGTAAATGTAGATTATATCTACATTTTTCTAATTCATTTTCTATTTATATATTTTGATCTTTATTTACCTTTTGCCTGTTTATAGGGCATACTATCCTAGTTGACAGCATATAATGATCTGTTCCACATTCGGGTCCTCGATTCACTCTAACATCTTGAACTATAATATTTCTCCGTTTCCTCACTATTACATAATCAATTAACGATCTTAGACCTTTAGTGCGTTGTTCCCACGTATATCTATGGATGTCCCGATGTTTAAACATCGAATTCATAATAATTAGGTCATTCACTTTGCATTCTTCTTTTAAACGTTGTCCATTTTCATTCTCAATATCTTCTCCATATGGACCAACTATGTCACCTGTCCCCTTTCCAACTCTGCTATTCAAATCTCTCATAATTATTAATTCCTTCTTTTGAGAAATCTTTTCTCCCAATCCAGTAATTTTTTCAAAGTATTGTTCCTTTATTACTTGTGATGCATCGTTTGTTGGGGCATATGCACCTATTATTAATAATTCTTTCCAATACATTGTTATTTCCATAACTATAAATCTTTAATCTATTTCTTCTATTTGTTTTATTGAGGATTTCCATTTCTTCTTTATTAAAATTCATACTCCTCCTTTAGCTCTCTCCGATTTTTTCCACCCCACCCCACTCCATACATGCATGTATTCACCAATCATTTCTTGATCTTTCCCTTTCCTTTTAGTTTCTGTCAGAACTGCTATATCCACCTCCTTCTTTGTAATCTCGTTAAGTACTTCATTATGCTTAGTATTTCAACCTTGTATGTTCCAAGTTGCCAAAATAATTGTCCTTTTTCTTAGCCAAAGTCTATGCCTCTTGATCTGTCCGGATTTATCTCTCTTTGCAGGAAACGCAACAATTATTTTTATGGAACGGGTTGTCAGCCCTTCGCCAACCCCCGCATTTGGGGGACTTAACCAGAGCCTCAGTTGCCGGTTTTAGGGATTCCTATCGGGCCTTCTCGGCTACCGTAGCGGTCACGGGGAAACTAGTCCCCACCGAACATCACCCCAATAGGCTATTCCGTACTTCCCGTTGCCCACCCCTCTGGACATGGACCACTGAGGTTGGATTTTGAGGGGCGTCTGTCGTTTTTCAGGCTCGTAAAAGAACCACAAGTTTGAATAAACGGACCTCTGTGCAAAACTTACATCAAAGTAATACCTTAGTTACCCGCCAGATATCTCAGGCGATATGCCGGTCCTATCCTACTATACGCGAGCCGTCTTATCTCCGGCTCTGAAGTTTAGGTTATACGAGGGGTAAAGGGAGAATTCGCCCTCTACTGCCAATAAGGGTATGGTTATAGTTATAGTGAGAATAGATGTCTGCCACAACCTATCACTGCTCTTGACGCAGACTATAGCGCGCTAGTAAGGTTTGAAATTGCTCAGATGTATGTATGCTAACCGCATACATAAAGCGGTCACTCCCACTGATTATCCATATCGGTAACACTGTCGTGAAAACGTCAAGGCTGGAGAATCAGTGGCTGCAGAATAGTAAGGTAAATAAGCGTAGCATAATTAGCTTGGTTGAAACACTCCCACTAGGGAGCACCCTAATCGTCACACGGGGAAGTAAGGAGTATATATATGTATATATATAACTATTATTATTATTATTATTATTATTATTATTATTATTATTATTATTATTATTATTATTATGTACATTAATATACAAACTAAATGAATTAATTTGTATGACCTGATGTATATGCTATCACATTATCTCTCTAAATAAAACACCCACTCCACACCTCATTATATATGGATTTAGGTAAACAATTACAAGCATTTGAATAATGTAATTATGGTATATTCAGTTTAATACTAGGTAAATATGAATTCAATTAATCCCAAATGTTTATTTGAATAATGCAACACCGTATTTTCACTATTGCGATTCATCTTTGACAGACATCGGATTATAAAAGGTACAGTCAAATGTGGTTAATTTTATTCCTATAGGGACTACATAAACTCCTCCAACAAGTAATGTATCAGGGTCATTTTAAGTGAGAACATCACGGCGACGAACTCACCTTCAAAGGATCTACTTTTGGTTTAACATATTTAAATGCTTGACATCCGATGATATGATCATTGATGTGGTCTCGTGATAAGTCGTTGCCTCCTACGCAGCAGTTCAGACGTCGATTTCGGTCGAGATAAGTTTCTGGGTAAAGATTTTTCCGAATTTATTCCTCTCCTTTAAGTCAAATGTCAGGAAACTTTAAGTCGACCAAATACTCTCGGAAAGCCATCTGGCTGTCACAATAATCCAAATCATATTCCCCTTGTTTAGTAATGAATTAACGTGTCTTGTCTTATACATGTTCGTGATGTCTCGGAGGTGGACCTGGCATTGAACTGATCACTCATCTCGGGATCCCCGCCATGTCCTTGTGTGGTCAAGAATATATGTGTGTGGTCAAGAATATATGTGAGTGATCTCCCACCGTGTTGTGTACCTGTAATGCCCGGATGTCACGGGGCATGTAAAATACCTATTACACCCCTATGTAAACTTCGCACGGGCGGAGGGGAAGAGTTTTAGCGCTAGTGTCGCCGAACTACTGAATCTATGGAAGGGATGTAGGAGAAGACTGTGCATCCGTTCACGTACTGAATGGTTCAATTTTAAGCGTGGGCGGAGAATCCCTAAACACGTGTGAATGATCTTAATATGGTTCTCAAATTGGTCATTTAAGCACGGAACACTCAAGCGGTCGGATCATTTAAAATCACAGTATTTGTCGTCTCTCCGTTACCAGCCTCACAATAAATCACAAGTGGCAACATGTAATGAGAAGGGACAGCGCATTCCTACACGTAACCCCAATATTAACTGGGTTGTGAAATTAGTCATTTTGCCAGTGACTGCCTAGAAGGACGAGCCATTAAAATACATGGTATTTGTCAGCTCTCTACCTGTCAGACAAAGAACATATACAGAGGACAGGAAGTGACAACATAGTAAGGAATTTAATACACAATTGATCTTCTTGGTGATACAATATTAAAATATATATACAGTCAATATGCCCATTTCACCAATAAATGTTTAAAATGGTCAACAAGTTTCTACAGCCAAGCTGTCATTCTCAAGACCAGATATTGACTGTCAATATCTGGTCTTGAGAATGACAGCTTGGCTGTAGAAACTTGTTGACCATTTTAAACATTTATTGGTGAAATGGGCATATTGACTGTATATATATTTTAATAGTAAGGAAGAGGAAGAGAAAGACAGCATGTTAGTTAACATATTTTCCGCCTGCGCAGATTACTTGGAGGTGTAATATAAATGGAGAGGTTAAATTAAGGTTCTATTCTATAGTGTTCTTCCCGAAGGCAGGTCTTTCACTGCAATTATAGCATTTTCATGCTATGTTTTACAGCTTTACTAGGGAATTACAAGTGTGGTAGCTACCCGTTGCTTTCCACACCGGTGAATGTTGATGATGATGTCCGGATGACTATTGGGGACCGTTGGGCCCTAAGCTTCCTGACATTTGTTTTAGAGGTAAGGAAACATCCCGAAAAAATCCTCAACCAGGAGTCTGCCGCGACTGGGAAACGAACCCGGGCCCGCTGCGTGACAAGGCAACACGTTACCTCGAGCAAGCGGTGGAATTAAGGTAAAGAGAGTGAAAATCCAGATTATGTGAGTTATTTAATAACTAACCAACTACTCACTGGCACTATCGAACTCCTAGGTTCATGGCCGCGCGAACATAAACTCATCTTCCGTACCTATTCTGAGTTAATGCTTTCCAATTATCTACTGTGTAATTTATTTTCTTCAAATCATGGTTAATGTTATTATCCAACCTCTTCCTTGGAAAATTGGGCTGCTCGGAGCCCACCTTAGGCCACATGTCAGGTCGCATTTCATTTATATGATCATATTCACATTCAATGTGTTTATTCTTTTAATTTTCTGTAGGAAACTAGAGCTCACTACCATCACTATATTCCTTTCGGAACTGCCACTATTTTCATTGTTCAGTAATTCGTTCAATTCGCCATCACTCAAACTTTCCCATTTGGTTTTTTCAGCCGTAATTGACACTCTGATAAGATCGAACCTATAGGATCATGGCCGCACGGACATAAGTTCTCCATACATCCCTAACCTGAACTAATATTTTCCAATCATCCTCTGCATAGTCTAGTTCCCTGAAATCATAGTTAATATTATTCTCCCACCTCATTCTTTTTTTATCAATTGGGCGTTTTCCGTCTGGTTTTTTCTTATAAGAGTTTCCACGTCCCTATTTCATTCCCCATTCCTGCCACATGTCCTGCCCATCGCAATCTATAGAGACTTACCTGTTCTTACATTTTGTTTCCCATAAAGATCTTGAAGCTCAGTGTTAGTAGTCTTTTCCATCCCCTTGTCTGTTCATTTCTCTTTGTCAAATTATTTTTTTAATGAAGTTTGCAACTTTATATATTATTGTCAGGGTTTCCATACCCCTAGTCATTCCCCATTGTGCCATTTGACCTGCACATCGCATTCTAAGAGACTTAGATATGTTTACTATATTTGCTTTCTTATAAAGATCATGTAGTTCACTATTAAATAATGTTCTCCATTCGCCTGTCTGTTCAACTCTCTTTGATCAAATTTGTTTAATTTTTCAATGAAGTTTGCAGCTTAATATATAATTATGAGACTAAACGTATAAATATAATTTTTATAAGTTTTAATGAACGAGCATTTATTAACGTTTTAAATGCTGCACGTATATACATAATTATTTAATTGCTGTATTCCGGATATTAACTTATTCATGTGCTAATTGGATCCGCCTGTGTGATCATAAGCTTGTTAAATTTCTCATTGTCGCACTATCTGCCCAGAGGATTAATTTAAAAGTTACTAATAAATGCATATAGCGGAAATACATTTAAAATGTCATTAATTATTACGTAGAAAACTTTTTTTAAGGTTTTATAAAAACATACCTGTTGCAGACTCCATCCTGCTATCGAGATGACTTATTTAAAAGTGACCCGTGTAGTCGAGCTGCTAGTGACATGAAGATAAGGAGTTAAGAAGCCTCATAAATAAATTAATCCTACGATAGTGAGTGTATAGACTCAGGCGGAAGGGCATGTTATAACTATAATATCTAAATCACTAGCCCTAGCGAACCCGTAGAACATAAACTCTCCATGTATCCCTATTCTGTTCTAATATTTTTCAATCGTCTCCTAAATAATCTATTTTAGGCTCAGTTCTGGAAATGCGTGCTATTATGCGTTGCAGAGACTTTTGATGTCCCAACTACTTTCAAAAAACGTTAAACTGAAAATATATAAAACTATTATTCAACCAGTTATATTATATGGGTGCGAAACATGGACTCTTACTTTAAGGGAGGAAAGGAGAGTACGAGTATTTGAGAATAAAGTACTTAGGACAATTTTTGGACCAAAGAGAGATGAACAGACAGGTGAATGGAGAAGACTTCATAACAATGAACTACATGGTCTTTATAGGAAGCCAGATATAATAAGAACAGTTAAGTCTCGTAGACTGCGATGGGCAGGACATGTTGCGCGTATGGGGAATGAAAGACGTGCATGGAAGCTTCTTGTAGCAAAGCCAGAGGGAAAACGCCCAGCTGGTAGACCAAGAATGAGGTGGGAGAATAATATTAACTATGATTTGAGGGATGTAGATTATACAGGAAATGATTGGAAAACATTAGCTTAGGATAGGGATGTATGGAGAGCTTATATCCGGGTTCGATAGTGCCAGTGAGTAAGTAAGTGCATAATTATACTTTGAATATACCACGGTTTCTATGACTAGAGCTCAGAACTCACTCCACGGTCATGTCGGAACTGTCGATTAATTATTATTAAATTTAAATCTAAATTTATTGATATTTTTAGCGAATTCCGAGGGAATGAAACTATTGAGGTTGTTCTCATGAAAATAGTTTCTCTCTAGTAGACATATAAAAATAACCATGACAAAAAATTGTCATCCATTCATCCATAGTAATTCTGCCCGAAGGCAGGTCTTTCATTGCAATCTTAGCATTTTCATGCTATACTTTGCAGCTTTACTAGGGAATTTTAGGTGTGGTAGCTTCCCGTTGCTTTCCACACCGATGAAGGATGATGATGATAAGATGAATATGAATGATGATGATTGCGATGGCCATATGATTTCGGGGACCGTTTGGGCCTTAAAGTTTTCCTGAGATTTGTCTTACAGGTGAGGAAAAACCCCGATAAAAACCTCACCCAGAAAAACTGTCCCGAGCGGGGATCGAACCCGGGCCCGCTGCGTGGCAAAGCAGTACGCTACCTCGAGACCACAGCTGTGGACAAAATTGTTATATTATACATATTATTTACATACATTTGTATACACATTAGACCTACATATAAGCAGAAAAATACATCGAAAATGAAATGTTTAAGAGCAGTAAATCGATGCTCATTATAACACCACTTGGAAGTGAATATAAAGAAAAGAATGGATTCAAAATGTAGATGGAATAGAAGAGAGCCGAATACCAAATACAGGGCAAGTCAAAATGTTGTGCAGGTTTTCAGAAATTTATTATGTGAAATGTAATGAACATATAATATCGTGAGACATATTGTATGAAAGGTAAACTCTCAAAGTTTAGTTGTCCACTTCTAAAGTTCCGCGTTCACCCGCAAGATGTCAACAGCAGAGCAGTAAAGGAAAATGGCGTTGACTGGGGATCAGAAGTCTTTCTGTGTGCTTGATTACCATGTAAACAACTCTGTGACTAGTGTTCAACGACATTTCCGTACCAGATACGATAAAGACCCGCCGGATGGGAGATCCATTCGTAAGTGGTACACACAATTTAGGGATTCAGGCTGTATCTGTAAACGAAAATCGACTGGCCGTCCGTCGACGAGTGAAGAGACAGTCGAACGCGTTCGCACATACTTCGTGCGGAGTCCACAGAAATCCACCTACCGGGGAGCGACAGAACTTCAACTACCACAAAAAACTGTATGGCGGATTCTCCGGAAACGTTTACAGATGAAACCCTACCACTTGCAACTGGTTCAAGCCTTAAAACCCGCCGATTATGCTTTGCGAGCGTCCTTCTGTGTTGATTTTCTCGCATTAATGGAAGAGAATGAGTTCCATGAGAGGGTAGTTTACAGTGATGAAGCGACTTTCCACCTTTCAGGAAAAGTGAATAGACACAATGTAAGGATTTGGGGAACTGGTAACCCCCATGCAACTCTGGAACATCAACGCGATTCTCCGAAAGTGAATGTCTTTTGTGCCATTTCCCATGCAAAGGTTTATGGGCCCTTTTTCTTTCATGAACGTACTGTGAACGGACATGTTTTCCTTGATATGCTACAACAATGGCTCCTTCCGCAGCTTGAAGCGGATAGTCCAGATTTCATTCTGCAGATGGATGGTGCCCCTCCACATTACCATGGCAGTGTTCGAGACCATTTGAATACGGCTTTACCACAACGCTGGATAGGCCGTGCATCTCAGGGTGATCAACAACTCATTCATTGGCCACCTCGTTCACCAGATCTAACCCCGTGTGATTTCTTCATGTGGGGTCTTGTAAAGGATCATGTTTACGTACCACCACTTCCAACAACACTGTATGAACTGCGTGCCCGCATCACAGCAGCCATTGCTGATATCGACCGCGGACTGCTACAGAAAGTTTGGCAGGAGATTGAATATCGGCTTGACATCTGTCGTGTAACAAAAGGCGCTCACATAGAACATCTGTGAATATTTAAAAAAAAACTTTGAGAGTTTACCTTTCATACAATATGTCTCACAATATTATATGTTCATTACATTTCACATAATAAATTTCTGAAAACCTGCACAACATTTTGACTTGCCCTGTATATATATCTTGGAAATATGGACCTGTAGGCAAGAGATCCCAAAGAAGACCATGAAGAACCGGAACAGACCAGATGTCCTATACCGTGAAGTTGATAATGATATAATAAGAGAGATTTTCATGAAATAATAATTTAATATAATCTAACGCGTATCTCTGGTGGAGCATGCCTGGTTTCTGACATGTGGGTTCTGATTGATACGCACAGGATTGGAATTTTAATTGTAATTTTTAAATTTTGGTGATAGCAGGAGTGTTAGTATACAGAATGAAATCCCTAGATTGTGCCCCATATGCCTCGATTAAATTCCAAATCCCTTCCTTGTACATAATTACGTTGAGAAGGCATGTGGTATTGTTAATAGCGATTCGCTCGATTGATGAGAACGTTAAGCCAAGCGGCCTACTTGATGCTTTACAATGTGAATAGTTTATGTGCCGGCACCGAATTTAACCGTATCCATTTTCTTCACCACAATTATCATCATCATCATATCCCACACAACACAAACACTGAAATATACATTCACCCTATCTTTCTCACTGTACACAAAAGTTCGTCACGCAAGAATTACATAAAGTAAACGAAAAAAAAATATATATATATATATTATATATGACATGATAAGAAAAATAAAAATCCCGTCCATTTAACGATTTAGAATATTGGAGGCGTCAGTTATTCCCGAAAATATTTCTAAATTCAAATCGTGAAAGGTTGGCATGCTACGAGTTAATGGTAAATCCAGAAAATTGGATAAACTTGGGTAAATTTCTGGACAAAACGCGGAAAATAAGAACAACTCTCATTCATGCATGAATAAATGTTACAAAATTAAATACCATTAATTCTTAATAATTTTATATAACTTAATTCATCTATAATGTCATTGTATTGTTATCAAATTCTAATATTGTGTTTTTTTTTTTGTTTTACGTTATATTATTACCAAATATTACCCCATTGCAATGGAACATGCAGTAAATTAATAAAAAACACACTCACTCTAATTATCTCTCTCTCTCTCTCTCTCCTCTCTCTCTCTCTCTCTCTCTCTCTCTCCGTGTCTCTATCTCTTTGTCTCTCTTTCTCTTTCTTTCCCTTTCTCTTTCCCTCTCTCTTTCTCTCTCTTTCTTTCTCTTTCTCTCTCTCTCTCTCTCTCTCTCTCTCTCTCTCTCTCTCTCTCTCTCTCTCTCTCTCTCTCTCTCCCCCTCCCACAAACACACACACATACATATATATATATATATATATATATATATATATTATGTCCACCGCTGTGCACTCGAGGTAGCGTACTGCGTTGTCACTTAGCGGGCCCGGGTTCGATCCACGCACGGGACAGTTTTTCTGGGTGTGGTTTTATCGGGGTTTTTCCTCACCTGTAAGACAAATTTTAGGAAAACGTTAAAGCCCAAACGGTCCCCGAAATAATATGGCCATCATCATCATCATTCATATTCATCTTATCATCATCAGCCTTCACCGGTGTGGAAAGCAACGGGAAGCTACCACACCTAAAATTCCCTAGTAAAGCTGCAAAGCATAGCATGAAAATGCTATGATTGCAGTGAAAGATCTGGCTTCGGGCAGAATGGATGGATATATATTATGACGCATTGTTGCTCTGGCTTTTGAATTTCGCGGACAACAGCGAGACTCTTCGCTCGATAGATTTGTTAACGTTTCGACGATTCTTTCGATCGTTATGGCCCGATTCTAGAGGTGCTGATATAGGGTATTTTTACTATATGGACCTCAGAGAAAATATCTCGATTCATTTTGGAAGTGGTTTTGATGTTTATTTTGTTTCGAGCAATTGAATAAGCTTTTCGGTTTTAAAGATGTACTTAAAGTGTGGCGAGTAAGAGTGTTCTATAGTGGAGTGTGGTTTGTATCTGTGTTGTGACTATGAATCTGATTAGTCGATTGTCGACTCAGGTCTCGTTTTGAATGGTAGAGAAAGATTCGTCACCTGCAGACTAACAAATCGGAAAGCCTGCGGATAACTTTCCACTGTGTCTATATATCCACATTAGAAAGGTTTGTTCTCGAGACTTCCACACTGGAAATATCTCGACTGGGCGCCGCGATTGTTCCTATCCTTGCATTTATAAGCAGTTACACGGATCGGAGAAGCCAGCCGTATCCATATAGCGGACTAGTGAAGCTATCTCAAGATCAAAGCAAGAAGACGACCTAATTGCAATCGTCAGCTAGTATCAAGTACAATCAGGTAAATTGTCAAACAGCAGAATTTATTATTAGCAAATTATTTGTGAAGAATCAGTGAAATAGGCTTAGTGTATCTGAAAATTTTGTGTAAACATCTGTGGTGTTTATTCAAAGAAATTCCATCTGAATCATATGCATCGCCGACCTTAGTGACACCACTCTTTTTTTTTGACACAGCCACTTTCTATATCTGCTAACTAGATCAATGGAGTAAAGTAAATTAAATTCATCCCACTACAGGCTTTGCGTGGCCCGTGGAATTGTAGAAGGTTACGGATCCCTCTCTTTAGACCATCGGCACGAGATGTCAGTCGGATTGTCAAACCTACGTGACGAACGGCTTTAACCCCAGAATTAATGTTTGATACTCATTTCCGTTAGAGGCGTTTAGGGCAGAAGGTTTAGGGCAGTTTTAAAATTACTGACCCCGCCGGGACTCGATCGTCCGTGCTTCCGATTTGCCTTTATCAACTACGCCACGGTGTGCCTCCAGATAGATGGAAATTTGATTTTCAAAAATATTTTCATGAGAACAATCTAAATAGCAACTTTACTTCGGAATTCGCTAATACAAGTTGTCCTACTCATCACCTCTTGACGTGGTCTGCCGATGTAGTGCGGATATTGAAAATAAGCTACGTTAAAATGTCATCTATTTCCCGAGTGCGAACCGGAACCACAAAAAGTGTTGAGAGTTTCATTGGATCACCAAACACACATCGTCTACTGTTCTCGGAATATATTGCCTATATTTTAAACATGTGTAATTTGTCGGTCCACCGCTGTGATCTTGGGGTAGCGTAGCTACTTCGTACGCAGAAGTCTCTGGTTGGATCCCCGGTCGGGACAAGTATTCTGATTGGTTTCTTCTCGTTTTTTTCCCCTGACTTGTATGACAAATGGCAGGAAAAGTTAAGAACTAAACATAATCTGAACGACCATAGTAACTGTAATCACATTCGCCATGTTTAGTATGAATGAGTATGAACGATCATCGAAGGTTATTGTTACTAGTTTTAATTGAATTTAGATTTAGGGGAGAATTGAAGTTATGTTTTGTTTTAATGTTATGTTGTTCCGGAGGAGGCCCTGTCATTGAGCTGATCATTCATTTGAAGAGGCCCTCCATGCCCTTGTGGGATCAAAAAAGTATTGTCTGATCCATAGTTTAAAATCCCTCTCCCGACACGTTGTAGCACTTTAAGGCCCGGGTATCATGTGGCACGTAAAAGTACCTATAAGGTGAGATGTTAAACTACGTTAATATCCATCCATCCCCCCATAGTAATTCTGCCCGAAGGTAGGACCTTCACTGCATTCATAGCATTTGCATGCTATGCTTGCAGCTTTACTAGGGAATTGTAGGTGTGGTAGCTTCCCGTTGCTTTCCACATCGGTGACGGATGGTGGTGTTGATAATGATGATGATAGCCATATGATTTCGGGGACCGTTTGGGCCTTAACGTTTTCCTGGCATTTGTCTTACAGGTGAGGAAAAACCCCGATAAAAATCTCACCCAGAAAAACTGCCCCGATCGGGGATCGAACACGGGCCCGCTGCGTGAAAAGGCAGCACGCTACCTCGAGACCACAGCGGTGGACTACGTTAATATAATGAAATGTAATTTGTCACTTCAGTACAGAATACAATTTATAACACTGAGCAACAAAAAATATTTTTTTTTGTCTCAGAAAGAAAAACATGTGATTCTGATACTATTTTTTCTCCTGTATTCAAATATGATATCGGTTTTTCTACATCACGCAAGGTTTCCGAGAGACATAAATGTATAATTTCAAATACTTTAATATTCTCTACATTCGTAACTACACAATATTCGAATATTCGGACTCACCTAGAAAGTAAGAAATGACGATATTCTGCTATATTTCGCCCGTGGAGCAGCCCTCTTGATGGTCCAACAATAATCGGCCAACATATTAGGATTCCATTTGCCTTGATATCTCTTTTCCATAGCTTAAACTATTTGAGTTAGCTCATTTGGTTTTATTTTACAATGGACAAATGAACGAATAAACGTTTATTAAAAAATATAAGTTAAGATGGATGCAACATGTTCATCGAATGAAAGATCACAGGATACCCAAACAAATGTTAAGATATCAACCTGCAGGAAGAAGACCAGGACGTCCACTCAAAAGACTTCTGGATGGTGTTTCTCTTGAGGCCGAAACAGGTCAAGTAATGGCTTAAATTCGTGAATGTACTATGATGATGATGATTTTTTATTTGTAATTCTGCCCGAGGGCAGGTCCTTCACTGCAATCATAGCATTTTCATGCTACGCTTGCAGCTTTACCAGGGAATGGTGGGTGTAGTAGCTTCCCGTTGCTTTCCACACCGGTGAAGGATGATGATGATGATGATGGTGATAATGATAAGGATGATGATGATGGTCATATGATTTTGGGGACCGTTTGGACCTTAAAGTTTTCCTGACATTTGTCTTATAGGTGAGGAAAAACCCCGATAAAAACCTCACCCAGAAAAACTGCCCCGACCGGGGATCGAACCCGGGCCCGCTGCTTGACAAGGCAGCACGCTACCTCGAGACCTCAGCGGTGGACTATGATGATGATAATTATTTAAATTCATTAATTGAAATTGAAATAAAAAAATCTGTGGGTGATGGAGAAATTCTGAATATATATTTGAAAACACGATAAAAAATTGCATTAAGTACAACTATTGGTACTCATGAGACAAAAATCATGTTGACCAGTGTTATTTGCAATGATGAACAACTTGAGTACAGAAAATGGTATTACTCCTTTACAAAAGATAATGATACCAGGAACGTTATACAAAGTCTTACTCAAAGTTTTCAGACAAGCAATTTAGAATGCAATTCCACGAGATGTCTGTAAACAAACTAAAAGTTGGCTGTTAGAACAATAAATATGACAGACTGCATATATCCGTGCTCTTAAAGTAGCAAATTTAAAGTTAATACATGATGGGGAATGTTTTATGGAATTTGACAGAAACTGGAGCAGATAACAAGCAATCGTCAAACATTACAAATTTAATCGAGCTATAAATACAGTGTGTTCATAAAGCCCCGATGTTTTTTTTTTGGATAACTTGGTCCAAATAAAATAACAATAATTATAATTTGGTATTTAAGTTCCAATTGTAATGTAAAGAAACCAGATGTATGACTACATTTTCATTGGCCGGAAAAGAATACCTTTAAGGGCGTAAGAAAATGTATATCGCTGTCTAATATTCGAAATAAAGGAAATAAAAATAATAAAACAATACTATTTAGCACGTTTCTATATAAGTTATAAGGGATAATCTTAAAATATATATTTACAAGTTTCATAGATTAAATAAATATTGTGTGAAGATATATTCTCAAATGTGGACGACAGGTAACTATGATGATGAATAAAAAGAAGAAAGGAAAATAAGTTAACATTTTTAGCTTTTTATTTAGATTGAAATCATGAGTGCTCAATAAGAGAAAGATGGAAACACAGAACTGCAATAGTACAAAAGTAGACAGGTTAGGCGAGCAGGAGTAAGTGGTAATAGTTTGAGTACTATATGTTTATTGAATTTTCTTTAGAAGTTGTTATCCACATTCCTGTATTCGAGCTCGTTACAACTCTTCTCCAGTTCAACTGGAAATAACTCTATAACTCTACCTCGTTCCAGGGGTTTCTACACTATTTATTGTATCTCCAGTTATGCAAGACTTTACGTACTCTTGAATGTTCTCAAATCGCCATTGGAATTTCAGACTTCTTCAATCTGTAAGTTACTCGCATACGTACTGCTAACATCAAATCCATATGACGATGATGATGATAATAATAATTATTATTATTATTATGAATTATTTTATTAAGTGAAAAAAGAATTCACTACACTTGATAGCAGTAATTAAGAAAATGTATGAGAAAACAAAAATAAAAATGAATCAAAGGGAACCAATACGTATAACAGGAGGAGTTAGACAAGGTTGTCCACTATGAACCACTCTTTTTAACATTTATTTCGACGACATGATAAGATCATGGAAGCAAATGACAACTGGGGGTATTAACTTAGAAAATATAGTAATAGAAACAGTAGCCTTTGCAGATGGACAGATTTTAATAGCAAAACGGAAGACGAATTACAAAGAATGTCATATAAACTAAATGAAGTATCAAAAAATACAACATGGAAATATCATCAGAAAAATAAAAAACAATGGCCTTCAAGGGAGCTCATCCAGTTCGGACAAAGATAATATTAGAAAATAAACCAACAGAACAGGTGGTAAGATATAACTTCCTGGGTTGCTAAATATCATATACAGCGGAAACAGATATAAATAACAAACTAAATAAGTTTAATTATATAACAGGAACAGTAAAAAGAACTTTGAAAAATAAAGCCAAGAAAGACTCTAAAATGAAATTATACAAGACAATGGCAGTTCCTATTATTACTTATGGATCCGAAACATGGACAGTGACAACACAACAATCTGCCAGAATACAAGTTGCTGAAATGGAATTCCTCAGACCGATAGCAGGATATCAAATAACTGACAAAAAACACAACACAGAAATAAAACATTAATTAAAGTAGAGGAATTAAATACAACAATGATGAAATATAGGACAAACTGGAAAGACCATCTGGCAAGGATGACTCAGAATAGAATACCAAAAGCAGCATATAACTATTCACCACGAGGAAGAAGAAGTTTGGGAAGACCAAATCAAAGATGGAAACAGCTGCAATTTGGAGTCGGAACTGGCTAGCAAATAAGGCAAATCTGTCACGAAGAAGAAGAAGATTATAAATTCTTTCTAGCTAGAGTGGTTTTTCTTTCAACCTCAAGTAATTTTGTTCTTTCAAACATTCTCATCTTGCGCATTTTCTTCTCTTAGTTCCAACTCTATTCATACTCCTCGTGATCTAATCTATAGGCTACATTTTACCTGTGGTTTTCCTCTTCTCCTTCTGTCTTCGGCTTTCCATTCCAAAACGTTTTCGGAATTCTGTCTTCTCCCATTCTTTTAACGTGTCCAAACCATCTCAATTTTATTCATCAATTACTTCCAGAATATTCTTATCCATTTTCCTCATCTCTATAATTCTAAACTTAGAAACCAAATAATAATAATAATAATAATAATAATAATAATAATAATAATAATAATAATAATAATAATAATAATAACACTTATTTCCCCAGTTATATTATATGGATGAAAAACATAGACTTACTTTAAGATAGGAGGAACGATTACGAGTATTCGAGAATAAATTTTTAGGAAAAAATGAATTAGAGAGAGGAACAAACTGGTAAATGAAGAAGATTGCGTAAGACAGCTACATCTTGTTTTTGGGGAAACCAGATGCAATAAGAACAGTTAAATATCGTAGACTGCGATGGGAATGACACGTGGCACGAATGGGAAATAAAAGAGAAGCATGGAAACCAGAAGGAACGCAGCTGAAGATAGGTCAGGAATGAGCTTCGAGAATAGCATTAACCAAGATTATAGAGGATGAGTGGAAAATATCAAGGGATAGGTACGCATCGATCCGCGCGACTGTGAACCTTCGGTTACAATATTTAATAATAATGATAATATTTATTTGAACTGGCAGTGATAAGGCCATAAGACCTTCCCTTGAAATACTTTAAAAGTACGTAAGTCTACAATGTAGAATAATTACAAATTAAAGTAGGCCTAATATTAAAATGAAACAACTCAATATTATTAAAAAACAGTTACTCTAGAAATAAATATAAATTTACTTTTAAAAGAAGCTATTTTCCTGCAGTTACTGATCTCTTCTGGTATGGATTTCCAGATTCTAGCAGCAAATATGCAATAGGAATATTAGAATAATAGGGGGTTCTATATTGTGGGAGATGAAGTAAGGTAGATCATGGAAGCTTACCGTAATGTATAGAATGAGTCAGTGACTATATTTCGAGCTTTCATGGATGATAGAAAAGACAATAAATTATAAACAAACTTAATATAGGAACGTCCCGCGCCGTAGCTGAATAGTTAAGGCAAGAAGCCTTGGCGCAGAGCTACGGGATTTGCTCTAGTTCGGGTCCTCCATGGGGGAAGGAATTTCGACCAGTATGGGACCGGTTCCCACCCAGCATAGTGAGGCAGTTGGAACTAAGTAGCGACTCCAGGTTGTGAAGACCAGCTAAAACGGCTGTGAAACCCGATATGTTGAACACGTCACCTCTACACTGACTCGATGTTCGTGTACCTTTGTGATCAACACCTGTGGATGTGAAGCCAGCAGCCAGGTGGTTAGAGTTTTTTAATATAGGAAAGGTGGGATGCCGTAGCTTAGTTTGTTAAGACAATGTGCTACAAGCCGAAAGTGTAGCGGGGTCAGAACTTTTAAATTGGCCTAAGTCTTCTGGCGGCTCCATAGCTCTGGAATTGATACCACGTCTAAAGGAAATGAGCAACAAACATCTGTTCTTGCAGTTAAAGGCGGCCGTTACGTATGACTGACATTCCGACTGATATCAAGTGCTCATTGTCAAGAAACATGGGACCCTTCACTTCTATTACCTTAAGGGCTTCCTAAGATCCGTAGTAGGAACTCTTTACCTTTTCATATGGGAACACAAGTACGAAAATTTTTCACAGCTGAATGCTTCACTTGCACTTTTTACGAAGTTTTATTTCTTTAATACATTTCAAAATCGTAATAATATAATTAAAACACGAAAACATGTTTAAGAACTGTTTAAAATTCCTTCATCAACCTCAGTGCAAGCATTGCGGCTTCGAAAAAGGAATTCCATGAGAAAATGTATTCCACCAATTTACTAACCCGTTCGCTTAGTCGCGTGCGCACACACACATACACACACACATTCATAAATACACACCAATGCTTGTACAGCCTTTTATAGAATTGATGAGGCACAGATATTTTTATGTCCCAGAATGAAGCCACTGTGCATTGATCAGAGGGCAAATACTTGGTTCACAAATGCACAACTCTTTGAGAAACTAAAATCAGTTTTATTTCGTTGTGTCTCGTGCAAAGGAAATTAATGCGTAAATAAGTAGTGCGGTAAATGCTGTAAATCAAACAAAACAAAATAAATGAAAGAAAACAGACAAAATGAATTGAAGAATGAACGAGAGAGATAAAGAGAAAGCGACAAAAAAAACACGATAGCTGGATCGAACACGCAACTTCACAAATGGGAAACAGACGTTCCCTCCACCAGCCCGAACCGTTATTGCTAGAAACAGTCTGTATAAAACGACGCAATACTCCAGGGCTTATCTTTATATTGAAATTACATATTAACTTGACTAAATAAATTACTCAGACACATTTTGCTTTAGCTGTGGAAATAAACCATCTAGTTATGTCTTGTATTTTGTAAACAAAGTAACGAGGTGTTACAGTTGTTGCGCGTTGGGGAAAAAAATACCATCATCATCTGCATTCATGGATTAGGTCTGTTGACCCGTTCCGACTTCAGCCCATCTCTTTCTAGGTCTGCCCACATCTCGGGTGCCTGTAGGTTTGTATTTTGTTATTTGTTTTGGATATCTATTTTCATTCATTCTCTCTATGCGTTGTTTCCATTTTTGTCTACATGTATCTATTTTATCAGTTATTGCAAATATTTCAAGTTCCTGTCTTATTTCTGTGTTCTTGATTCTGCCTTCCTTAGTGCACCCTTTAACAGATCTCAAAAATTTCATTTCTGCCGCCTACATATACAAGTTTATTTATTTTACTCTCCTATTTCGAGTCATGCCACAAGTGTTGGGTATAAGTTTTTCACGTTGTAAATAGAAATTAAGCCTGGTAACTTGCAGACCTAATTAAAATTAACGATTTTATTAAAAATAAACATCTTGACCAAGATCGAACCTGGGCCCGCGTCGTCGTAAGAAAGAATCTTACCGATTGTTCCACATAAGCGAACGAACAAAGCTTCAATATGAAGCTTCCTCCATTCTCCATTGTCATCCATTAATAGACTGAATATTCCTATAGTATCCCATTTTCGGGCACTTAGCTTGTTTTATTCCCATACAGTTTGGTAAAACTCTTACAATACATGGACTGTAAAATAAAGAATGATCATCATTTTTAACACGCAAGAATTTGCTTTTATGATATCGTATTGTTAGCTTAATGCTTCATATACACGTGGTACGATTTTAAGGGCATCCACCCCTAGCCTACGGGCTACAAAGGAGGTGAATAATGTGCTGCTTTGAAATTCCGCGTCCGTTTCAACAATTCTTCAGCTAAGGCCTATGCAATTTTACAAGAGTTCTGTAGAGAGTGTGCTCTTGCATATAGCACAGTTTTAAGAAGTATAAATTATATAAATAAGGGAGATAAATTCCCCTCCATGGTATCTTTACCTTGTCGTGGTGGAGTGGCTTGTGTGCTTAAATGATCCTGAGAGCTATGCCGGCGGTAGCATTGCTGCCGATAGGGTTACCCATGCCGGACTGGTCGAAGGTGATAAGCCAGACGAAATAAGTACCTTGGTCGAAAGAGTGACGATCTTTCACCGTAAAAATACAACCGTCAAGAAATGCGGACATGGGTTCTACTGGGGTAAAATTTTCCGGAGGTCAAATAGTCCCCCATTCGGTTCTCCGGGCGGGGACTACTTCAGGGAACCCATGCCAAAGGCTCAAACACAGGGACATGTTCCTAGGAACATGGAATGTTAGGACTTTATACAATAGCGGGGCACTAGAGATATTAACGCGGGAATTGGATAAATCGCCCTTGGATATAGTCGCTTTACAGGAAGTTAGGTGGCCAGGAGAAGGTAGTCAGGAATCAGGAAGCTTTGCATTATACTATGGGGGTGCAGAAAGACCTGCATTTGGAACGGGTTTTTTAGTCAGAAGGAGGATCCTATCCGCTATCCGAGATATTAAGTTTGTTAGTGATAGGATATCATACATAATTCTAAAGGGTAAACGACATGATTTTATAATTGTAAATGTACATGCCCCCACAGAAGATAAAGATGACAAGATCAAGGATGAGTTCTATGAAGAATTAGAATGCTTATTTGATAGCCTTTCACGATATCATATGAAAATTGTCTTAGGAGATTTTAATGCAAAAGTGGGGCGGGAAGATATATTCAAACCAACAATAGGCAAATTCAGTCTTCATGAAGATAGTAACGACAACGGGGTTAGATTAGTCACATTTGCCACATCAAAGAATCTCATTGTTAAGAGCACAACATTTCAGCATAAGGATATTCATAAATACACCTGGACGTCCCCAGATGGAGAAACTCGGAACCAGATAGATCATGTATTAGTGGATAAACGCTGGCACAGTAGCATCATTGATGTTAGATCAGTTAGAGGGACAGACTGCAATTCAGATCATCATCTGGTCAGGGTGAAAATCAGACAACGGCTATCGCTTATGAGAGGAACAAACGCTAAAGATGATTCTGTAAAATATGAATTAAAAAACTTGAAAAATGATGAAATGCGGCAAGAATACCAAATCAAAATTGCTAATAGATTTGAAGTACTGGAATCTTCAGATGACAATGTGGCAAACGAAGAAGAAACTGATATAAATAAAGAATGGGAGGCTATAAGAGATACTATTAAATTGTCAGCATCAGAAAGCATTGGTTGTTTAAAAAAGAGGCAAAACAAGAAATGGTTTGATGAGGAATGTGCCGACATTGTAAAGAAAAGAAAGCTAGCAAAAATGAAATGGTTACACGAGCCAAATGAGGTAAATTTAGAGCAATTGGGTAGTGTTAGACGGGAAACCACCAAGTTACTAAAGAGTAAAAAGAGGGAATATTTGAGAGAGAAGATTAATGATCTTGAAATTAATGCAAAAAAATAGGAACATTAGAGAATTATATCAGGGAATTAGTATAGAGAAGAAAGGGTTTCAGGCTAGAACAAACATAATTCGGAATGAAAATGGGGATATGATTGCAGATTCCAAGAGTATATTAAATAGATGGAAAAGTTATTTTAATCAGCTATTAAATGTACATACAGAACAGGACATTGAGGAGGATAAGTTACAGACAGCAGAAATGCTAGTCGCAGAGCCAAGTGCATTAGAGGTTGAAATGGCAATTGAAAAATTGAAGATGTATAAAGCATCAGGTTCAGATGAGATCCCAGCAGAACTGATAAAATCAGGGGGAGAAAAATTGATGGACAAGATACGCTGGTTGCTTAGTATAATTTGGGAAAAAGAAGCTCTTCCAGATGAATGGAAGGAATCAATTATCGTACCAATTTATAAGAAAGGAGATAAAACTGATTGCAACAACTATAGGGGCATCTCATTACTTTCAACTTCGTACAAAATTCTAACAAATATATTAGTAAGCAGACTTGCTCCCTATATTGATGACATTCTAGGAGATCATCAATGTGCATTTAGAAGAAACAGGTCTACAACAGATCAGATTTTTAGTATAAGACAGATTTTAGAAAAGAAATGGGAATATAATGGTACTGTACATCAACTATATGTAGACTTCAAAAAAGCATATGATTCAATTAAGAGGGAGAAGTTATATAGTATCCTGCTGGAGTTCGGAATTCCCAAAAAGTTAGTTAGACTTATACGAATGTGTCTAAATGGCTCAACGAGTAGGGTGCGTGTAGGCAAACAGTTTTCAGACACTTTTGAAATCCAGAATGGGTTGAAGCAAGGAGATGCACTATCTCCTCTACTATTTAATTTTGTACTAGAGCATGCCATCAAATCTTTAGAGAATAAGGAAGGCTTACAACTGAATGGTATTAATAAGCTGTTAGTTTATGCTGATGATGTGGTACTACTGGCCGATAGCGAGGAGATACTAAAGACCAACACGCACACACTATTGAGTAACACTAAGAAATTAGGACTGGAAGTAAATATCAGTAAAACTAAATATATGGTCACACGTAGAAATACATTATATAATGGAAATGGACAGCTAATGACAAATGAGGGAAATTTTGAGGAATTGGCTGAATTCAAATACCTAGGAACAATAATCACAAATAGGAATGAGATGCACAAAGAAATTAAACATAGGCTCAATTCTGGAAATGCATGCTATTATGCATTGCAGAGACTTTTGATGTCCCAACTCCTTTCAAAAAACGTTAAGCTGAAAATATATAAAACTATTATTCTACCAGTTATATTATATGGGTGCGAAACATGGACTCTTACTTTAAGGGAGGAAAGGAGATTACGAGTATTTGAGAATAAAGTTCTTAGGAAAATTTTTGGACCAAAGAGAGATGAACAGACAGGTGAATGGAGAAGACTACATAACAATGAACTACATGGTCTTTATAGGAAGCCAGATATAATAAGAACAGTTAAGTCCCGTAGACTGCGATGGGCAGGACATGTTGCGCGTATGGGGAATGAAAGACGTGCATGGAAACTTCTTGTAGGAAAGCCAGAAGGAAAACGCCCAGTTGGTAGACCAAGAATGAGGTGGGAGAACAACATTAACTATGATTTGAGGGAAGTAGATTATACAGGAAATGATTGGAAAGCATTAGCTCAGGATAGGGATGTATGGAGAGCTTATGTCCGCGCGGCCATGAACCTACGGGTTCGATAGTGTCAGTGAGTAAGTAAGTAAGTAAGGGAGATAAATTCAAAATAAGGTTGATCCGGCACTTCAGTTACTGCTCGTATGGAAGACAACTTCAACACCACTCAAGAAAGTGAGCGAGGCATGAAGAGTGGGAGACTGTTATTGCTGTGAATCTCCGGTGCACGCAATTCTACGCATTGAATTGTATTACTCATTCACAAACCTTGTGCTCTTTTCTTGCACAGTCAAGTTGAGAATCAGTGTGTCGCGGTTACTTAAATAGTTTAATTTCCAATCCAGTGTTTATAAATATTGTGTTTTATTTGTCCAGAAACGCGACTAATATTTTCAGGACACGTAGAACTGACAAGGGAACTGTCAACCATTGCATGTAGAAACCTACCTTGAAATTTCTCCCAGGAAAGCGTTATGATATACCAAGGCCGTGTCCAAAAAAAGTATGTGCCGTTTTTAGCTGCAATACATTGAAATCCAGCTCCAAAGCTCTCATTTAAACTACAGGGAAGTAATAAAACTCGAGAGTTGATGAAATGAATAACCCTGATAACTTGTTCTCTCGCCGCATCCCGCCACATTCCAATCCCGACAACCTGCCCGCATCCGTCATACTACAAATCGTTTTACTCTCGCTGGGAGTCCATCTGTTTCGCACAATGGGTTCCCATTGCCGGATTCAGACTTCGATTTCTGTGCCTTGCAGTTAAAATGACAGATAATTTTTGACACGGTCTTGGTAAATCATAACGCTTCTCTGGGAGAAATTTCAAGATAGGTTCCGGCAAGCAATGTTTTACAATTGCCTTGTAAGATGCGTGCGATGGAAATTTTACGACTTTAGTATTACTTCAAGCATTCCTTACGCTTGCCATCTCGTCAGTTATTTGCTGTACTATAATAAGGACTATCAAAATTCTCAAAATGAGTAAACATACGTTGCCAAAAAGTAATGATAATTCTTTACTGAACGTCTCTCGTAATGTAATATCGGCTAGAAACTTGAAAGAGGTTTGGTTGAAGCATTGAATTAAAATAACTCTGTATCAACTGTAATTCATCATTTGATACCTGACTGGAGCATATGTACGGTACAGGTATATCGATAAAATCAATTACCTCCTGTCAGTCACAAGACACGTGAAATGCCCTCTGTTTCTGCATATTAGCTGTTATTAAATCCATGTTGGAGAGCGGAAAAAGCAATATCAGTATCAGATTGCCTAGCCCCCACTCATATTTATGCAGCGAACAAGTGGACGGAGATCAGATTGTTATATAGCACGGCAAAAAACATGAAATATTTTTAACTTTCCATTTATTTTAAATATAGCTTTTTGTGGGTTTAATATTGACAGCAATCTATATGTTGTACACGTCTATGAATCGACGATAAAACGAACAACAAAAAACTAGAGTTTACTAATATTTTATCCACTTCCATTGAGAAGGTATAGGAACATTAAGCACAAATTCTTGAAAATAATTACCATTTTGATATTTTAACCTTTTGCGATAATTTAAATGACAATTTTCGAGTGAAACAACAATAATAATGATGATAATGATTTTTTCGTTTTCGAAATTTAACCCCAATGCGAGTATACTGGTTTTCTGTAACCCTAAAAAATTCACTTACACCGGTTTTAGCTGTCCTGAACATCCTCTTCTGTCCCTCTTCACTCATAATTCTTCTAACAACATGCATCCAACCTTCTTTAGGTCTTCCCTTTTTCTTTTCCCACATATTTTCCACTCCAAGATCTTCTTAGGGATTCTATCAGCTGTCATCTTTTTCAGATGTTTATACCACCTTAAACATCTCTCTTCAATTGTCTGTAATATATTTCTTTCGACTTTCATAATTTTCCTAATTTCAATGTTTCTATTTTTTTTCTAATCTTCCGCAATGTTTTTCTTCAATAGTAATAATAATAGTAATAATAATAAATAATAATAATAATAATAATAATAATAATATAATAATAATAATAATAGTAATAGTAGTAATAATAATAATAATAATAATAATAATAATAATAATAATAATAATGATAATAATAATAATAATAATATCTTTCTTCTATCTTGTAAGCCCATGTTTCTCTTAACAGAGATTTAGGCGCTCTCCCCCTACAGGGAAGAATTTGAACTATACTAATTTAGTTACACTTGTTTTCGCATAGATGTCATTTGAGTGGTCCGTGGTCAGCGTTCCGCCTCATACTGACATCTAGGAAACCAAGGTAGTACTATGATGGGAAAATTCGGTAAATTTTGTTTAGAAGCCTTTTCATTCAGGCTTAAGGATCTTTTACGAGCATGAAAATCTTCAGACTCGGGCCCACGGCTGAAAGTCCCTCCCGGAGAACTTGCTCCTTGGATTTTTCCATCCTAAAAAATCCACAGACCGCGGCCGGGTTTGAACCCGCGACCCGCGGGACCAGAGGCAAGGAGCATAACCACTAGTCCACCGCGGCCAATAATATAATAATAATAATAATAGTAGTAATAATAATAATAGTAATAATAATAATAATAATAATAATAATAATAATAGTTATCATATGTAGGTTTATAATGTATTATCACATTTTTACTAGGTCATCAAAGGTCTCTTATTTTTGGTAAATACTTTCCAAAACTGGAAGAACTTTAAACTGTTCTTATAGTAACCTTGTTCAGTTCATTACGAGCATTGAAATAGTTAATTGATAGGATTTAATGATGGAAAGAGCAAAATATATTTTATGTCGCAGTGCTAGGAAATTTTGTATGCTCTTCCAGTTTAAATCACATCTTCCTGTGACCAATGTTTTATGCTAATATTATTTTTCTCCAAATCTCCGTATCTTCCCAGTCCTGGGCTTGCATGTTTTTCTTTATTAAACACTCTCCTTATGTTCTCATCCAAGTGTTTTTTCTTTTCATCTACCCCTACATTTACTCTACCTGGTAACGTTGCATCATGGAATTCGTTTAACATGTCCTTTACAATTGTCTGTATTTTAAATAAGTGAATAAATATATATATATATATATACATATATATAATTGAATTTTCTTTATTCATACATTGCATAATCATTCAATTTCTTATTCTTTCCAGTTTAGAATGTCTGGCTGAATGACATAAGAAATCCATTTTTAATACTAACAATTTTGATCACACATTTTGATTTATTTTCCAGATTATCAGTCCATATGTAGTCAGACTTTGGACTAAATATTGCTATAGGCTTTTGTTTATATTAGTTTCTTTAAAAATGTTATTCTTCCATAATAATTAATTTAGCATTACAATAGCTGATCTTCCTTTGGTTAATATATGTTCAATGTAATCTTGCGCAATTTGAATATTAATTTTTGCAGCTAATAATAATAGTAATAATAATAATAATAATAATAATAATAATAATAATAATAATAATAATAATAATAATAATAATACCTTTATTTTACAGAATTAGGGCCTCAACCTCAAACAAGTTAGTTACAATTTACGATAGTCAGTTTTATAACTACGTTAGAATAAAATAAATGATTAAAAAATATACCTTCAATAATATTACTGAAATAGTATAAATATAACAATTAAAATATAAAATGTAGATAATGTAATGATTTAAAAGGAAATAAAACTACTAATATCATATAATAAATATTTTCATTGCGTGAATAACAAAAAAATAATCCTACAATGTAATTGTATAAGATTGACTTAAAAGTGTCAATTGTGGGTCAATTTCTAATATCTTGAGGAAGGAATTCAATATGAGGACAGTAGTTACTATTAAATAGGTAGAATAAAAGAGATCCTGTGAAAAGTTACTATTTTTAGACTGTTAATTTTCTGACCTAGTATTAAAGATGCAAAATATTGTTTCTTGCTTTAAGATAAAATAATACTTGTATTTGAGAGTAAAGTGTTTGGAAAAATATTTGTACCAAAGAGAGAACTCAGAGGCAAATAAAATTAATCATGATTTAAAAAAAAATACGTGTACAGGGAAATGTTGGAAAATATAAGTTCAGGATAGAAATGTATGTTGAAAATGTTATTGTTGTCGAATGTGCTACATTTAACACTGAAGTCATTTTTAAGTCTTGCTCTCCAATACTTTGAGGCCTTCGAATCTTCATGTTTGACAGCGATACAGTTGTTCAAATGACCTTCGTCCATTTCTTCATCTGGATTGCATAAAATGCATTTCGGGGAAGGCATACCATTGTTGTTGTGAAGGTATTTTTTCGGTCAGTTGTGGCCCGTTGTCATTCTAAAATGCGATATTTCTGTTTTTTTAGTAATTCTCGTATGTCAATATTTTTTGTTAAGTATTTTCATTTTGTTTTGTTCATGGCTACTATTTGAAGTCTATTGTTATTCATAATTTTGGGCTTCAGTTTTATGTGGCGTTTCAATATGTGATGAAAATACATTAGCGCGGTCATTGACCTCCGGGTTTAATAATGTCAGTGAGTTAGTCTGAAAATGAAGTTCATTTTTATTTTCATTACACTCCAGTTTTTGTTTTTTTTAAAGAAATAATTTATTGATAAGATCACATGGAAATCTTTCTTGAAACTTTTGAAGTAAAGATCCCATGTTTCAAAAAATAATCTGCGGAATTTAACTAGAAATTCTTAAAATTGAGATCGTAATCTTTAAAAATTAGTAATATAATTGTACAATATCGTAGTATGTGGTTTTGGGACCCTTGGTACTTCTCGTCACCCCTTAAATTCTTACATTATACAGTAAAACCTGTCTATGAAGGAACTTGACGGTTCCTTAAACATCTTTCTGTCTTGGCAGTCTTCCTTCTTGGTACCAAGTCATTCACTCAGCCTCCTTTGCACAGAGTAACTGAATAAATTAATAAATCCCAGTGCCGGGCAATAAAAATCACAAACAATTAGAAAGATCATAGAGAGAAGCACTTATCAGACTTATGAAATGTATATACTTAAATTAGTCAGGAAAGCTAGTAGAATACGATTATTTAATGATAAACGGCAAATAAAACGATCCTACGAAATTAGCATTAATGTAAACTAAATGACTAGTCATTAACAAGGTAGAGAGAACTCAGGTAATGCCACCCTTTCTATTGTGAAGACGGAAGTGACCGACTCATACACAAAGAGTTAAAATGTTGACAAAACCCTTTTATTCTCAGGATTTGACTGACAATCTTGTGTGAATCAGAAGTTAAAAGCTCTATGTTGACAGTCAGAACACAATAACTGAATTTACGAGCGGTGATTTCATCCTGAGACAATCAACGCTAGCAAAAAGTGTGGGAAGAGGGAAAACTCTAGCTCAGAGCCTACTACAAGTAAAGGTACGTACACATATGCGCGCCGCGAACACGAACGGAGCGTGCGCCGCGCGCGCGCGGCGCGTGTTATGTTCGTCGAAATTATTAATTTCAACGAACCTCCTGCGATCCATAGGAAACCCACAAACCTTCAGTAGACATTTTGCAGAGCAGGTGTAACCAACGATGTCTATTCCCTTTCCGTTCTCCCGCTTGTCCTGCATTCTTTCCCAAAAATAGGGACATTTTTTTTAAATGCCGCGGGACGCGGGACAAATTGTTAAAAATCGGGACTGTCCCGCCAAAATCGGGACGTCTGGTCACGCTTATTACTTATTACATCTTATAACTTTATTTATACTTTTTCAAATATTATAGCATTAAAGGAATTAAAAAAATATATGATTTGTATATCCATCCATAGTAATTCTGCCCGAAGGCAGGTCCTTCATTGAAATCATAGCATTTTCATGCTATGCTTGCAGCTTTACTAGGGAATTGTGTAGGTGTGGTAGCTTCCCGTTGCTTTCCACACCGGTGAAGGATGATGAGATGATGATGATATGATAATGATAAGGATGATGATGATGGCCATATGATTTCGGGGACCGTTTGGGCCTTAAAGTTTTCCTGACATTTGTCTTACAGGTGAGGAAAAACCCCGATAAAAACCTCACCCAGAAAAACTGCCCCGACCGGGGATTGAACCCGGGCCCCGCTGCGTGACAAGGCAGCACGCTACCTCGAGACTACAGCGGTGGACATGATTTGTATATATATGTTTAAAATTATTAAGAATCTATCTCACCATAACATGGCCTTAATTTTTAATAAAAATGTACATGATTATTATACTAGAGGTTGTACTTTATTGCACAAAGATACTAGTTTCTAAAAAAAGGTATAAAAGGGATTCGTTATGCATTAATCAACCATTAAAATAACTACTTACCTATTGAATATCAACATTTCACGAATGTTAAACATTTTTCTAATTGTATTAAAAATATTTTTTCTCATTGCTTTCTTAGTTAATTTTGTTAATTTTATTATTATTAATATTATCCTGTTTAAATATTGTATTTATATGTGTATATATATTGTGCATCTATAGTAGTTTGTATTACTTAAACTTATGCCTGAATTTGTTTTCTTGTTTTTATTGTTAATTGTTTTATGGCCATTATTTTTTGTATATTGCCCCTTAACATGAGCAGTCTTGCTCTTTGGAGTCTTTGAAGAGATAAATAAATAATTAGCAATAAATGTGTTTATATATTGTATTGTTTGTGATACTTCATACATAATATTATGAAATGAACGTCTTAAATAAATAATGTTTTCTAAATAATTCTAATTTATTTATACAATTACAGTACACACGAAAAAAAACACATATCATTGAAAAAAAAAACAGGCATCTCCTTTCAATGATTTTTTAAAATGATCCTTATGTTGTGGATCCCACAATAATTGCTTGCTTCTATAAATGTCAACAAGTTTTAACACGTTTTCCTCTGACCACTCCATACTCAAATAATAGGTGCGCACCGAAAGCAACGAACCTCTCAGGTACCCGTCCAAATCTAAACAGCGAACCATCAAAGTGTTCGTGGAAAAAACCGACAATGAGTGGATCGTGGTGAGAGACGCGCGCGCGGCGCGCGCGCCGTTCGCGCGCACCTTAAAACCCCGTCCAAATCTGACGAACATGGTGCGGCGCGCGCGCCGTTCGTGTTTGCGGCGCGCAGGTGTGTACGTACCTTTAAAGATCAATGACCTAGGAAAAACCCAGAAGCCTAAGCTACTAACTTGTGACCCGACTGTACGTGAAGCCAGCACGGATAGGGCCCAAACTCCGACGGCAAAGATCACCAATAACAAATTTGTAACACCTTCTCGATTATGCTATAAAGGTACATTAACCAATCATATTATTTGTTACGTGTGCCTAAGCACTGATCTCAGGTCCACGAGGTCGATATAGTGGGAGAACCGAATTTACGTAATGGGCGAGGGAGACAAACCTCGACACTTACACTTCTTCTACTACTTATATGTGTGCACCGGGCATTGCCCACATCTCCGACACACTGGCAGCATGGTCACCAGTGGTTATTTAACTTAAAATTTTAGACTTAGAATTTTCACCGAAGTACCTCAGTATCGGGACTTAAACATTTTTTACAAATCGACTGACTATTTGAACGTGATAATTTAATTCATAAATCAGTGAGTTAGTACGCCATTGAATAATTATTAACGAGTAAACCCACGACGAACGCCATCGCCGACTGGAGATCAGTGCGAGGGAATAAACTTAAAACATGTATAGTGTTCTACATTTCGTGTGTTTTTCAAGACATAATAAATTACATTCTACACAATTAATTCTGCCCGGCGAAGTCCTCGTGGAATCCCTGAGTAAGAACCTCATGCCTACCGATATTTAACCCTCAACTAGTAGGGTGGGGTCAAAATGACCCAGGCTATTATTTGGAAACGCTCCTTCTCATATACCTAAAATATTTTATACCCGAAACTTTGTGTACTCTATCTTCAATCTGTTCTCGAACCTTGGGCGAAGTGTAAGTTCCATTGTGTTTTTTTGCATTTTTGTGTTATTTCAATTTGTTTAACGTCTTGCGCTTCTCGGATCACTTTGACCCTAGCCTACCTTAAACGTAGGTATTTTTCATTTAGCAGAAGAATGATTTTTTCATTATTATTTCAGTGTACCGCTAGTATTCATTTATGAATTTATTTTTTATAGTGAACGATGTATAAAAACCTAACTAGTGAAGACTTAACTCGAATTTTGAATGAATCAGATGATGAATATGAAAATGAAGTAGATGAAGATTTTGTTATTGAGAGTGAACACGACACTGATAGTGAACAAAGTGGCAATTCTGATGATGATGATAATGATGATGATGATGTAGATGGTAATCTTGATATTGACGATACAGCTTTCATGTATGGAGTCATAATCCCGCATCGCTCAACACAATATAATTACACATCTACCTGGAATTCGCAGAAATGCTAAGGAATCCGTCACTTTAGAACCAGAACTTGCTTGTAGTTTGCTTCTTATAGATGACATTATTGTAAGACTCACAAATGAAGAAATAGGGAGGAAAAGAAACAATTATTCCAACCTCGGAAAAATAATTTTCTAAATAATATGAACCCCCAAGAAATGAAAGCATTATTTGGCCGTTTGTAGTTAGCAGAGAGGCTTTCAAAAGTGCTCATGAAGATTTGGAAGGTTTGTATGCACGTGATGGTACATGGGCGGACATATTTCCACCTACAATGACACTGAAGCAGTTGTTATTTCTACTTACCTGTCTTTGATTTGACAATAAAGAAACGAGAGAAGTAAGAAATAAAACAAATAAACTTGCAGCCATTTTAGACGTATTTGAGAAAATTTGTAATGAATTGTGAGGCCAATTACAGCCAGAGTGAGTACCTGACAATCAATGAAATGCTAGCAGCATTCAGAGGCAAGTGCATTTTCAAAATGTACATATCTTAGAAAGTCAAATGGGCTCAAGATAATGATTTTGGCTGATGCCAAAGCACATTATTTAGTGGATGCTCAGGTGTATGTAGGGAATGAGAACATATCACACGAAATAGGAATTTTGCCGCACCTATCCAGCATGTATTACATCTTGTAAAACCAGTTGATGAACTGAAGATAGGAAAAATAAGAGAAAAATTCCTCCAGAATTTCTTTCACAGAAGAAAAGAACTGTAGGTTCATGTGTATTTGGCTTCAATAGACAGAATACCCATGTATCGCATGTTCCAAAAAGAACAAAGCTGTCATTCTGATTTCCACTATGCATCACACCAAATGTATCGATAGCGATACAAAAAAGCCGGAAATAATACAATTCTATAACCTGACCGAAGGTGGAGTTGATTCCTTGGATCAGAAAGTTTCAACCTATTCTACTGCTCGAAGGGCGAGACGATGGCCAATGGTGATATTTTTTTGCCATAATGGATATCGCTAAATGGTCATATACTTATGGCAAGCCGAAAAAAAGGCAAATTCCATCACCAGGCGTCAATTCATAATTGCTCTCAGAAAATCACTTGTGCATCCTGAACTTGTTCGCAGAAGTAGCATCAAGGAATTGCCTCGTGAACTCCGGCAGATGATTGCGAAAGTTGGTGGTATATCGGGCCCAAGTAAAGAAAAGGAAGCAGGGCCTACCGTGACTCCAGGCAAAAGGAAAATATGTTCTTCCTTTCCTCGTGGTGGGGATAGGAAATCTGGAACGAATTGTGAAATGTGTATGAAACCGCTATGTGCAGGATGTGCAAAAAAAATCTGTCCTGACTGTTTTTGAATAACATTGTCAATTTAGTTATATGATGAATGGACTTACTGCTCAGTTGGAATTATGATACAGTACTACTATAAGTCTCCTGATTAGAGTGATAGGATAATTTATTACAATTATTTTTTGTAGTCCTACAGTGATTACTGAGATTTACCAAGTTTCAAATTCCAGTCCTTTATTCTACTGTTTTGTTACTAAATTATGCAAATTAATTAGATTTAATATTATTATACATGTTAAATTGATCTTGGTTTACTATATTAGAGTAATTCCTGCATTTTGTTTTATTATATAGCTAATGTATATGTCTGAATGTACAATCGGTATCCAAATATATTTTTAATGCACTCCAAGAAAAATAAATTAAATTCTGTTATTTAAACGTGATGTACTTCGTTGAAATTAGGTGTGAAGACCTTGTATTTTATTAGGTTACTGTATTATGTCAGATATAGACAAATACTAATGTCCAAATGCATGAATTTCCTTTATTATATTATCAGGGTCATAATGACCCCACCCTACCAGTTATGTAACAGGAATTTCACCCTACCAGTTGAGGGTTAAACCTGAGCGAACCAAATACCAATTTCCCAGTGAACCGGGGAAGTCCTTTACAAATCCAGCGCCCACCAAATCCTTTATTATCCAAATAAACCTGGGATTGGCCTACAACCCTATCCCATATTGCACCCGACATTGGGGTAAGCAATAATCCATGTCCCATCTTATTAAGAGTTCCCGAATTACAAGCTTGGATTTTACATGCACGCTTTAAAGACATGACGTATTGACTGAAATACATACAAAATAGTGTATGTAACACAGCTCAGTTTGCACGGCAATAAAAAAAAAACTTTATTACACAAAAGCGAGAAGGAATTTAACTACAGGAAGACTGAAGGGTTTCCCAACTCCCTCACAGGTAATTAAACAGGCAAGGAAAAGCGATTGATTCCCCGCTGTCACACATAAGCAAGTGTATCCCCGCAATACAATGGCGACACAAGAAGGTTTCATATGTGGTCATTAATACTGTAATTAGAACGTGTTTATGAATTTTCCGTCTTACTGAGGTAAAAATTGACGATTGGTACTTTAAAAACCATTCTGTTTCCACGTTATGAAGGTTTCCGGCTTATACAGGACGATTTTACATATAAAATCATACCGTTCTGGAGATTTTTTTCCGTTTCTACAGGTTTCCTTCTTATAAAGTTTCCGGCTAAGACAGGTTTTACTGTATTTAAAATGTAAGTTCGGCAGACAGGTTCCAGCGTTGTTTAGGAAAATATAATTCCGAAATCATGTCCCTGGTCCTCCAGGTAGAGGGTTGATGCAGTAGGACACTACTCGAATAATAGGATAACATACTAATGCTAAACAGTTCATAAATAATCTAAAATAACATGAAAAACATGTATATATATATATATATATATATATATATGTGTCATAGTACCCTCATAGTTAAATATGGGGAACACAGTAAGTCTTAATTATTAAATTCCACACTATTAATATAGCTTAAGTAATTGTTCTTGTTGTACTTGTTTCAATCACATAGTAAATATTAAAAGAAATAAATACCTTGGCAGGTACCATCACACTCAACTAGGTAATTTTGTTTTGCAACTGTAGGCCTTTCAGAAACCGGCTTTTATCTTCAGCAGAAGGATGTGCGCTGCTGACTGTCGTTTTATATAATTTTCATATAGAGGGTTGTATGAGCTGAGTGTTCTCATTTAAAACCAGTTTGTTGTTTATTTCCATTAAATTTCCAGTTCTTCTAGGATGTTTATCTTTGCCGGTCTTTTTTTTTTCTTTGTGAATTATAGTAAGGAATATAATGGTACCGTACATCAACTATATGTAGACTTCAAAAAAGCATATGATTCAATTAAGAGGGAGAAGTTATATAGTATCCTGCTGGAGTTCGGAATTCCCAAAAAGTTAGTTAGACTTATACGAATGTGTCTAAATGGCTCAACGAGTAGGGTGCGTGTAGGCAAACAGTTTTCAGACACTTTTGAAATCCAGAATGGGTTGAAACAAGGAGATGCACTATCTCCTCTACTATTTAATTTTGTACTAGAGCATGCCATTAAATCTTTAGAGAATGAGGAAGGCTTACAACTGAATGGTATTAATAAGCTGTTAGTTTATGCTGATGATGTAGTACTATTGGCCGATAGCGAGGAGGTACTAAAGGCCAACACGCACACACTATTGAGTAACACTAAGGAATTAGGACTGGAAGTAAATATCAGTAAAACTAAATATATGGTCACACGTAGAAATACATTATATAATGGAAATGGACAGCTAATGACAAATGAGGGAAATTTTGAGGAATTGGCTGAATTCAAATACCTAGGAACAATAATCACAAATAGGAATGAGATGCACAAAGAAATTAAACATAGGCTCAATTCTGGAAATGCATGCTATTACGCATTGCAGAGACTTTTGATGTCCCAACTCCTTTCAAAAAACGTTAAACTGAAAATATATAAAACTATTATTCTACCAGTTATATTATATGGATGCGAAACATGGACTCTTACTTTAAGGGAGGAAAGGAGATTACGAGTATTTGAGAATAAAGTTCTTAGGAAAATTTTTGGACCAAAGAGAGATGAACAAACAGTGTGAATGGAGAAGACTACATAACAATGAACTACATGGTCTTTATAGGAAGCCAGATATAATAAGAACAGTTAAGTCCCGTAGACTGCGATGGGCAGGACATGTTGCGCGTATGGGGAATGAAAGACGTGCATGGAAACTTCTTGTAGGAAAGCCAGAGGGAAAACGCCCAGTTGGTAGGCCAAGAATGAGGTGGGAGAACAACATTAACTATGATTTGAGGGAAGTAGATTATACAGGGAATGATTGGAAAGCATTAGCTCAGGATAGGGATGTATGGAGAGCTTATGTCCGCGCGGCCATGAACCTACGGGATCGATAGTGCCAGTGAGTAAGTAAGTAAGTATTATAGTAAGGATGTTTTCTGTTGTTTCCACGTAGTAGCCGACATTGATGATATATTTGGCGTAGCTAGATTTACATTATGCATACACGCCATCTGTAATATGTTCTTTAAGTCTTGTGTTATTACATCTACTGATTGTAGCTATGTAGAATTTATAACAGTCTTTACATGTTAATTTATAAACTCCTTTGTTGTTGAATATATTGTTTTCTTCTATGTCGTTATTAATTAGATTATTTAATTTATTATTTGTCTTGTATGCTATGTTCACGTGTTTGTGTAGATTTGTTATTGTTATAATTTCGTTGTTAATTCCTGTGTTTGTGAGAGTTATCCAATAATTTTTACTGTCCTATTCTCTTTCGAGTTTGGTTATATTAGGTTGAAAAAAATAACGTCTTTCTTCGTCTTCTTCTTCTTCAGCTTTCCCCCACTTATAGGTTTGCCGTCTTCAGTTTCTATGGATTTCTATCATTCCAATCTCCTTCTTCCACTTCCCTATCAGCCATTAGACTTCTGACAAAAGTTTACCATTTCCATCTTGGTCTGCCACATTTATTTCTTCAAGGTGATCACTGGTATGTATTTTTTGGCCATCTTTCATTTTTCAGTCTTTGTACATGGCCATACCATTTAAGAGTTTGATTTTCAATCCTCTTAACAGATGTGGTAACATTCATTTCTCTCCAAAGGAATTAATTCTAATTTTGTTAAATAACGGCTTCAGTGAACAAATTATATACAAACTCGTGAAGAAGAAAATAAAAAATCACTTAACATCTTTATTTTAATATTTTATTTTATGACTATTTACCTTAACTGAATTACATTATGAATTTTATTAGTATTGTTTCAGTGAATATGTTGAAAGGCAGTGAATATATTGAGTTTTTGGCAAAAAAGGGTAAAATTAAACGGATTATTTTTTTTCCATAAATGCCTTCACTACACCGCAACTTTTCACCTATAGAGTCGGTCGTTTCACAAGGGATGTCCAACTACTGCAGTCTCGCTGCTTTTTAACTGGGCATTCCAGCATTTATTTAATACTTTCAGTTAAATTTCACAGCTGAGTTTTGGTAAATTAAGTCCTTACTAGATGATCGTTTTCCCAGAAACAGTACAAGATCGTTTCGATATGATCTCGTTGATAACTCCCTTGTTAGAAGGTGGTGGACAGTGTGTGTCGCTGTACAGAATCCATCTCCCTGCGCAATTAGTTGGTTTTTAGAGAGATTTTTTTTTCAACATAATCGAGGCGCTGTGTCTTTTCCCAATAGTCATATTACCCGCCCATGTTTTAAACCAGCGGGGTTTGTTAATTGCTTCCCCTCCACTCTGGCTCGTCAAACATACAGAACAGAATTTTCAGTACTCGTTTAATTAGGAAAGGTAATTAAATTCTCCAGTGAAACAGTAAAAACAGCTAAAATATCCTTTGAAATTAATAACTTAACATATATATATATATATATATATATGTTATAATTAAATATTTAACATTGAGCAATGCAAGCTTAATATGGTATGATAAAAATAAATGCCTGGACGGGATTCGAACCCGGATCTCTGAGTCTGTACCTCAGTGTGATATCCATTACACCACCAGGCGAATCCAATTCAAACATTTATTTTTCTTATATATGTTATGAAATAAATGTTTGAATTGGATTCGCCTGGTGGTGTAATGGATATCACACTGAGGTACAGACTCAGAGATCCGGGTTCGAATCCCGTCCAGGCATTTATTTTTCTTATCATACCATATTAAGCTTGCATTGCTCAATGTTAAATATTTAATTATAACATCGATAAAGCGTCACTGCTATAAAGTAAAAATGTTCTCTTTACTTTGCTTACTTGTTATAGTCAGCTACTAGATGGCAGTGAAGACTGAGTTCTCGCGACATCTAGTAATAATGGGGAATATAATACATATATAAGAAAAATAAATGTTTGAATTAGATTCGCCTGGTGGTGTAATGGATATCACACTGAGGTACAGACTCAGAGATCCGGGTTCGAATCCCGTCCAGGCATTTATTTTTCTTATTATACCATATATATATATATATATATATATATATATATATATATATGCAGTGTTATAGTTTAAATTAAACAAAATTTCAAAACACATTGTATTATTTCTAGTTCTAAATCTTATAATTCGTGTTTATAGGGAACTTTTCAAGAAAAAAATACTAAAAATCTTTTTAAAATAATACATAACTTATCCTCTAACAATTAGAATAAAATTACAAATATATTCTGCAAATATCAACGAAATCAGAGGTCAATTTAACATTCGCTTTAGTGCCCGCCAAATGTGTTTTCTCGCAACTTAATTGGATACATACGATTTAATGAACAAAAAACAACTATATTTCATAAACCAGTTCAATCGGATCATAAATTGGACAAGCTGAGGAATTCGCTTAGTTTACGTAGTTACTGCGTGACGATTTTTAAAAAGATATTTGCTGTTATGATGGCAAGATCGTGTTCGCAAACTTCGGTTTTGAAAGTTTCCTGACATCTATTTTAAGGACGAGGAAAAATTTAGGATACATGTCATCCAGGAAATTAATAAGGGAATTGTGAACCATTAAATTAAATTCCCCGAGTGAAGCGTCGTGATGCACCAAGGCAGTGTCCAAAAATGTACCTGCAGTTTTTAACTGCAAGGCACAGACATCGATGGACTCCTTGCATGAGTAACAGCGAAGTAGAATGAGACGGGATGTGGCGCGGACGGTACGTAATGAGGATTATCTTATCTACCAATTCAGCAGTTGTATTACTTCCTTATAGTTTAAGTGAGATATTTGATGCTGGATGTTTGCGCCTTGCATTTAAAAACGGCAGACGTTTTTTGGACAAGGCCTTTGTACATCCTAACGCTTCTCTGGAAGAAATTTCTCGGGTACGTTTCGGCATGCAATGGTTGACTTTCTGCCTTGTAAGTTCAATTCTTTTCTGATATCAGTACTTATTTTGTGATCTAATAATGTATTTCCAGTTATAAATGGGAGAAATTTTATTTCTGGAACTTTTATTTTGCCTTAATTGATTAGAGGTAAGCTTTCACATCCATACAATAAGAGATGCAATGTAACCACTATATATAATTTAGCAATATTTATCGCCTTATGTTTTGTTTTAATATTCGTTGTATTGTACTACAGAAGTATCTATTCAATTTTATTTCGAAATTTGTGATTTTCTGTATCCTAGAGTGTATCCCTGATAATTAAATTTATTTATTTGTTCTATAATTTTCTCAATTACAACAATTTTAGCTGTAATAGGTTCTTGTCCTTAGAATGCTATGAGTTGTCATTCTATATTGACCAGAAACCTGGCTTAACGTATGGGCATTTCTTAACTATATTCCATAAACCAGTTAAATCGGATCATACATTTCATTTGCTGAGGAATTTGTTTAGTTTTACGCAGCTCTTACAAGACGAATTTTTAAAAATTACATGCGAAGAGATTAGTGAAGTGCTTTGTATGGGGTGTTGCATTGTATGGTGCAGAGACTTGGACATTACGACGGAATGAGAAAAGCGACTGGAAGATTTTGAGATGTGTATATGGAGAAAGGTAGAACGTATAAAGTGGACGGACGAAATAATAAATAATGGTGTGCTAGACGGAGTGGGTGAAGGAATAACAATGCTGCATCTCATAAAGAAAAGGAAAATAAATTGAAGTGGCCGCTAGTTAAGAAGGAACCGCCTGCTGACGGATGCCCTAGAAGGAACGGTCAACGAAAACAAGGTTAGACAAAAAAAATACATCAGATGATAGACAATGTTAAAGTAATCAATTGATTTGGTCTTTACTTGCTGAAAATCCATTATGTTTAGTGATTAAATAAAAGAAAAGTGTTAAAGTTTTATACGATTTTCATATTTACTTTAATACAAATTCGTTACAGCTATTTCAGTACTTTGTACCTTCTTCAGACGAATACATCTGAGCAAGGTACAAAGTACTCAAGCAGCTGTAAAGAATTTCTATTAGAATAAATATGAAAATCGTATAAAAATTGTAACAGTTTTATTTTATTTAATCACCAAAAAATATTAAAAATAAATTGTGTGAATGCGGAAACAAAAAGAAAGGCTGAGTTATGAAAAGAGTGGAGAATGCTGAGTTTGCCGTAAAAGACCTGCTCTTGGACAGAACACTATTTATCTGTGTACATACATGTTATAATTAAAATCTGTTGACATTGAACAATGCTACTCGTAGCTTAATATATATATATATATATATATATATATATATATATATACACTGCTCAAAACAATTAGAGGAACACTTGTAATAAATTGAATAAGTAATTGTTTTTTAAAGCTGTGATACTGAAAGTTGGACAATATGTAAATTGAATTATTAATTGTATCATTGGATACAAATTTTAAAGATCCATGGCCTAAATACAGAGAAATTACCTCAAATAACAAATATAGAGAATTTTTTTATTTTGGAAGGCACTGGCCACTTCTAATTGGTAAGCTTCCTGATGTTGTTATAGTGACGAATGTTGATTATTGCCTTGTTTATTGAAGTCTCTGACAAAATGAGGCATTTAAATGAGTTTGAAGTGTATCATGCTCTACATCTTTTACGACAAGGTCAATCTCTGCGACAAGTGGCTAGAGAGCTTGGGGTTTCTCCATCCGTGGTGTCCAGGTTACGCAATAGGCACAGAGAGACAGGTCAGTATTGTAGAAGACGTGTCCAGGGCCGTAAACTTAAAACAAGCCCCCAGGATGACAGATACGTTGTTCTTTCTGCTCTTCGACAGCGTACAAAAACTGCAAAAGACCTGCAGAATGACCTTCATATGGCTTCCGGAATCCGTGTTTCAAACCAAACCAAAAGGAACAGATTAAGGAAAGAGAATATTCGTCCAAAAAAGGCCCGTTAAAAAAACACGCTTAACAAATGGGCATAAGGCAGCTAGACGTACGTATGCTGAAAACCATGGTGATTGGAACCTGAACCAGTGGGAGTCTGTACTCGTCTCTGACGAATCCAGGTATCGTCTTACACGTTGTGATGGTCGATTGAGGGTGTGGGGACGGCCAGGAGAAAGATTTTCTGCAGAGGCTGTACAGGAAATTGATAGATTCGGAGGAGGTTCCATAATGGTGTGGGCTGGAGTTATGTACAACAATCGTACGGACCTTGTACTTGTTCCCCAGCGACTGAATGCTGTCCGGTATATCGAGCACGTTCTGGAAGAGCATGTAGTACCTGCTGCCATTGGAGTAGGCCCTGGATTTCTGTTTATGCAGGATAATGCCAGGGCACATTCTGCGGCTGTCACCAGGGATTTCCTGAGGAGGAATGAAATTGAGGTAATGGAGTGGCCAGCGGTCAGCCCAGACCTCAACCCTATTGAACACTTGTGGGATCTTCTAGACAGGATGGTCAGGAACCGACATCAAGCTCCACAAACTCTGCAGCAACTTGGAGATGCTCTGAAGGAGGAATGGGAGAATATCCCGCAAGAGGAAATCCAGAATCTTATTGGGAGCATGCCACGAAGGTGCCAAAATGTCATCGAATGACGTGGAGGCCATACACGATACTAACTCTATATAACGAGTGTTTAACTTTGAAAAATAAGCACAAGATTCAATTGCTTACATAGCGGAATTATTTGAAAAGTTAATTGTCAGCGTTATTCATTTGTTTTTACTGTTATGAGCAGTAAATAAATAACCACAAATAATGTACTTTATTAATTTCATGTTTGTTCCTTTATCCAATGAAAATATATTTGCATATTTCATAGTGTTCCTCTAATTGTTTTGAGCAGTCTACACACACACACACACACACATATATATATATATATATATATATATATATATATATATATATTGAAATGAGATATCTTCGGAGGACAGCAGGATACACACTACTAGATCACAAAAAAAATGAAGACGTCTTAGAAGAATTACACATGGAATCTTTAGAAAACAAAATTTCTGATTGTAAGTCAAGATGGATGCAACATGTTCATCGAATGGAAGATTACAGAATACCCAAACAAATGTTAAGATATCAACCTGCAGGAAGAAGAAGACCAGGACGTCCACTTAAAAGACTTCTGGATGGTGTTTCTCTTGAGGCCGAAACAGGTCAACAAATGGCCTAAATTCGTGAATGTACTATGATGATGATATATATATATATATATATATATATATATATATATATATATATATATATATATATATATATAAAAGGGGGTAAGGCAAGGATGTCCTCTATCACCTACTCTTTTCAACATCTACCTGGAAGACCTAATGAAGGACTGCTTCAGCAATACGGGAGTCGTAAACATGGGAGGAAGAAGAATAAAGTGCATAAGATTTGCTGATGATATGGTTTTGCTGGCAGAAGATGTAATGACACTGAGGTACATGCTGATGGTGCTAAATGATAAGTGCGAGGATTATGGGACGAAGATAAATATAAATGAGACGAAGGCCATGATTATAGGAAAGACCAAGGAGGATTAAATATGAGGCAATTGAGCAAGTGGAGAGCTTCAAATACTTGGGTTGTACTATTAGTAGTTACATGAACTGCAGTCAAGAAGTAAAGCAGAGGATAGCAATGGCAAAAGAAGCTTTCTACAAGAAGAGAAGCATTTTCTGCGAACCCTTGGCAAAAGAATTAAGGAAGAGGCTAGTGAAGTGCTTTGTGTGGAGTGTAGCATTGTATGGTGCAGAGACTTGGACATTACAACGGAATGAGGAAAAGCGACTGGAATCTTTTGAGATGTGGATATGGAAAAGAATGGAACGTATAAAATGGACAGACAAAGTAAGAAATGAAGATGTGCTAGACAGAGTGGGTGAAAGAAGAACAAAGCTGGAAATCATAAAGAAGAGGAAAATAAATTGGATTGGCCACTGGCTAAGAACAAACTGCCTGCTGAAGGATGCTCTAGAAGGAATGACCAACGGAAAGAAAGTTAGAGGCAGAAAAAGACATCAGATGATAGACAAATATTAAAATAAATGGTTTGTATGCAGATACAAAAAGGAAAGCTGAGTTAAGGAAAGAGTGGAGAATGCTGAGTTTGCAGTGAAAGACCTGCTCTTGAGCAGAACACTATATATGTGTATATATATATATATATATATATATATATATATATATATGAGGTGGTATGATGGTAATATGATATATATATCGCTCATTTGCTGCAACAACGTCATACATAAAAAAAAGGTAGATTTTGAGTTACTGGTACTACATGAAAGACAAAACTCAGTTCTATATTCAGGAAGAACGACATAAGCTACTGTATATAATGAGTTGGTATAGTAATTTGATATTTATGACAAATACAGGCAAGGGTATATGAATTCAAACCTTTAAATGCTTCTCCTGAAAAATTATGTTTTTTGAGTTATAACGTTGTTGCAGCAAATGAGCGATATATATATATGAGTTTATGATGGTAATATGATATTCGCGAACTTCGGTTTTGAAAGTTTCCTGACATTTATTTTAAAGACTGAGAAAACGTCCCGATAAAATATCACCCAGGAAATTAAAATTTAAATAATTGTGAACATTTAGTTGTAAATTAAGTGAAGGAATTGTGTTTCTCAGAATATTATAATTAAGAGTTGAAGAAAGAGAAGCCTTGAGTTATTGTTATAATTTTGGAAGACGTTGTCTTGTCAGAATGTAATTAGACTGGATGGTTGAGCCAGACTTGTCTCCGCGATGCGCAACCTGCAAGTGACAGCCACTGCCGCCTCCAGAATGAGAAAAAAAATATATGACAGCCACCACGTAAATCAAACAAATACTCGTAAAATGAGTTTTCTGCTTTTCCGGATTTAAAGCAATAACTATTTTGCTCTAAATAAACTGAAACAATTCTTTAGCGTTAAACCTAACTCCATACTGTTAGGTCGAATCATGATTTTTCTTAAGTAATTTTCATAAACGAACAAATCATTAAAAAAACCAACTCGATTTAAATATTTCAATCAATTAACGCAGTTAAATATATCATATTACGTGCCACACGGCGTCCGTGCCTTACTGTACATTGATATGACCTGTCGAGAGAGTGGTTTTAACTATACATGTATATAGTGTTTTGCCCAAGAGCAGGTCTTTCACTGCAAACTCAGCATTCTCCACATTTCCTTAATCCAGCTTTCCTTTTTCTATCCGCACAAAAACCATTTATTTTAATATTGTCTATCATCTGCCTCTAACTTTCTTTCCGTTGACCATTCCTTCTAGGGCACCCGTCAGCAGGCGGTTTCCTCTTAGCCAGTGACCAATCCAATTAATTTCTTCTTCTTTAAGAGTTCCAGCATTGTTCTTCCTTCATCCACTCTGTCTAGTATATCTTCATTTTTTATTTTGTCTGTCCATTTTATACGTTTCATCCTTCTCCATATCCACATCTCAAAAGCTTCCAGTCGTTTTTCCTCATTCCGTCGTAATGTCCAAGTCTCTGCACCATATAATGCTGTACTCCACACAAAGTACTTCACTAGCCTCTTCCGTAATTCTTTTGCCAAATGTCCGCAGAAAATGCTGCTCCTCTGGTTAAAAGCGTCTTTTGCCATTGCTATCCTCCGCTTTACTTCTTCACCATAGTTCATGTTACTACTCATAGTACAACTCAAATATTTGGAACTCTTCACTTGTTCAATAGCCTCATCTTTAATCCTCATGTTTATCTTCCTTGGTTCACAATAATTTTTGACCACACAAGGACGGGTCGAATCTTTGAACGCATTAGACCGTAAAAGGCGTTCTCTGCTGAGAAAGTTTTATCCTAATTCGATTTTGCTTACTCAGAAATATATTCATGCGATAATAATTGTTGAAATGCATAAGCTACCTGACGAGGTAACTTAAGATCATAACTTAAGATAGAAACTTATCGTGAGAATCCCGAAGGGAACCGATGGTAACCGATGTAGTTTGAAAACTTGCCGCTTTATCCAAGAGGTCGGACCTTGAAGACTTCAATCATGTTTTCGGTATACGCGGAGAAGAGAAATTTGATAGAGTCTACCAAAGAATTCAACTGGAAGAACAGGAGAATCGGCGTAATATTGCGCGACGCAGACGTCGTTGTATACGATATTATTTGAGGGACGCAAGCGTAAATGCGTTCCTCTATAGCAGACGAAAATAACGGAAGTGGTTTTATCGCTGAGAATTCTGGGTAATTTCATGCTAATATTACGAAAACGACGACTTTCATGCATGACCAGTTAGTGGGTAGCTAATTCGACCTTTGCACTTGCTCACGGTGAGTCAGCTCACCAGTGATTGGAAGTAATTTGAGTAGAGACTAATGTATTTGCATACTAAAGAGTGATCACCTCAATGTCAGGTCCGCCTCCGAGACAACTCAACATTAACACGAAACACACCATTCACACACATCCATACCAAGCATGGCGAATATGAAAATGATTATGATGGCTAGATGATGTTCGTGACCGTTTGGACCTTACAATATCCTGATATTTGCCTTACAGGTGAGGAAAGTCCAAACCATCACCCAGGAAACTTGTCCCGACCGGGGATCGAACCCTGTCCTGCAGCGTACGAGACAGCGACAGTACTCCCGAGACCACAGCGGTGGACCGTTTAAATATTACCGCTATAAATAAAATGATTCGCTTCTTCTTCTTCTTCTTCCTTTGTATCCAAGGTCTTCTAAGATCCTTGGCCTCCTTCATAACATCTAATACATAATCAACTTTTATAAGATTTATGATGTGTTCCGTTGAGGTATTATTCAAAATTAGAATATACAATTATGGAATACTCACCTGAAAGGTCCGTCTCCTGAACTTAATTAATTACTTAACTGTAGCGCTTTCGGAACTTGTCCCATCATCGGCAGGATCCAAAACTGGCGTTTCACTGAAGATCGGGTAGAGGGGGTTACATGTATTGGGTTCGTTTTCGTTTATCAAACTGTTGTTGTTGTGAGCTACTTTCATGATTTCCATCTCTTCGAGTACGTTTATCTTCGCACAGAGAAAATAATCCAGCGAAGATAAACGTACTCGAAGAGATGGAAATCATGAAAGCAACTCACAACAACAGTCCGATAAACGAAAACGAACCCAATACATGTAACCCCCTGTACCAGATCATCAGTGAAACACCAGTTTTGAATTCTGACGATGATGGGACAAGTCCCGAAAGCGCTACAGTTAAATAATTAATTAAGTTGAGGAGACGGACCTTTCAGGTGAATATTCCATAATTTTATATTTTAATCTAATACCTATTATGTTGATTGATCTGTCGACAAATTGTATTATGTTAAACTATATTCCACAGCCTAATATGAATTTTGAGGAAAAATTAATATTTTAAATACTGAAATGGAAAAGTAAATAATTTTATAAGTTATTGATTTTATAAAGGGGCACGCCGTAGCGTAGTGGTTAAGGCACTGCGCTATAAGCCGGAAGGTCGAGGGTTAGAGTCCCGGTGGGGGTCAGGATTTTTAAACTGACCTAAATCTACTGGCGGCACTATGACCCTTGGATCGACTCAGCCTCTAATGGAAATGAGTACCAAACGCTTGTTCTGTGGGTAAAGGCGACCGTCACGCAGGGCTGACAACCCGGCTGACATCAAGTGCCGATTGTCCAGAAAAAGTGGGAGCCTTAACCTCCTACTACCCCAAGGGCGTCCTGAGACCTGTAGTGGGATATCACTTTATCTTATTGATTTTATAAATATATAAAAAAACAGACTGATTGCCCGTAGTTGCTCTTTCAAAGTAGATACCATCAGATTCTATGGTCTTGAGAGTCGTCTTTCAACGAGGTTTATTTTTCCACGACGGTATCAGTCACAGTTTCTTGATGTAAAGGAATTGTTGCGACCCATTTCCTTGTCTTCATTATTTTCAATGTATTCGACATTTCACGCAAGGAATAGGCCATGGATAGAAACACATGGTAATCTGAAGGAAGATCAGGGCTATGTTCTGGGTTGGTATCATTTCGATCCCTTCAATTTCGTGAATTTTTTCATGCAGTATGGGATCCGGTCGAATTTGAATCCGCGACCCACAAAGTTTCATCAACCCTTTCCAGTTATCTAATATATAAAAAGGAATGTTTGTTTGTTTGTTCATACTTTATGCGCGGACATACCGTTGATCCGATTGTGATGGGGTTTTTGCAAAATGTTCAGGAGATTCCCGGGATGAACGTAGGGTACAAGAGAGTTGTGATACTCAACTCCAACACCCTTAAAAATCGCCCCTTGTAGTGAAAAGCGTGAAAAAAGAGCTCTTTGGACGCTTAAATGGCTTACGCTGTCTAAACGATATTAAATACACAAAATTAATGTACACAGAATTGAATATCTCAAAAAGCTCTACCAAAAAGTCCGCGACAGCATATGTTTATCTCTTAATTACTGATAACTCAGAATTACCATTTTTGTCTTTCATTGATACCAAGAAGTTCGAGACAAGTACGTAGATTCCTGTGCAAGCATAGCAGCACATAACTCACAATAACGAATTTCGTCCTTTAGCTCATTTATGCCAAGAAGATCGAGATAAATAGATTTCCGGACAACACCGAGTAATCAGCACGGGAAATCTTAAAATTAATGATGATATACATTTATAATCATTTTTCATTTTACTTATTCAACTAATCATAAGAAGTACATTAATTTTTGTCTTTCAGTTCATTTATGCCAAGAAGATCGGGGTAAGTAGATTCCCGGTCAATGCCGGGTAAACAGTACGGGGTATCTAAAAATAATTACGATGTAAATTTTTCGTTTTACTTATTTAACTAAACATAAAACACATTTTTTTTATTATTGATTTCGTACATCTCAATGATAGATAAATCATATTTGAAGAGAAAAATGATACGCTCAGACCGGGACCTGAACCCGGGACCCTTGGTTCTCTAGACCAAGTGCTCTACCAACTGAGCTGCCTGAGCAAGTACCGATCTAAACGCAAATCTTTCTCTATATACATTGTAATTCCCATCCACCAAATGCTGTGAAGCCATGCTTCTATCTTGCAAATGGCGGCTCCTTTATTAAGAAGCTCAGTTGGTAGAGCACTTGGTCTAGAGAACGAAGTGTCCCGGGTTCAGGTCCCGGTCTGAGCGTATAATTTTTCTCTTCAAATATGATTTATCCATCATTGAGATGTACGAAATCAATAATAAAAACTTGGAAAAAGCCGTACTGGCTGTAATGTATAATTCCCAAATATGTCTTCTTAATAAAGGAGCCGCTATTTGCAAGATAGAAGCATGGCTTCACAGCATTTGGTGGATGAGAATTACAATGTATATAGAGAAAGATTTGCGTTTAGATCGGTACTTGCTCAGGTAGCTCAGTTGGTAGAGCACTTGGTCTAGAGAACCAAGAGTCCCGGGTTCAGGTCCCGGTCTGAGCGTATAATTTTTCTCTTCAAATATGATTTATCCATCATTGAGATGTACGAAATCAATAATAAAAACTTGGAAAAAGCCGTACTGGCTGTAATGTATAATTCCCAAATATGTCTTCTTAATAAAGGAGCCGCCATTTGCAAGATAGAAGCATGGCTTCACAGCATTTGGTGGATGGGAATTACAATGTATATAGAGAAAGATTTGCGTTTAGATCGGTACTTGCTCAGGTAGCTCAGTTGGTAGAGCACTTGGTCTAGAGGACCAAGGGTCCCGGGTTCAGGTCCCGGTCTGAGCGTATAATTTTTCTCTTCAAATATAAAACACATTAATTTTCGTATTTCAGATAATTTATCTCAAAAAGATCGGTATAAGTAGATTCCCAGGCAACACCGGGTAATCAGCACAGGGTATCTAAAAAATTTAATTTCAATTATTTTTCCCTTTACTTATTCAACTAAATATAAAAGCACATTAATTTTCATTAATTTAGGCGTAGCAGCGCACGCCGGTAGTTAAGAATAAAGATCCGTATTGACAGCACACCCGTTTAGAACAAACTCCCAGTCGAATTGCACCTTATACATTCCAACAAACACACAACATTACATTAAAAACTGACATTACTTATGAGAGAATATAATACAAACCAAAACATTACTCGCTCTCATGTAAAACAGAAACAACTCTGGATGACGTCACATGACGCCACCTTTAGATACATAGTCGAAGCTTGTTGTTTTTCTTTTTAGTAGTGTTTTTACTTCGATGTGATCACCCTGATTATGCCCTGTTCAAGGGCAAAACGCGTGTCGGGATATATTTAAGTATGTTTCTTCACTTTTATCATCACTTTACTTATATCTATGGTTTTAATTGGACATATTTGCATCCCATATTGAATGCTGACTCTTTTAGCGGAATTACTACTAAGGTAAATTTTTTTATTTAATATGTAATGAATTTTCTTTAACTTACGCCTATCTCCATTAATTATATTATAAATAAAAATGTTTTAGCTTTTAATTTGTAAATGAATTTCGTATTTTTACCACGTGACTTCTAAAGTTAAAGCTTACTCACTGGCACTATCGAACACGTAGGTTCATCCCTACATAATATAATTTAAACATTCATGATGAATTACCGTTGAGGTTATGAAGTAAAGCGTTGGAATATTAAAATGAGTACCTGACACATCAGTCAAATAATTTAAGCACGTAAGTCTTTCAGAATCATGTTCCATCTTCAACATGCAATTTAGTACTGAAGTTTTTTTATATGATGTACAAAGGGTTCAAATCATTGGGCATGTTTTCGTTCAACATGTTTGCATTCTTTGTTGTTTTTTTTAATTCCAATGTCTTCAAGGATGTTAATTTTGTAGTGGTTAATCTCTCTGTCTGTGTGTAAGATAATATTATCGACTATGTTAAACTTATGACAAGTTTTACATCGCAGAACTACAGGGAATTTTAACAGAAGATTCAATTATCATTTTAAAAACGTTAACCACGAGAGAGTATCAAGCTTTGCTATGTAAATATATATTAGAAACAGATCATCAGTTCAATACAATCTTACGCAGAGAGAATAATCACTACAAAATTAATATCCTTGATTGCATTGAAATTAAAAAAAACAAAGAATGCGGATATGTTGAACGAAAACACACCCAACGGCCTGAACCCCCCTTTGTACAACATATAAGAAAACCTCAGTACCACAATACATAACAAATGTGGAAAACGATTCTGAAAGGCCTACATGCTTCAAATATTTGACGAAGTTTTTAAACAGAAGTTTCTTTTAGATGAGCACGACTGGTGTATCAGGAACTCATTTTGATATTTTAACATGTTTTACACGAAATGGGGGTTCAATGCCACCATGCCATCCTAATACATTTAGATAAAAAAACGGAAAATCACAATTTATTGTATGTGAATAATTACCCGAAATGTGTATGAAGTTTTTTCTTAAATGTGGTAAATGTCAATGTGAAGTGAGAAATTGAGCTCAATGTAACCTAAAACCACCATATTTACAATGCAAAATATGTATTAGTCATCGCTCAGACGTAAAACCAACTTATCACTTGAACCCACTAACAAACAAGTGAACACTAAACTAATCTGGTGTACTAACTCCCCCATTTTCTCATCCTAACTTGCCCAAACCATCACTAACTAACCCATTTAACACAAACTTGTGCATTTTTTTTAAACTCAGGAGTCCAATAATGTACCTGGACGTCTGGGATAGAATCCTCTTAAATATGAGAAATGGTGCGATTACGATCAACGTTCCTTGATATTACGTTGCGTTACGTTTGAGTTCGTTCATGTTTATCAAATACACATTTCACAATCATATTGTGATGAACGTTTGCAGGATACGGCGCACGATATCGTTCGTTGTGCATCGGTAAGATCAAGCTTCAACAAACGCAAAACTAACGTCATGTCGTTCAAATCACGTGACATCGACGGTTCCCACATTACATTTGTTTCCAGCTGACTGTTCTTGACTTTCTTGGAGCCAATGAATAACAATATTGTGATATTTGAATAATCTTATCAATATCAGGGACGATGTGCTTATTGCGTTTGTGCGATCGCACGAATTTATATAAAAAATCACCCAGAATATAAAAAATGGGGGGAAAAAAGGAAGCTATTTGGAAAGAAATAGGGGACATTTTATAATGTAAGTATAGCTAACTGCCATAATATGTCCATTTATCATATTTCGTCTTAACATAATCCTATTCTTTAAATAGAGTACACAAAAAATGCAAATAAATCAGTGTAAGTTCATCAAACAGATGACTGCGAGATTTTGCAGTTCTCGGCACTGACAACAGAGCGAGCTAGCAGCCATAAACGTCAATAATTCACCTACTCAAATTTTATTGTGAGTTGTAGCTTGCCCTCTCAACGCAACATCTTCGAACGTTGATCGTAAACATATGTGCAATTGTCTCTAGCGTTATGACACTATCAGTCACATGTACTTTAACTGAATTTTCACAGGTGGCATAGAATAGCACATAAAATAAATGAAGTATGATACCTTATTATTAGAAGTGAATGATTTACTTACCTTCATTTTATTTAAATCTGGTGATATGAAGACGGATGAATGGAGATTAAGTAAAAATCAGAAAATATATTAATATTACTACTTTATTGTATAAAACAAAAATCGGTTTACGTAAGTAATGTTCAAATATAATTTGAGTTCCGATAACTGAACATTTAACAATATCTAACAAATGAGAAACGAAATGTGTGTTCTCGTTAGATAATGCATAATTATGCATTCTAATTGCAGTGACCCTATGATGAATAATTGGCGGAAAATGTTAGATGAAAAAATCGGATTAATCAAACATAACTGCAAAAAAATTCGAATTGACATGAAATAAACCAAACGAAAAACTCTATAAATAGGAGAAACGTTCACTCTTTAAAAAATTGCATGTGTTTATTTTAAGAATAAGTAAACAATAATGTGATAGCTCCATGGCGCTATAGGCATAGAAAGCCCTTTGCCACCAGACGGCTGCTTGTCTTGCATCTACATGTGTTATTCACAGAGGTGGACAATCATCCAGCCAGTATAGGAGTGGCATATAATAGCATGTCAGGGCTCCCAGACTTTATAGTTGATTTTCTCAACCTGGAACCATTACTTATATTAGATACCCAAAATGTTCACGATGAAGTCCGCCACTGTGGACTCGAGGTGGTGGCGTGCTGCCTTGACATGCAGCGGGCCCAAGTTCGATCCTCGGTCGAGACAAGATTCCTGGGCGGGGATTTTTGGGATTTTTTTCTCACCTGTAAGAAAATTTTCAGGAAAATGTAAGGCCCAAACGGTCCCCGGACACCATCTGGCCATCACTATGATCAATATCATATTCCTCATTAGATTACGTTTAGATTAAGAGCTCTCCTGGCACACGATTTCCATTCACAGAAGCTTACAAAATGTGTATGGAATCAAACAGTAGATAGCAGTACTGTCAGTCGGTGGGTTAGCAGAATGTCAGCGGCAGAACAAGAATGATAGATTATCCTGATCTTGAATCATAACTCTGTTTTGTACGTGTTTCACCGAGACATCCTTACATCACAGCCATCTGTCGGAAAACATTGTAACTTTTCATCGTTATAAAGGTACGTTCTGTAAAGTTTTGTTCATTTCCAATGAAATGCAATCGAGAATTAAAACTACGTGCCTTCATCATTGACCGTCCCACGTAGATTAACATTAAGTGACTTATAATTAGAGATTACACAAAAAAAATACCTGAATTAAACGTGACTGGCAGTCATTTTTAATCCAATATATAATTTAAGTGTACGGAAGAAAGAAAACAGGTCGTTTTCCCTGGAAATCTATAAAATGTACTTACAGTTGTAGTCTACAACATCCATACATCCTAATGTGTATGCCACAATTTGGATTAAATAAATCCATGACAAAACTTTGTATTTTACTGTATCATATTTTAAAATGATAGTAATTTTCATGGAGAATCTAAAGACATCTCAAACTGCAATTCGACTAAAGGTGGACTGTTCTAAACCACCTATGAATATTCTATCATAGAACAAGTGCTTGCTAGCGTCATGTTGGCCAATGTGATAAAAGAGCTAATTGCCAACATATTTTATCACATATAAGGGGATAGTATCTCAAGAGTCCACCTAGAAACAACTCACTAATGTTACTTTTTTAACAATAAATAATTTTTCTTTTTGCATTTAATAAAAATAGTATTAAGATTTATCAATAGTCCTATATTTACTTAATGCCTTATATATAAGCGATAGAATAATTAATTATAGTTTATTGCTTTCTTTGTATTTTTTTCATTTCTTTCTATGTATAGTAGATTCGAAATGTTATTCATTTGTGTATAAATTCTTTAATTAGCTTAATTTTAATTGCACTTAATTTTATTGTATTACTAGCTAATGCCCGGCGTGCGCTGCTATGCCTAAATAAATTAAAATTGTCATTTTATGTTTAGTTGAATAGGTGAAAAGAAAATTAATTAAAAATGTATATTTTTTAGATACCCCGTGCTGATTATCCGGCTGCCCGGGAATCTATTTATCCCCATCTTCTTGACATAAATGAGCTGAAGTACGAAAATTAATGTTTTATGTTTATTTAAATAAGTAAAAGGAAAAATTTATATCGTAATTATTCTTAGATAACCCGTGCTGTTTATCCGGCATTGTCCGGGAATCTACTCATCCCGATCTTCTTGGCATAAATGAGCTGAAAGACGAAAATTAATGTACGCGTATATAAAATTGAAGGCCTTAACTCCGCCAGGCTAAATAAACTATACTACATTAGTGAGCTGGTTGTGTTAGTTTGGGAAAGTTAGGGTGAGAAAATATGCTAGTTATTAGGTTATTACATCATACTACTTTAGTGTTCTCTTGGTGTTAGCAGTTTTTGTGATAATTTTACTATACTCTCTGAGCAATGACTAATACATATTTTACATGGAAAATACGGTGATTTTAGGTTACTTTAAGCTCAGCTTCTCGCTTCATTTTAAGGCATTTCTAACATTTTTTGGGGAAAAAATATTTATCTCAGGTAATTGTTATTCACATAGTGCTACAATAAATGGTGTATTTTAAAATGCCTTTTCGGGATTCTTGGCCGTGTCTTTAGTGTTGTCTTCTCGACGTTTCGTCACCTGCTGTGGGTGACATCTTCATGAGATATTGCTTGTTTAAATTTTCGTAGTAAACTACTAAATAGCTGTTAACTTGTGTGATTTTACCGTAACTATGCATCTGAGTACATAATTTCTACTTACGAGTACATAATTTTAGAGGTAGAACAGCTCGCCCATTTGTTGTTGTTATGGTATTCAAATGGGCGAGCTGTTTTACGTCTAACATTATCTATTTACAAATTATTTACTCAGATACATAGTTACGGTAAAATCACGCAAATTAACAGCTAGTTAGCAGTTTATAACGAGAATTTAAACAAGCAATATCTTCCAAAGATGTCGAGAAGACGACACTGCAAGACACGGCCGAGAATCCCGAAGAGGTATTTTAAAATAGCCGTGAAAGTCTTAATCATATAATAGAGCCTATATTGTTTTTCTATTTTTATTTGAATTTTTTAATTTACATAGGTGGCATAGTGGCATAGAATTCCCAAAAAGTAACTTACCTGGTTATTTTTCTATATCCTTTATTTCAGAAGTTTTATACACCTGGCTTAAGTCAAATAAGTCTGAAAAGTAACGAATTATGGATAAGTTTTAAAACAACTATAGTTCTGTAGTGATTTCCAGGACATTACCAGTCTGTGGTAATAAGCAGGCTAAGAAAGGAGCGAAGTTATCCCTCACCTTCCAAAGACAAACTTCTTATCAATCTGTCAAGCTATTAATAAAAAATCAAGTGAAAAATGCCATCACACGTGAGTTCGAAGACGGGATAAAACTCAATCATCTGCAGTGTCATTTCTGGATATCTCTTTCATCTGATTGATCTAGAACTTTCTGGATATTAACTGTTGATTGAAATTGAATGCCTCGTAGAGGTTCTTTGTGAATAAGTTTAGTCACATGGAATCCTGTCTGGTAAATTTGGTGGATGTTCGAGTATTTCCAAATTCTACCTTCTAAATAAATTCTACTGAACATCTTTATGGCGGTATTATTTTACTAAATGTGATAAACGGTGAATGTATTCACAAAATATTGCTATTTCGAGGGTTTCAATATTACAGATTTATACAGCCAAGACTGCTCAATAATATACCATCCGATTACAATGGTCAGCACTAGGATCGCAGATTTACTCGTATAACAATGTTGCTATTACTTATCGATTGCCCTAGTATATTGAAAACCTCGATCAAACATTTGAAGGATATAAGGGGGAAAACCAGGTAAGTCACCATTTTTGTGGAAATGGATTTTGAGATGGTGTACTTTCACCATGGATAGCATTATAATTTAGAAGTTTCAAACAGTGAAAAATACATTTAGTCACGGGTTTATATACCTCCAAAGTTTGGTATGTAGATAAGCAAGTATATATATATATATATATATATATATATATATATATATATATTATATAACTAAATTCACGTTTTGTAGATTTCAAGGGAAAAGTGACTTATCTGTTTATTTTTTTTTTCCAAGAACTTTAATTTCTAACCATTTGGGAAAGTAATGAAATTCTTGTACGAATAAGTTTTACAACATTTATATTACTAATTGACGTAAATTCTTTTACATAAAGAAGTTACTAAAGTGAGCAATTGGAAAATAAATTTGTTCAGTACAAATACTACAGGAAGATTCATCACTAAATGCTGATATTGTTGAAAGATGAAACTCATTGGTCTTGAAGTAATGTCTGCATTCATACACTAATCATTTCTGGTTTTTAAACATCGGTTCACATCACTGTTTTAAAGCCGCCATTGCTATGGAGATGAAATTTAATTTAACAAATTAACAATTTAAATAAGTATTTGCAGTTCTTATCAACCTGCATCCAAGTAACTCTCTCTCCAAACACCGATGCACTTCTATTACGAGGATTCGTCCTGAAAGGGATACATAAGCTTATTCATTCATTCATTCATTGAAATACAATTTAACTTATTTAAGACGGGGTAATCAATCATTTTGCTGTCAGAGTTCTGTCACCTTTAAATATCTGAACGAGTCTCCCCTGTAAACAGTTAAACATGTTAACAAAAAATACAATGAGTATAAAAAATAATCGAGCAAATTTTTGTGTTACTAAAAGTCCAAAATGTGCAAATCAATGAACATAATTAATATCCATCCATAGTAATTCTGCCCGAAGGCAGGTCTTTCATTGCAATCATAGCATTTTCATGCTATGCTTTGCAGCTTTACTTGGGAATTATAGGTGTGGTAGCTTCCCGTTGCTTTCCACACCGGTGAGGGATGATGATGATGATGATGATGGCCGGAGGTTTTCGGGGACCGTTGGGCCCTGAGTGTCCTGACATTTGTCTTACAGGTGAAGAAAAACCCCGGAAAAACCTCACCCAGGATCCTGTCCTGACAGGGAATTGAACCCGGGCCCGCTGCGAGACCACAGCGGTGGACATAATTAATATAAAATCTATTTTTAATATTTCATGGTGATCTAGTGGTTGTGTTCCTTGTCTCTAATCCTGAGAGCAGCGGGTTCAAACCCGCTCAGGGTCTACGCATACGTATGATGCAAACATGCAAGAGACATGCCCACCGGGAGGGACTTTGAGCCGTGGCTCCCAAGTCTGAAGATTGCCAGGTTTGTAAAAGAACCGCAAGCCTGAATAAAAGGTCTCAGTGTAAAATTTAACCGACCTCCATCCATCCAAGTAATACCTTAGTTGAAAACTTCTTAATGAGACGATGTGCTAACCACATGTCACTTCTGACATCTATAGGTAAATTAACTAACTAACTCACTGGCACTATCGAACCCGTAGGTTCATGGCCGCGCGGGCATAAGCTCTCCATATATCCCTATCCTGAGTCATTGTTTTCCAATCATCCCCTGTATAATCTACTTCCCTCAAATGATAGTTAATGTTATTCTCCCATCTCATTTTTGGTCTACCAACTGGGCGTTTTCCCTCTCAATAGGTAAATAAGCGTAACTAAATTTGACTGGTTGATTAACTCCTGTTAGGGAGCATCTTCATCCCCACGCGGGACCATTGGGTATATGCAAACATACGTGTTTCATGGTATGTTTAATATTAACAAACACATGTAGTTATATTGTCATGCTATGTGACCCATCAAAGTATACTAATTTAAAAGTATAGCCGTTATTGTTTGAATAATAAGTGAATGTATGTGCCCTCCCCGTTCCCTTACAAGGACATAATAACGTTCAAAGTACCAACCTCAGCATTGTAATAATCATCATCATCATCACTCCAGGGATTAGGCAATTGCCCGTTCCGACTTCATAATGCATCAGCCCAACGTCTTCTAGGTCTTCCAACATCACGCCTTCCTCTTGCTTGATAATTTCTTGCTAACAATGGATATCCCTCCTTACTCATTCCATCCATGTGATCAATCCATTTCTGTCTGTAATTCGTGACTTTATCCAATAAAGGCTGTACTTTCAATTCTTCTCTTATATCCTCATTTCTTATTCTATGAAGTCTTGTACATCCTTTTACTTGTCTTAGGAACCGCATCTCTGCCGTCTGTATTCTATCCTTCTGTCTTTTCACTGGAGCCCAAGTTTCACATCCGTACAATATTGTGGGAACCGCCATAACATTATACATTTTTATCTTGGTTTCTTTTCCAATTTTATTTTTGAATGTTCTCTGTATTGTTCCACACACCGTCTGAAATTTATTTATTTTGGAGTCAATATCTCTTTCCACCTTGTAGCCAACATCACAACCCAAATATTTGAAACTAGACACCTGTTCTATACTTTGATTTTCTAAAATAATTTTGGTTCTCACTGGATCTCTTCCTCTAAAAGCCATGGTCTTCGTTTTCCTTATATAAATCTTTAGATCGTATAATTTACATATTTCATATAATGCATGCATTGATTTCTGTAAGTCGTCTTCATTTTTCTGTATTATGATTACATCGTCAGCAAATAGATTATTATTTATGCACACTTTATTATCCATTCTTATTCCTGGATTTACTAAAACTTTCCATTTATTTAAAATATCGTATATATATATATTAAACAAAATGGGTGATAAACTACATCCTTGTCGTAATCCAGTATTTGTTTTGATTTCATCTGTTCTTTTGAATCCGGTATTGTAATCAGCAGGATTAAATAGCGCCAAAAAATACAATAAAAATATAATTTTTTTAATCTATATACTACTATTTAACCTACATAATACCGTGTGTACATAAAATAATATAGCGATTTTAAAGGTGTAGAAATATAGTTTTACTAAGTGTGACAAAAACAAAATTCATATTAAATCCAGTTTACATTATAAGGTCATATGTGTCCAACACAGACCACTAGGTCTATCACATGAAAGGAAGAAGAAGAAGAAGAAGAATTTTGTGTCGTTTGTTATTTGATGTAATTGGTTTTGGTACTCTTTAATGAATATTTACATAGGGAATTTGCACCATTTATTTAAAGAAATGCATCTTTTTTTGCACTTTTTTCTGCTAAATGAAAGCACTTTTTTGCACCTTTTTCACCAAAATTTTGCACTTAAAATTCCTATCTCTAATTTATTCTTTCCGGAAATAGGACGATCATTTCGATTCAAAAGGTCACTGAACAGTAACTATATTTCAATGTAGGTGTAGAAAAAAGAATGTCAGTTTTTGTACATTAACTGTTGTACATTGTTGAAAATGAAAGTTTGTAACCTATTTTAATATCTTTGACATACTGTAGACAATGTGCGGGAATTATTGATCTCCTGATACAGGCCAACGTTTAGCAATATTCTTGTTTTTGTTTAATCTGTCTGACTAGAATTGCTTTTCCGATATTGTTGTGTGAAAATTTTCACATCTGGATATTGTAGCTGCACGCAACATTGAAATCCGGGGAATTCCCAGAATGTTTACACACGGAAAACAGATTAGCAATTTTAACTGTCTTGATTGGCGGCTAGTGGTGCATTCACTTAAGTCTTATAGACTAACTCTTATTTTAAAATAAATTTAGATAATTAAAAGCTCACCGCAACATCGTGTGTGTGTTTATATATATATACAAAGTAAAGTGATCCCACAACAGACCCGGAGGCCCTTGGGGTAGTAGGAGGTTAAGGTTCCCACTTTTTCTAGACAATCGGCACTTTATGTCAGCCGGGTTGTCAGCCCTGCGTAACGGCCGCCTTTACCCCAGAACAAGCGTCTGGTACTCATCTCCGTTAGAGGCTGAGTCGACCCCAGGGCCATAGTGCCGCCAGAGGGTTTGGGTCAGTTTAAAATATATATATATATATAAGGTTTAATTATAACATCGAAAAAGCGTCACTGCTATAAAGTAAAAATACTCTATTTAATTTGCTTACTTGTTATAGTAGCTACTAGATGGCAGTGGAGACCGAGTTCCCGCTACATCTTGTAATAATAGAGAATATATATAAGAAAAATAGATGTTTGTTCTGGATTCGCCTGGTAGCGTAAGTGGTAGCGCACTCAGATATCAACTCAGAGGTCTGGGTTCAAATCCCATCCAGGCATTTATTTTTCTTATCTTGTCATATGTGTATATATATATATATATATATATATATATATATATGTACTAGTTTTGCTTGGTAGCGTAATTGGTAGTGCACTGGAGTATAAATACAGAGATCCAGGTTCAAATCCCGTCCAAGCGTTTATTTTTGTATATATATGATACAAAAATAAACGCTTGGACGGGATTTGAACCTGGATCTATGGATTTATACTCCAGTGCACTACCAATTACGCTACCAAGCAAAACTAGTACAAACATTTACTTTCCTTTTTTTAAGTTATATATAACTGGCCCATAGGTTCATGGCATAAGCTCTCTATACTTCCCTATCCTGACCTAATATTTCCAGTCATTTACTGAATCTCCTGTATAATCTACTTCCCTCAAATCATGATAAATATTATTCTCCCATTTCTTCCTAGTCTATCAACTACACGTTTTCGCTCTGGTTTTCCTACAAAAGTTTCCATTCCCTCTTTCATTCCCCATTCGTGCCGCATGACCTGCCTATCGCAGTCTATGAGATCTAACTGTTCTTATTATAAATGTTTTCCTATAAAGATCACTGTTATGAAGTCTTTTCCATTCGCTTGTCAGTTCATCTCTTCAACTTTCACAAATTTACCTAAGAACTTTATTGATAAATACTAATCACTTAAGGTAAGAGTCTATGTTTCCATCCATACAATATAACTGGGAGAATAACAGTTTTATATATTTTCAGTTCACATTTTTTAGAGAAGTTGGAACGACAAGAGTCCCTGTAACGCTTAATATGCATTTTTATATATGAACCTATGTTTAATCTCTTTGTGCATATCATTCCTATTTGTAATTATTGTTCCCATATATTTAAATTCAGCCACTACTTCAAAATTTCCCTCATTTAACCGTCCATTCACATTATACAGGGTGTAACAGGACCTCACCGACAAAATGAGAAGGATGATAGGCCATGCAGAGAGGATCGTTTTTTGTGAAGGGTCATATAGTCGCAAACACGTCGTTTATGAGTTATTCGCAGATGAAGGTGTTCACCCGTAAGGATCGGAATTGAATACAAACAATTTGTACACATATAATTTTATTGAAAAATACATGTTTTTACAATAAGTGTTAAAATAGTCGACCCTGTGCCTCATTGAATGTTTGATATCGTCGCAGCAACGATCGGCCAGCACGGCCGATCATGGCAGGATTCCTTTTGACGTCGTTAAAACACTTGTTTGAATACTTATTGTAAAAACATGTATTTTTCAATAAAATGATATGTGTGCAATTGTTTGGATTCAATTCCGACCCTTACGGCCTTCATCAGCGCATAACTCATAAACGGCGTGTTTGCAACTATATGTTCCTTCATAAAAAACGATCCTTTCTGCATGGCCTGTCACCCTATCATTTTGTCGGTGAGGTCCTGTTACACTCTGTATAATATATTTCCATGTGTTGGCCACATTATGTAGTTTTAATCATGTTTACATCCTGTCACAATTTCTTGGTGTTACTCGATAGTGTATGCGTGTTGGCCCTTAGTATATCCTTACTATCGACCAATAATACTATATAATTAGCATAAACACGTGGTAGGGATTGCTGTTTCAAAATAAGCATTTAAAAAATAGTTCGAAATTTGAAATAAATGGCAATTATTAAATAGAAAAATTTAAATCACACTGCAACAGGGTCGCTTCTACTAAGAAGGTAGTATGATGGAAACGGCAAGACTGAAAAAATTAATTTCAATGTTATGTTTTGAATAAATACATTCGAAATGTTTAGAACTATTATTGTTTTCTTCTCTGCCGTTTTTAATTATATTATCTAATTTATCATTAGTATTGTATGCTATATGCACGTGTTTGTCTAGTTTTTTTCATTGTTTTAATTCCTTTGTTTATTTCCTGTGTATGTGACGGTTTTCCAGTCCTTTTTACTGTCAGTTTCTCTTTCGAAATATCGGCTTTAATGAACAAATAATATACAAACCCATGAAGAAGAAAAAAAAACTTAACATATTTATTTTAAAATTTTATTTTATGCCTATTTACCTCTACTGAATTGCATTATAAATATTATTAATATTGTTTCAGTGAAACTGAAACTGTGCTTTTGGCAAAAAAATGGTTAAAAAATACTGGTTATTTTTTGCATAAATAGCTTCACTACACCGCAACTTTTCACTTCTCGAGTCGGTATTTTCATAAGGGATGTCCAACTACTGCAGTCTCGATGCTTTTTAACGGGACATTCCAGCCTTTATTATAATACTTTCAGTTAAATCTTGCAGCTGAGTTTTGGTAAATTAATCCTTACTAGATGTTCGTTTTTTCAAAAACAATACAAGATCGTTTCCGATATGATCTCATTGACTATTTAACTCATGCCCCAAATGGGAGTCAATGACCAATCACGTTTCAATGATTTCTGTTTTACAACCAATCAGAATCGTGTTTCACCAAATATTTATCAGTGTTATGATTACCATATTAAAGAAAGCTCCTCCTTACAATATTGCGTTCCTTTGGCAATAAATAGTATGATCTGGTTGCAGTGATAAACAAATGAAGCAGTAGAAGCGTACCTATCGTTTCTCATTTGTTTTCAAACATCGCCGTTTACATTAAATATAGGCTATAAATATTTTAAAATAACTATAGTTAAATAATGATTTGTGAGTAAACAGCTTAATTTTATTCGTTAAATAGTCCTAACAAATGCCACTCTTGATTTCCAAATTCTCTAGATAAATTCACTCCTCACTTCGTGAGTCGTGAATTTATCGATAATTTGGAAATCACTCGTGGCATTACTTATGATAAGTTCCCTTGTTAGAAGGTGGTGGACAGTGTGTGTCGCTGTACAGAATCCTTCTCCCTGCTCAACTAGTTGGTTTTCAGAGGGCTATTTTTTCAACATAATCGAGGCGCTCTTTTCCCAATAGTCACATTACCCGCCCATGTTTTAAACCAGGGGGGTTTGTTAATTGCTTCCCCTCCACTCTGGCTCGTCAAACATACAGAACAGAATTTTTAAATATTCGTTTAATTTACATACTTAGTCACTGGCACTATCGAACCCGTAGGTCCATGGCCGCACGGACATAATATCTTCATACATCCCTATTCTCAGCTAATGTTTTCCAATCATTCCCTGTATAATCTACTTCCCTCAAATCATAGTTAATGTTATTCTCCCACCTCATTCTTGGTCTACCAACTGGGCGTTTTCCCTCTGGTTTTCCTACAAGAAGCTTCCATGCACGTATGTCATTCCCCATACATGCCACATGTCCTGCACATCGCAGTGTACGAGACTTAACTGTTTTTATTATATCTGGCTTCCTATAAAGACCACGTAGTTCATTGTTATGTAGTCTTCTCAGTATTCTTTTCATTAAGAAAGGTAATTAAATTATACAGTGAAACAGTAAAAAAACAGCTAAAATAGCCTTTGAAATTAATTAGCCCTATTTATATATAGTTTCATAGTTTATATTTAAAAAAATTCATAACGCATTTTATTATTTCTGGTTCTAAATCTTCAATTTTCCTATTTACAGGGAAGGCTTTTAATATCTCTCTCTCTCCTCTCTCTCTCTCTCTCTCTCTCTCTCTCTCTCTCTCTCTATATATATATATATATATACATATATATATATATATATATGTGTGTGTGATATGTAAAGGAAAATGAATGCTTGAGTCGGGATTTGAACCCGAGTCTCTAAACTCTGTACGTTTAGCGCTCTAACTACCTGAACTACCCAAGTATTGTAACACAAACATACTTTTTTCTTATATATGTAGTATTCTCAATTCACACAAGGGGTAACGGAAATTCGTTCCGACTGACATTTAGTGGCTAACATAACAGTTAAGCAAATATATATATATATATATATATATATATATATATATATATATATATACACACACACACACAAATTGTTGACTTGAAATTTTGACACAACGTTGCATTCAAATACTCAGGTGTTCGAGTTCAAACGACTGCAATTTCCAATACGTCTTGCGTTCGCTATGACTATCAATAAAGCGCAAGGGCAACCTTTGCAAGTATCCGGTTTGAATTTAGAAAAACGATTGCTTCTATTATGAACAATTATATCTCGCATACTCCACAGTCGGTAAACCGTCTGATCTTTATTTTTATGCAGAAAACGGACAAACAAAAAGTATAATTAATCAATTCTAGCTTTACAATACAATTTTAAGAAATATAAAACAGTACCTGAGATCTCAGTCGTTTTCAACAATCAGCAGTGTAGGTTTGTAGGATACCTTAAGAAAACTGAAAGCAGAAGATGAAACTTAAGTTTTCGAAAGGCCTTCTACATAACTACACTGCTGATTGTTGAGAACGACTGAGATCTCAAGAACTGTTTTTGACCTCAACAGAGTTTCGTAATGTATTTTAAAAATCTTGATTACAATAAAAATAGTTTCTATGAATAAAATATATGTTTTCTTAGTTTCATTTCAAATCAAATAACCACAGAAATTCATGGTATGGATTTAATTGAATCATGTGTTTTCTCGATGACTATGTTCACCAGGATACTTTTATTTACTTTCCCATTTATTTCAGATCAGATTGAGCCACAGTGAAGCATGGTCAGTTTTAGGTAGTTTAACATGTTGGCAAAATTACATATTAAGAAATTTATTGGTGATAATTAAGGGCAAATGTGAAGAGTTTAACATGGATGTGAACCGGTGTGAGATCAAACTAATCACAAATATGACGCCTTGTTATTGCTTGAATATGAATAGCGTTTTTGTTTTCTACGAGTTCGGATATTACCTTGCACCAGTTTTCTTAGGGGATAACATCTTTAAAGGATCTTTACGATATCTTGCAAATACTTCACTCTTGAATGTTTCAAAATGTCGTCGATTCATGCTGTTCTGACGTTCTCTCCAAGAGGGCCGCCCTTTCTTGTTTTGCAATCCCCAGTGACACGTGAAGATCGGAGATAAAACTTGGAACTGGTAGCCAGCTACAAACATCTCATACACCTGAAACAAATAATATTTTATTTTATTTTTACTTCATGCTTATTTATGAAGTCTTTAACGTCATATTGTCTGTGGACCCTGCTGTAATCTCTGATGCATTATGAAGTCAGAAGGGGCAATTGTCAAATCTTGGCATAAAGATGATGATGATTGAATTTACATTCTACATACGTACACGTAGATATCGTAATGGACGAAACAGAACCTGGACAGGATTTATCTTCCCCCTCCCAGTTTTCGCTACCAAAAACTTATTTCCATCACCTCTCTCTAATCGTATCATCCACTTCGTTTCATTTACTTCACCTGCTGCTGTGATGATGCAACAGGCGTGGTCAGCCGGGTTCCGTGCATATCACAGATCATTAATAATAATAAGTCTCGAGCATGTATTACGCCGGACACAATCAGGGGTTAACTTACATTTGACATATATTCGCGGTTTCTCTAGTCGTTCCTGCTTACTCATGTATTGCAAGTATACAAAATAGAAAAAGTAATATGACAATGGAACTGTCAACCATTGCATGCCGAAATCTACCTTGAGAAGCATTGTAATGTACTAAGGCCGTGCCAAAAATTATCTGCCGTTTTTCACTGCAAGGCACAAAAATCGAAGCCAGAATCCAGCAATGGCAACCCACTGTACTAAGCTAATAGTTTACTTGCATGAGCAAGAGCTGATTGCAGTGAAATGGGACGCGGCGCGGACGGCAGATAGTGAGGGTTATCCAATCTACCAATTTGGGTGTTGCGGTACTTCGCTATAGTTTATAGGAGAGATTTGTCACTGGATTTTAGTGCCTTGCAGTTGAAAAGCCAGATAATTTTTTGGACACTATCTTTGTACATCACAAACCTTCTCAAGAAGAAATTTGAAGATAGGTTTCGGCATGTTACCTTGTGAGGAAGGTCATGGTAATGATGTCAGTTTAATTATTATTTATCTTATTTATTTCTTTGGCGGTTAAGACCACGTGGCCTTCTCTTCCACTCATCAGAACATATTATGTTATAGTAGAATGTAACAATCACAATTAACTAATATGAAATATAAATGAAAATTAGACCAATAAGGTAATATCTATAATTTTAAGATATATAACACAATAATGTTAATGATAATTAAAACTAAAACTGATATCAGAATGTATAAAAGCAAGATAAATATTTCTGTAGGCAGTCCCTATCTAATGTCCTGTACTTGAAAAAAATTATAAAGAAAAATAATGAGATATAACAGTCTTATTTTTCGCTTATACAATATTTAAACACCAACCTCGAATATTTGTAAATTCTAATACTATCTCTATAAAGCAGATAAATAAATTATTATTATAAATTCCTAAATAAATACTATTAGTTAGGTGTCTAAGTTAGTTATTTAATAATATTCATCGGTTTGTTTTCGAATGATGATATAATTTGTCACTCTCTGACACAGGGCGAAAGGGAATCCCATATCCTGGCAAGTTAAACTGTAAAATATGTTGATGATGATAATAATTATTATTTATTTCAGCTGGCAGAGTTAAGGCCACTCAACCAGCGAATAATAAAATCATCATCATCATCATAGTACATTCACGAATTTAGGCCATTTGTTGACCTGTTTCGGCCTCAAGAGAAACACCATCCAAAAGTATTTTGAGTGGACGTCCTGGTCTTCTTCTTCCTGCAGGTTGATTTATTAACATTTGTTTGGGTATTCTGTGATCTTCCATTCGATGAACATGTTGCATCCATCTTGACTTATAATCAGAAATTTTGTTTTCTAAAGGTTCCATGTGTAATTCTTCTAAGATGTCTTCATTTTTTTTGTGATCTAGTAGTGTGTATCCTGCAGTCCTCCGAAGGTATCTCATTAAATACTTATATCATACAATCATTAAATACTTATAGTTTTTATAATATTGTTAAAATATAAACTAAACAAAGCACAATGTAGATGTGGTTTACCATTAGCTAACACTAACAAAACATGGAATAGAAATAAAATAAAATAATTAAAGTAAGAAGAGCTTCCTAGATGAATAGTTGTAAGTATATACAAAATTCTGAATATAATTGTTACTCTATATTTTAATTGTATCCATCTTAAGATATCAGTTAATTTGAATTTAAATAATGACAGTGGTTGACAGTCCCTGACATGACTGTAAAGTGAATTCCATGCTTTAATCATAGATATTGTGTAAGATTCAGAGTGTCCTATGCTGTGGTGTAGAAAGTAACGGTGAATAAGTATCTTGTGCCTATATTTTGATGAGCCGATACATTTTGAAAATGCATTGATAAATAACTTCTAAATAAGTGTGCAGAATTTGGGATATTAAAATATATGAGTATAGAGTTTTTCTGTCATTTAGACGTGGCCGTGATAAGTCCTGAAATAAAGTAGATATGTGGTTATAACGACAGAGATAGAACACAAATCGAACGCACGCATTATGAGCACGCTGTAGTCTTGTCAGATAATAATATTAGTCAGAAATACGTCGCTGTAATCGATGTGTGGCATTACAAGAGTCTGTATAAGTATTTGTTTTAATTTCGTGAAAAGGAAGTTTCTAAATCTATTCAGGGAGTTAAGAATTGAGAACACTTTCTTGCAGATATTATTCACCTGGATAGTGAGTAATAAACAGTCGCCTATTCGAGGAATTAAGCCCAGTCAGAATTAACTAACTGTCTCACTGGCTCTATCGAACCCATAGGTTCATGGCGGCGAGGACGTAAGCTCTCCATATGTCCCTATCCTGAGCTAATGTTTTCCAATCATCCCCTGTATAATCTACTTCCCTCAGATAATAGTTAATGTTATTCTTTCTCCTCATTCTTGGTCTACCAACTGGACGTTTTCCCTCTGGTTTCCCTTCCTATAAGAAGCTTCCATGCACTACATTCATTCCCCATTCGTGTCATATGTCCTGCCCATTGCAGTCTACGAGACTTAACTGTTCTTATTATATCTGGCTTCCTATAAAGAATATGTAGCTCACTGTTTAATAGCTTCCTCCATTCACCTGTCTGTTCATCTCTCTTTGGTCCAAAAAGTTTCCTAAGAACTTAATTCTTAAATACTCGTAATCTTTTTTCCCTTAAAGTAAGAGTCCATGTTTCGCATCCATTTAATATAACTGGGAGAATAACAGTTTTATATATTTTCACTTTGTTTTTCGAAAGGAGCTGGGATGACAAGAATCCCTTTATTGCATAATAGCAAGTATTTCCACAATTGAGCCTATGTTTGATATATTTATGCATGTATTTCCAGAATTGAGCCTATGTTTAATATATTTATGCATCATATTCCTATTTTTAATTATTGTTCCTAGGTAATTGAATTCCCTCTCCATGTATCTTTACCTTGTGACTTGCGTGCTTAAATGACTCTGAGAGCCGGTGGTAGCAATGTTGCTGAAAGGATTACCCATGCCGGACTCGTCAAGGAATAAACCAGATGAGAGTGACGATCTTTCACCGTAAAAATAAAACCATCAAGAAACGCGGGCATGGGATCCACTGGAGTAAAAATTATCCGGAGGTAAAATAGTTCCCAATTCGGTTCTCCGGGCGAGGACTATTACAGGGAATCCATGCCAATGGCACAAAAACAAGGACATGTTCCCCAGGAACATGGAATGTTAGGACATTATAGAATAGCGGGGTGCTTGAGATATTATCGCGGGAATTAGATAAATTCATAGAAATGCATTATGTAATGAAAATGTACAATTAATGAAAATTAGGGAAATTTTGGAAAGTGGCTAATTTCAAATATCTTGGAACAATAATCACAAATAAGTATGCGATGCACAAAGAAATTAAACATAGGCTCAATTCTGAAAATGCGTGCTATTATGCATCACAGGGACACTTGTCGTCCCAACTCCTTTAAAAAAACTTAAACTGAAAATATGTAAAATTGTTATTCTCCTAGTTATATTATATGGATACGAAACACGGACTGTTACTTTAAGGGAGGAAAGAAGATTACGGGTATTTGAGAATAAAGTTCTTAGGAAAATTATTGAGCCAAGAGATGAACACACATGTGAATGGAGAAAACTAGTAGTAGTAGGACTTTATTAGACAAAAAGTAAGATATTTACAATATTATTTACAAATATGGGTCGCACGGGCAGTAAGCCGTACGTGCTGTTGACAGTCCGTTACAATAAAGTAATAATTGGTGGAGAAAACTAAATAATAGTGAGCTACATGATAATTATGTATAGGAAGCCAGATATAATAATAACAGTTAAGTCCCGTAGACTGCGATGGGCAGGACATGTGGGCACGTATGGGGTATGAAAGAGGTGCATGGAAGCTTCTTGTACGAAAAACAGAGGTAAAACGTCCAGTTGGTAGACCAAGAATGGGGTGGGAGAACAACATTATCTAATGATTTGAGGGAGTTGGATTATACAAGGGGTGATTGGAAAGCATTGGCTCAGGATAGGGATGTATGGAGAGCTTATGTGCGTGCGATCAAGAATCTACGGGTTCGATAGGGCCAGTTAGTTAGTTAGGCATTTGAATTCAGCCACTTCTTCAAAATTTCGCTCATCTGTCATTAGCTGTCCATTTCCATTGTATAATGCATTTCTGTGTGTTAGCATATATGTAGTTTTATTACTGTTTACTTCTAGTCCGAATTTCTTAGTGTTACTCATTAGAGTGTGCGAGTTGGCCCTTAGTACCTCCTCGCTATCATCCTACAATACTATATCCTCATCATAGGCTAACAGTTAATTAATACCACTGAGTTGTAGGCCTTCTTTATTCTCTAAAGATTTGATAGCATGCTCTAGTCCCACAATATTGAATAGTAGAGGAGATAGTGCGCCTCTTCGCTTTGACCCTTTGTGAATTTCAAAAGTATCCATCATCATCAACAACAAGGATTAAGCCTAATGGCCTGTTCCGATCTCATTATAGGTCGAATTGGTCCTTCCATCTCTTCAATGGTCTTCCCAACATTCTTCTTCCTTTTGGTTTATAATTATACATTCTTCTTGGTATGCGCTGTTCATTCATTCGTAATACGTGCTGAAGATAAGCATTTTGACAATATTTTAATATTTTATTCTTTCACATAGATTAAATATATTAAGTTCTGTTCTTATATCTTCGTTTTTTGATCGGTCCTTTGGTATCCTCCTATTGCTCTCAACATCTTAATTTCAGCAGCCTATATTTGTTTACTATCTGCCTTTGTTAATGTCAGGTTTCACATCCATAGATAAGAGATGGAACTGCGAATACTTCGTAAAACTTCAAAATAGTTTCTTTTCTAGTCTTATTCAATAAAGTGCGTTTAATTGTGCCTCATAGATAATTTAATCGTTGTATTTTAGTGTATTTATCTAAATTTCTGTCATTGCCTATCCAAAAACTGTAATTAATTCAACAATTTTAGTAGGATTAAGTTATATTCAGAAGGTAAAGAAATGACATAAATGAAATTTAGATATGAACGATCTAAGCTCAAATTTCAATAAACATAAAATTCAGCTAGAGTTATATTCTCGAAATATATCACCGTTTCATTGTTATCGTTATTACCATTAACACAAGACATGTGGGGCGGGCATTGGATTAGAAGCTCAGTACATTACAGTGAGGCTTGTAAGGGAAATCAATAATGAGCCTGAGGATGGGATGTAAAATTTGTGAGGATGAGTTGATATCGTTGTGTTTAATGACTGGCTTCATATAACATTACAAGAGGGTGTCTATTAGCAGAATCAGAGCGTCCGACATCCCTGGAGCCTTTCCTTTGTCCACTAAATCCAAAATTGGACGGTCCAAGAGGCGTATAAAAGCTTCACTAGACTGAGAGGGAGAATGCCAAACACGCCATCAAATATTACATCCACCGAAATAATAGAGGCATGAAAACCTCAGCAGAGTGTACAGTTAACTTGCACGAGTTAATTTTTAGTTTTTGTTTTGTTTTTTCTAAAAACTACTCACATTAATTTAGTTGACCATATTATCAATTTAAAATAGACCTGTATTTTTTTAATGTAGATTTAGGCACATCAAATAAGCTTTAAAACTAATATATATATATATATATATATATATATATATATATATGAAAAGAAAAATGAATGCTTGAGTCGGGATTTGAACTAGAGTCTCTCTCTCTCTCCTCTCTCTCTCTCTCTCTCTCCCTCTCTCTCTCCTCTCTCTCTCCTCTCTCCCGTCTCTCTCCTCTCTCTCTCCTCTCTCCCCTTTCTCTCTTCTCTCTCTCCCCCCTCTCTCTTCTCTCTCTCTTCTCTCTCTCTTCTCTCTCTCTTCTCTCTCTCTTCTTCTCTCTCTCTTCTCTCTCTCTCTCTTCTCTCTCTCTCTTCTCTCTCTCTCTCTCTCTCTATATATATATATATATATATATAGAGAGAGAGAGAGAGAGAGACTCGGGTTATATATATATATATATATATATATATATATGTGTGTGTGTGTGTGTGTATGTGTATGTGTATGTTAGCCGATACTAATTCAACCTGCGTATGTTTGTGGATTATAGGCTTCTAAACCGCTCAATCGATCTTCATGAAAATTTGTATATACTCTACATGTTTTCAGCTATTGCGAGTGTTCAGCCGCTATCAATTACTCTCAAAAACCTCAAGTGAAATTTACCTGAACCAAAAATTTATAAATCGCTCTACCGGTCGTAATTTGCAGTGTTTCACAACGAAACTCAGTATATGGTATTAAAATGAACCAAATTAGTTATTATCTAAAAATTGTTGAAATCCAACCGTTAGAAGTTGGGGTTTACCTGAAATCCAAATTAAAAACTGACTTGCAACCGCCATTTTGGTTCGTCACAATATATATCATACATTTAAAGAAACCTTTAAATTTCCAATGTATCGGATAAGATACATTAGTTTATTTAAGCCGCATGGACTAGAATTCAATGACGTAATATTACCTAATAGTTTGAGTGGGGTTTCCCCGTGATCACGTGATTTGGTTGTAACCTTGGAAGGCGTTCAGTTACTTTAGCATTCTAGTAATTGGTTAATATGCGTCACAACTTTTGCTGGCGGACCAACACCAGTGGAAGCGGTACGGAATTTGAAGCCGATTGGTTGAAAAAGAGCGGAAGACGAGAATATCCGTCTGAGTAGAGAGAAGTGTACAGTCAAGACAAGAACATACTAACATTGCATTTTGTTCGCTGCCAAACTATAAATAGGTTGCATTTATTTTCCTATAAATGTCAGCGGACGACAAATGGTTACCTCATAGTCTCAAAGAGACATATTATTATGAAAGTTAGGCATCACGTCGATGGGAAAAGCCGATTAAATTTTAATTAGAATTTAGACATAAGGTTCTCTTACTATAAACAGACGCGGAGCCTACAGCTTAAAGTTCCTTTCGAAGGACTTGTCCATTGGATTTTTCCATCCTAAAAAATCGACCTACCCCAGGTGGGTTTAAACACACGAACTTATTATTCAGAACCAAGGAATGTAATCTCAGATCACCAAGGCCGATAATTAAGGTACATACAATTGAACAAAACCTATGAGGTTAATAAAATGAACCTGTAATACAGTCTATTTGAATCATAGGCTTACCGACTATATTGAAATGTGTGTTGTAATGCCACCCACTGATAGATGACCTTAATGTGATATATTTTTTAATTTCGGTAGGCCATTGCACGTCGATGTATTCTTTTATTGTTTACATAAAGTAGTGTAGGATGAGTGTATGTTTGTTTGTGTTGTGTATAGTGTGTTGTAGGAGACATCATGTTGAAGAGAAAGAATAAGGTGAAACCGATGCCGTCGCATAGCCTACTCCTATCGGAAAGCACTAAGGGAGCCTCCAGGCTGAATGTCCCCATCTGACGCGCACAAGGGGTATTTGACCGATTTAGGGCCGGTTGTATCAACTCGGCGTAAGTTCAGAAAACGTGCTATCTTAAGTATTCAGTCAAAGTTCTGTTGTACCACGACGGTATAACACCTTACCAGGAGTGCAATACAAATTATAATGAAATACAAACGCATGTGAGCAATTTATGCTCACATCGAAATAAGTTTTTTTAATATAATTAAGACATCACAGTTAACAAAATCTGAATACAGTTTACTGTACTCAGCCTAACGTCTGTCCCTATACATTAAATAAGTTGAAACGTTTGACTAATAATTACATTTGTTCAATCCTTTAACGTCACATAATCACGAATTTAATTTGATTTTAAAACGTACACATTAAGTATTTCATTAATATCGTTTTTTTAGGTATATCAAGTTTATATATATCCAATAAACGGGCATTTTATTGGTTATTAGTGTTGATTTCATGTAATTCGATATAAAAATGTTAAACTTTGCAAAGTAAACCAAGTAGATAAGTTAACCCATTCACCTCAGAAGACGAGGTAGACTCGCTTAACTCTGCTGTTATATATTTTGTACATCCCTTGGCAGGGTAATGTTTTGTTAACATTTATGAATAATAGAGGAATGTGTTTTGGCCTTCACAGTTATTGTGATCTCAAGCACCGTTATCTTTTGTTCATTTTGAATGTCTGAAATTACACAATATAATTTACGGTAACTTAAATCCGGTTTCTGGGGAAATGCATATGGGCATTTAAACCTGAGGCGAATGGGTTAATATGATTATCTTGAAGAAGATTTCCGGGCTGTAGGCTGTGGTCTTGAAGCTTGAAGTTCCCCGACGTTTCGCCAGAGACTGCGTCTGGTCCTCAAGGGTTGTCTCAAGACAATAGGTCAATACTGGATATATATTACAAAATCTATTACTGAAAGATTATTTTAATTTTATAATTCAATAATTTCTAGAATAATCATAATAGTAGGGCTATTAATCATAGTTATTTTAGGGGGTTCCATATTAAGATGATTAATTTTTCCTACTCCCTCATTTATTTGCTTACCTCTATACTTAAAATTATTAGTAATTTTTGTTAGAGGTATTGAAGGCTGAGTATAATAGACTTGAAGTTTAAGATCACATCTTACAAGGGAACTGTCAACCATTACATGTCGAAACCTATCTTGAAATTTCTCCCAGAGAAGCGTTGTAATGCACTAAGGCCGTGTCCAAAAATATTATCTGCCTTTTTAACTACAAGGTACAGATATCAAAGTCAGAATCCAGCAATGGCAACCCACTGTGGAAAGCAGATTGAAGTCTCTGCTTGAATAGAATGGAGTGAAATCAAGCGGGTCTGGACACAAACGGCACGTTGTGAGGGTTATCCATTCCATCAAGTCAAGAGTTGTATTACTTCCCTGTAGTTAAAGTGAGAGCTCTGGCCCTGGATTTCAGTGACTTGGAGTTAGAAACGACAGATATTATTATTAATATTATTATTATTATTATTTTTTTTATATTTTTTTTTTGGACACGCACTTGGTATATCACAACTCTTCTCTGCGAGAAATTTCAAGGTAGGTTTTGGCATACAGTAGTTAGTAATTCACTTGTTAGGATTGTTTACCGATACAATGAAGATTCAAATTCTTCCATTATAGCTCGCACATATGGCTACTAGAATATAATATTGAAATTAATACACGTAGGTTTGCTGTTCGCATGTAATGCTTAATACAAGTAAAGAGAAAATGTTCTGCCTAAACCGGAATTTAAACTCAAGATCTCCAGCTTTATGCGGTGAGCACTAAACCATTGTGCTACTTAGTTAATCCAGGTTAAAACCAAAATCGTTATACACTTTAAATTAAATAATGGTTTAGTATCTTTCTCTGTTTTAAATTAGATTTACATTTTGGGAGTAAGTCTTAGAGATATTTAAAGTGGCATGAATATTTATGGACAAAATTTATAATACAGGTACTCCATAAAAAGTTGATAGTTTGACTGCTAACTTATGAGCCTGGAATTTTTTATTCAGCAAGATGGGGTATCACCTGACTATCAATGTCAGATTCGTACACTGTTTTAATCGGGTGCTCTGAGCAAAATTTAACCGTCCCTCCCGGAAGAACTTTAGTAAATTACGTTCACCTACTCAATGGTAGTTCGCATGCACGAACGCTTAATATTACCTCCACCAGGTGGCAGGATATATATATATAAATATATATATATATATGTATATATATATGAAATCGGTATGACCACCCTTCCCAATAAATTCCCAAATACATTTTTAAGAAATGGACGTACACAAACTTTTTTATTTCTAACCTAAAAAAAATAAATGTATGCACATATTTTAATAAACTATAAACTAACAGTGAGTACACTAACTTGTCCCACTGGAACCTAACAAAATGGAGTTTGGAATAAATTGTTAATGTTGGTCATATCGATCTCACACATGTCCTGCCATCTGGTGGAAGTTACATTAAACATTCGCGCATGCGCAAATAGCGATTCTGAAGAACTTCGTTGATACATAAACAGCATAATTTTCGTACATAAATGTGTATTTAGTCATTGCAAAATATATATTAAGAATCGTTGAGAAATGTTTATAATAGTACGAAATTTTATTATAAGTGGTAAAATTATGTACTGCAACTGTGGCAGAAGAATGATGTGTAAAAAATCATAGACCTTCACTATCTAAAGTTCAACCGACCTTTCCTATCCAACTAATACGTCAATTTCCTACTAGATATTTCGTTAAGGAGATGTTCTGAACATATATCATTCACTGACATATGTAGGGAAATAGGCGTAACTAAATTAGCTTGGTCAAATATCTACAATGTGAGTATCTTTGTTTCCACGTGAGATATAATAGGTATATACATACATATTTTGGGATTTGAAATATTTAAAGTGGACATTTGAAAATTAATTACATGATTTTTGTTAACTTCATAAAAAGTGGGCATTTTGTTTGGTGACGTGTCGGTCAGGATCCATTATTTGTCCTACAGAGTTTCTCACGTGTACATCAAATATACGCAGACTTCAAAAAGGCATACGATTCAATTAAGAGGGAGAAGTTATATACTTTCCCGCTGGAGTTCGGAATTCCTAAAACGTTAGACTTATACGAATGTGTCTAAATGGCCCAAAGACTAGGGTGCGTATAGGCAAACAGTTTTCGGATACTTTTGAAATCCACAATGGGTTAAATCAAGGAGATACACTATCTCCTCTACTATTTAATTTTGTACTAGAACATCAAATCTTTAGAGGATGAAGAAGGCCTACAACTCAATGATATTAATAAGCTGTTGGTTTATGCTGATGATGTAGTACTACTGGCCGATAGCGAGGAGATACTAAAGGATAACACGCATACACTATTGAGTAACACTAAGAAATTGGGACTAGAAGTAAATATCAATGAAACTAGGTACATGACCACATATAGAAATAGATTATATAAAGAAAATGCACAGCTAATGACAAATGAGGAAAATTTTGAGGAAGTGGCGAATTCAAATACCTAGGAACAATAATCACTAATAGGAATGAGATGCACAAAGAAATTAAACATTGGCTCAATTCTGGAATTGGATGCTATTATGCATTACAGAGACTCTTGACGTCCCAACTCCTTTGAAAAAAAAACATTAAACTGAAAATATATAAAACTGTTATTCTACCAGTTATATTATATGGATATGAAACATGGACTCTTACTTTAAGGAAGGAAAGAAGATTACGAGTATTTGAGAATAAAGTTCTTAGAAAAATGTTTGCACCACTGAGAGATGAACAGACAGGTGAATGGAGAAGGCTACACAACGGTGAAGTACGTGGTCTTAATAGGAAGCCAGATATAATAAGAGTTAAGTCTTGTAGACTGTGATAGGTAGGACATGTGGCACGAATGGGGAATGAAAGACGTACATGGAAGCTTGTTGTAGGAAAACCAGAGGGAAAACGTCCAGTTGGTAGACCAAGAATGAGGTGGGAGAATGACATTAAGTATGATTTGAGGAAGTAGATTATACAGGGAACGTTTGGAAAACATTATCTAAGGATAGGGATGTATGGAGAGTTTATGTCCGCGCAGTCATGAACCTACGGGTTCGATAGTGGTAGTGAGTTAGAGTTACAGAGTTTCTCACGTCTATACAATAGCTGTGTTCTTATGTACCAATTATTGCAGTAAACATGTCATTTTGTTATTGAGATTAATTTATTAGTTAACTCATTTAAAATAAGAAAGTGGGTGTATGATTTATGAAAAAAATATCGTTATGACACATAAAATTATTACCCAATTATTTAATAAAGTTAGGGGGTGAACTCAAATACCGGAAAAGTTGCTAGCGGATATGAACCATCCCTTTTTAAAGAAATTTGCTTTGTTATGTACGCCCGTGGTTAAAGAAGAGTATACATTTATCAGGTGTTATTTACTCAGCGGGAATGTTTTGAAGCTAAAAGAGTTTTTGTGCCTCAATCTATAACATTCGTAGTGAGGTTTCTCTGGCTTCGTAGTATCTCTGAAAAAAAAGAAGAGTCGTAGTCCCAAGAGAAAACAGTAGATAAATGAAAAACTGCGTTTTTGTGAAAAAATGTAATCCCACATATAGTGCATAACTTTTTTAGATCATCCTAAACGATGTTAACAATGACGCTGGTCCCCAATATTTTCATAAGAACCTTCTACAGGACTCTAAAGTATATTTTTTTTGAGGAGAAAGAACAAAAAAACTTTATGCTCTTAGAGCAGGAAAGTGTTTTATCTTTCCGTCATAGATATCTCAAAATGTATATTATACTGTTTTATGGTATGCCTAGTGTTGTTTTTAATTTTACCTTAGTTATTCTTAAATTTTCTACCGCTATGGTCTCGAGGTAGCGTGCTGCCTTGTCACGCAGCGAGCCCGGGTTCGATTCCCGGCGGGGACAAGCTTTCTGTGTGAGGTTTTTTCCTAGGTTTTTCCACACCTTTAAGACAAATGTTAGGTAGCTTTGAGGCTCAAAAATTCCCGGAATATCATCTGGCCATCATAATCATTCTAATTATTATCATCATTATCATCCCCGATGTGGAAAGCAATGAGAAGCTATCACACCTATAATTCCCTAGTAAAACTGCAAGCATGGCATGAAAATGCTATGAAAGCAGTGAGGGACCTACTCTAGGGCAGAACACTATAGAATTCTTAAATTAATTGAGTATGAAATATTTTTTTCATGGATGGTCATAATTTAAAAAAAATAAATTAAATTAAATTAAAATGTTAATATTGATTGCTCTTTAGTTGCACATAAGAATCATCATGATTTAGATTTTAATAACCGTAATGGAGATAATTGTCCCGTAAACTTACATTGATGCTGTATTTATGCTATAAGGAGAAGAGGGAGATATATTTCCGTCTCTGTCACGCAGGGTTCCCATAAGAGTAATGCTATTTTCCAGACATGAAAAACTCCGTAAGTGTAAGCATAATATAAAGACTGCTAAAGAATCATAAGGTTTACAAGAGAAAACAATTGGCTGAGATATATCGTGAAGATAGGGAAGCAGTTATTAAACAAGGGATTTGTGGTGGCAGCAAAGGTTATCTAATTTCACTACTCTTTGCTTGTTGACTCCTGATAGTAGGAAGCAAAGCAAACCCGAACTGCTTCATACAATTCTGTGACTGACATGGTGTGAAATTGGACTTGCCTGCCCTCTGTGCGGTTTTCAGATAACTAGAAAACTTTATATGACCTACCTTCCCCCAGGCCATTATTCGCGATACGTGTTAGCATATTTCACAGAAACAAAAACTCGCAGTATTGATATTTTAACTGCAGTTACATTCGCGCTGTCTGTATTTCTTTTCTACTTTCCCATATATTCATCCGGCCGTTTAATAATTTACAACATTATTAAGTTTTAATTTAATTTAATTAATGTTTCAAGCAGCTGGCACTTTTCATTTCAGAGTATGATTTATCATGAAGAGATAAAACTTTCCATAGAATACTAACACAGTCAGAGATAAATAACCATACAATGAATTCCATGAGCTGTTCGATTCAGCTGATTACATTTCCAGAATGTCCTTCACTTACGTTCATCTATCTAATATATAAAAATGAATGTTTGTTTGCTCGTATTTTATGCGCGGCCATACTGTTGATCCCGATTGTGATGGGCTTTTTGCAAAATGCTCAGGAGATTCCCGGGATGAACATAGGCTATAAGAGAGTTGTGATACTCAACTCCTACACCCTTAAAAATCGCCCTTTGTAGTGAAAAACGTCAACAAAAATAGCTCTTTGGACGCTTAAATGGCTTACGCTGCCTAAACCATAACAAATACACAAAATTAATGTACACAGAATTGAATATCTCAAAAAGCTCTACAAAAAAGTCCGCGACAGCATATGTTTATCTCTTACGGATAACTCACAATAACCATTTTTGTCTTTCATTGATGCCAAGAAGATCGAGACAAGTACGTAGATTCCTGTGCAAGCATAGCAGCACATGGCGGGTATTCTTTTACGGATAACTCACAATAACGAATTTTGTCTTTTAGCTCATTTATGCCAAGAAGATCGAGATAAGTAGATTCCCGGGCAACACCGGGTAATCAGCACGGGAAATCTTAAAATAATTACGATATACATTTATAATTATTTTTCATTTTACTTATTCAACTAATCATAAGAAGTACGTTAATTTTTGTCTTTCAGCTCATTTATACCAAGAAGATCGGGATGAGTAGATTCCCGGACAACGCCGGGTAAACAGCACGGCGTATCTAAAAATAATTACGGTATAAATTTCTCCATTTACTTATTTAACTAAGCATAAAACACATTAATTATCGTATTTCAGCTCATTTATATCTCAAGAAGATCGGGATAAGTAGGTTCCCGGGCAACGCCGGGTAATCAGCATGGGGTATCTAAAAAATATAAATTTGTAATTATTTTTCCTTTCACTTATTCAAGTAAACCTAAAATCACATTAATTTTCATTTATTTAGGCGTAGCAGCGCACGCCGGGTATTAGCTAGTCTTGAATAAAACATCTAAATAATCTTGCTAATATGATGGTTATCCCCACTAGCTACTTAAGACAAAAAATACGAGTATAATTTTTAGAAGCTACAGTAATTACTAATATGTTGTCAGCTATCCCATATACCCTATATATATATGTATATATATATATATATATATATATATATATATATATACAGAATTTTATGTTTACACATCTTTCTGTACCTAAAGTTTTATTTTTCTTCTCCACTTGTCTCTCTCCATCCAATCCATGTCCTCCAGTCACCTTGCTCTCATTGCAGTTCTTATTTTCTGCATCCACGAGTTTCGAGGTCTTCCTCTCCTCCTCCTTCCAGGTGGACACCATTCCAATGTTTTCCTGGGTAATCTTTTTTCTTGCATTCGTCGTACATGCCCATACCAATTTAATTGCTTATACTATATATTGAATAACCAATATTCATTTTTTCACTTATGACAGTATTTCTTATTTTGTCTAATTTTGAACATCTTGCTGCTCTCCTCAAGAAATCCATATATATTGACACTATCGAACACGGATATTCATGCTCGAGCGGACATAAGTTCTCCATAGATCCGTATCCTGAGATAACTCACCAGTATAATCAAACCCGTATGTTCATAGCCGTGATGACGTAAACTCTCCACATATCCCTACCTGAGCTAAAGTTTTCCATCCATAATCTTCTTCTTCTAACAGGGATTAAACCTTTTTGGTCGTTCCGGCTCCAAGTATCATAGTTGCTGGGTCCATCTCTTTCTAGGACGCCCCCGATCTCTTTTTCCTCTTCTCGGTTGATAGTTCAGACTTTTCCTAGGCAATCTGTTGATATCCATTCAGCAGACATGTTCATACAATTTTCCTGTACTCTTCTATTTTATCTGTCAAACTGAATATTTGTAGTTCTTTACGGATATCTTCACTTCGTTTTTTATCCATAAAGTATGTCCTGGCACAAATAGTAAATATTTAATTTCTGCGGCTTCTATTCTTTCAATTGTCTGTCTATTCAGTCATAATCTACTTCCCTTAAATCGTGGTTAGTGTTTTGTCCCACTTCATTCTTGGTTTACCAACTGGGCGTTTTACCTCTGGTTTTCCTACAAGATGCTTCCATACCTATATTCTATTCCCCTTTGTGCCACATGTCCTGCCCATCGCAGTCAACGATACCTAACTATTCTTATTACAACTGGTTTCCTATAAATATCTTGTAGCTCATTGTTACGCAGTCTTCTCCATGCGCCTGTCTGTTCATCTCTCTTTGGTCCAAATTGTTTTCATATGAGCTTTATTCTCAAAAAATCGTATTCTTTTATCCACCATGAAGGTCTGGTTTTTCCAATCATTCGTTGTATAATTTACCTCCCTTAAATCATTCCCTCATTTTAGAGGAAAACCGATGTAATGTTAAACTTTATGTCTCATAGACTGCTGTGGATAAGACATGTGGAACGAATGGGGAATAAAAGAAAGGCATGAACATGTCTTAAATTAAAAACAGAGGGAAAACAGGAAAGCGCTCAGTAGGTAGGCCAGAATAAGTTGTAGAATAACATTAACCAAAATACACCCAATCAATGTTTTAAATTATTTAGGAAGGGCAAGTAAGGTTATGTTTCGTAGGACTATTTAACTCGTGCCCCAAATGGGAGTCAATGACCAATCACATTTCAGTGATGTTTTTATTTACAACCAATCACAGTAGTTTTTCACCTCGATTTTATCAGTTTAATTTTATCACTTTAAAATCAAGCTCCTCCTTTTTAACATTCTGAATAGGTCATAGCATTACTTTACAGTGACCGTATGTGGCTACTGGATTGTATATATAGTGCACGAATATAAACACGTAGTGCTTGCGGGAGATAATATAAAAACATTTGTAGCAATTTATTATACCACAAAAAAATAAACCACTGTTTGCACTTTCTTAAACGTATTTTTTCTCAGGTAATAACGTTCCAGAAAAATATAATTGACATATTTACATAATATGACATCAGAAATTAATTAATATACAGTTTGATGTGTTTCATTTTTTCTCCACTAGGGTGCATTCTTACAATATTGCGATCCTTCGCAATAAATAATATGATCTGGTTGCAGTGATGAACAAGTGAAAAATAACGTTTCTCATTTGTTTTCAAACATCGCCGTTTACATTAAATATATAAATATTTTAAAATAACTACATTTAAACAATGATTTTTGAGTAAACAGCTTAATTTTATTCGTTAAATAGTCTTAACAAATGCCACTCTTGATTTCCAAATTCTCTAGATAAATTCACTCATCACTTTGTGAGTCGTGAATTTATCGATAATTTGGAAATAAATCGTGGCATTACTTATGATATAATTTTGGGAGGAGATTAACCAGAATGTTAAAAGATTTAGTATGAATCCTAAGAATGTTCTAGGGGTTATACACACTTGTTGAGGGGTCAAAAACTGAGAATACGATTGTTATCATTTTCAATTTATTGTTTTATAAGTTAGCTTCTCTTCTCAGTAAATGCTTGGGGGAAGAAAGTATAAAGGAAAAAAATATAGGTTTAATAATAAAGAATATGTATAAGGTGGAGAATAACATTAACCATTATTTGAGGGAGGAAAAATATACAAGGGATGATTGGAAAGTATAGCGCGGTTAGTGATATACAGAGTGAGTCTAAATTTCCCTTACAGAGTTTCAGGACTTATAGTAGGGACCAAGACAATTAAGTTTAACTTGGGAACTCGTGTCCGGAAACGTATCGATTTTCCGCTACACGCAAAATTGCCTAACACGCTTTTCGGCGCCACTCACTAGGATAGTCTTGACTAGGGTAGTTCATACGTCATTCCCTGCTCATCTGATATTCCATGTCCACTGCAAGATTGTTTACGTGCTATTCAGTTGAGTTTGTGATCCGCCCAGAGATGTTTTCACCTGCACAGTACATTAGTAATCCTTCACGACAATACACAGCAGAATTCAAGGTGTACGTATAGCTTGAGTCCAAGATCTATGTGTTTGCGGGATGAGTGTGGGGAGTGGGAGGAGGTACACGTATCTGCTTCTCATAGTACTAACAGCTGAGATAGCAAATTCCTTTCAGACACTCGGAGCTGGGTCCCGAGCTGTACTTCATTGGCACTGTGTTGTTGTTATCCATGGCATAGACCTACACATTTGCAGAATACGCAGACATGATGTTATTGTACGGCGAAGCTCGGTACAATGACAGGTTCGATTGCTTGACCTGCACGTTCTCCCGACTTGACCCCGCTTGACTACTACCTGTGAGGTCAAAGAAAACCTTAATTTACGAGACCCCTGCAGAATCCGAGGAAGATCTACTAGCACGAGTTATGGCTGCGGCGGATGCTGGAGGAACATGTGTTGTAGTGGTATTATGTGTAACGGAAAAACGGGACATTTCCGGACATGGGTTCCTATGTTTAATTCAATTGTTTTGGCCCCCTCTATAAATCCTCAAGCTCTGTAAGGGGAATTTAGACTCACATGTATAAAGAGCTTATGACCGCAAGACCATGAACTCACGGGTTCGATAGTACTTGCTTTTCTTGCCTGCTAGGCTCTTTATAATAGTAAATAACAGTTATTGATAGTATTATAGTTGGCTTGACTTGAGAAACAAAGGCCTTGGTTGAGGAGGACCTGTGATTTAGTGAGTTTAATTACTGGAGGCAGGCACATGGTGACAAGTGTGATAGGGACGTGTGGCCGTGTTCACTGGGTCAATTACACATTATGTATCTAGTAGATAAGGAGCTTAGTATTGTCCGTCTTTCTAATCCTTCACAGGACTGCAGCTATCTACAACAGCACACCAAGGTGATGTCAGCAGTTCTTGTACTATGGTAAACATGTGAATATATTACATCCATGTTTCACCTAGGCTTTATGCACGAATAAACACAATGTTACAAAACAATGTTACAAAAATCAAGAACGAAATTAATAGAAAAAAGTTCCTAACAAATTCATCCAATTCAAAGTGGTATTAACAAACCGCCGATCTCATATTATATATATATATATATATATATATATATGAGGATAAACAAGTAAGTGATATTAAGAACAGAATAAATAAAGGTAGAGCAATAACAGCAATGATGAATGGCTTATGGAACAAACATATAACCAGGAAAAATAAGTTACAAATATATAATTCAATAGGGAGAAGTACTGTCACATATGGAGCTGAAGTTTGGAAATTCAACAAAAACTTAGAACAAAAACTTATGTCGATGGAAATGGATTTCTTGAGGAGAGCAGCAAGTTGTTCAAAATTATACAAAATAAGAAATACTGTCGTAAGAGAAAAAAATCAATATTGATTATTCAATAAAGTAAAGTAAAGTGATTCCACAACAGGCCCGGAGGCCCTTGGGGTAGTAGGAGGTTAAGGCTCCCACTTTTTTCTAGACAATCGGCACTTTGTCAGCCGGGTTGTCAGCTCTGCGTGACGGCCACCTTTACCCCAGAACAAGCGTCTGGTACTCATTTTCGTTAGAGGCTGAGTCGACCCCAGGGCCATAGTGCCGCCAGAGGGTTTGGGTCAGTTTAAAAATCCTGACCCCAACGGGACTTGAACCCTCGACAGTCCGGCTTGTAGCTTAGTGTCTTAACCACTACGCTACGGCGTGCCCCCATTGATTATTCAATAGTAGATTATATACGGTATAAGCAATTAAATTGGTATGGCCACGTACGTCGAATACAAGAAGAAAGATTACCCAGGAAAACATTGGAATGGTGTCCACCTGAAAGAAAGAGGAGAGGAAGACCTCGAAACTCGTGGATGCAGGAAATAAGAACTGGAATGAGAGCAAGAGGACTGGAGGACATAGATTGGATGGAGAGAGACGAGTGGAGAAGAAAAATAAAACTTTAGGCACAGAAAGATGTGTAAACATTAAAATTCTATATATAAATAAATAAATAAATAAATAAATAAATATATGTTGTTCTATTTTTTCCCTCTGTTTTCTATATTTCTCTCTCTCTCTCTCTCTCTCTCTCTCTCTCTCTCTCTCTCTCTTCTCTCTCTCACACACACACACACACACACACACACACACACACACACACACACACACACACACACACACACTCACACACACACACACACACACACACACACACACACACTATTTCTCTATCTCTCTCTCTCTCTATTCTTTCTGTATATTATTAGAATATAATTGTGTTAAAATTAAAGTAATGATAATTAGAATGATAATGATAATAATACGAAATAAAATTGAAGATGTCATCCTAACAACTGCGTATGATTGAATACGACCATCTGAAATAAATTAGGTTTAAAGTTTAGTATACTACTTTTGACCAAAATGAATCAATTGAAGGAAAATGGAGTATCTACTCCAGAGTATTACTCTGATCATCACATCAATACAGAAACAAATTATAAAAACATACTATATTAAAATGATAGCAATTTCCTTTCATTTCTGCATACGCCCTTTTTTTACGATGAACATACAAGTTAGGTGTAAATTTTATTACTTTATGAAATTCTACATAGAAATAAAACTTGAAATGAGGAATATTGTCTAAAATGCAAACCCATTTAATAAACAAAATATTAAACACGTTTTCCTATGGGGCACGCCGTAGCATAGTGCTTAAGGCACTGCGCTACAAGCCGGAAGGTCGAGGGTTCGAGTCCCGGCGGCATTATGACCCTTGGGTCGACTCAACCTGTAACGGAAATAAGTACCAGACTCTTGTTCTGGGGTAAAGGCGGCCGTCATGCAGGGCTGACAACCCGCTGACATCGAGTGTCGATTGTGTAGAAAAAGTGCGAGCCGTAACCTCCCACTATTCCAAGGGCGTCCTGAGGCCTGTAGTGGGATCACTTTACCTTTTCCTATTTGGAAATACAACTTATAAAATGCGCTATCTAGTGTTTTAAACTAAATATCAAATGCTACTGAAGCCATAGGTAATGTAAAATTTGAGAATGTAACAAAATAATAACTATAACTGAATAAAAAATCATTGTCCACATTTAGCACAAAATAAATAAATGTAATCTAATGTGTGGCACTATTAAAAGCACCCTTAAAAACACAAAAAAAGAATCAAAAATAAAATTTTATAAAGTAATGCCTGTTCCTGTATTGCTGTATGGATCAGAATGTTGGACGATCATTAAAAGATAAAAACAAAGATTGGAAGCAGCTGAGATGCGATTTTTAAGAAATATAGCAGGATATACTCTGCTGGATAAGAAAAGAAATGAAGATATGAGAAAGGAACTAAATATTTTCAAAATTACAGACCGAATAATTAAATATAGGAACGACTGGAAAGAACATATTGATAGAATGCCAGAAGGAAGATTTCCAAAATTATTGCTAAATTATAAACCGCATGGAAGGAGAAATGTTGGACGCCTACACAAGAAGATGGTCTGAACAATTTTAGCAATTCTAGCTTTCATGAAACCGGAACGAGCCAACAGGCTTAATCCCTGGATGATGATGATGATGATCACATTTAGCGCAGTTTCTTCAGCTGGAGATCCTTGTTTATCCTCTTCTATTAAATCTTCGTACCGGTTCCTTGAATCTTTATTCAGGAAGAGAAACAAATCTCTGATATATTTTTCCTTAGTCTGTTTAAGCGAAATGCGCTTTATATCTGAGGATGTGACATTCTTGAATTCGCTTGTTACATACTCTCTTTTCAAAAATATGATTTCTTTGAATGTATTACCATAGAATTTTGAAGCAAACACTCTCCCATTTAATTCTGTTTACAGGCTTATTTCTTCCTTTGTTGCGTTCCATAGTTTATGGATTTTTATGGAATCCAGTGTTCTTTAACACAACTTGACTACACGTACACGAAGCACACAGCTGGATCACCTTCAAGACTAGCGGAACGTGGTACACTTGTACTCTTTCTTCAGTTGTGCCAGTTCTGATGTACACGAAATTTTAATAAATGTTAGATCAGGATCAGTAATTCAACGACACGCAATCGCCCTAAAAAGGGCATACACTGCCACAAGTCGTTAAGGTGACGTCCTGAATTATGCAGAATGTTATTGATTCAACAATTGATTACAGAGAATTAAAGCATATCTCTCTATTGAAGACAATTGAATTGAAATGTAGTATGTTAGCCAGGTCTGTGTATAGTCCAAAATTAATAAATAATGTGCTGAGGTACAGAAGCTAATCAAGCAAAAAGCCCTCTGTTCCTGGCTTTCAAGAAATTTCTCGTAACGCACGATTCGGAACCTCTAATTTAATAAAGTCCTGCAATCATCGTCTTGTGTAAGAAGTACTTTTTTGAAGCTATAGGAACATCGGAAGTCATAACCATAAATACAAATCACCATTCTTTCTTATAAATAAAACACCATTACTACTATAACTTTGAAGCATAGAAAGCTGAAAATGTCTAACTACTACAATACTTGCATCAAAGACTGCCCGACTCGAAGAAAGTTCAAAAAATGCTCACTGAAGATTTCCTTAGATAATATAGTATATAACTACTATGTTCTAGGTATATATTCATTATTCTTTTACATTTTATACTTTAATTAACAAACAAATTATTTAATAAAATTAGAGGTTGTTATTATTATAATTACTATTAAAACGTAAAAATGAAAATATATAAAACTATTATTCTACCAGTTATATTATATAGATGTGTCCACCGCTGTGGTCTCGAGGTAGCGTGCTGCCTTGTCACGCAGCGGGCCCGGGCTCGATCCCCGGTCCGGACAGTTTTTCTGGGTGAGGTTTTTATCGGGTTTTTTCCTCACCTGTAAGACAAATGTCAGAAAAACTTTAAGGCCCAAACGGTCCCCGAAATCATATGGCCATCGCAATCATCATCATTCACATTCATCTTAGGTTAAGCTTAGGATTAGGGACTCTCCTGGCGCACCATCATCATCATCATCATCATCATCGTCACCTATCATATCATCGGGGCAACGTAACCCCTCCTTCCAACCTCAGAAGTGGGTTATAAGTACGCAATGCCAGGACAGAAACCAGGAATGTCGGAAGACAAATCTGGGACATTTGAAAAAAAAAAAAATATATATATAGATGCGAAATATGGACTCTTACTTTAAGGGAGGAAAGGAGATTACGAGTATTTAAAAGTAAAGTTCTTAGGAAATTTTTTTGGACTAATAAAAAATGGACAGGTGAATGGAGAAGACTAAGTAACAGTGAATTGCGTGGTCTTTATACGAAGATAGATATAATATGAATTGTTAGGTCTCGTAGACTGCGATGAGCAGGACATGTGGCACGAATGTGGCATGAAAGATGTGCATGGAAGCTTCTTGTAGGAAAACCAGTCGGTAGACCAAGAATCAGGTGGGAGAATAATATTAACTACGAATTGAGGATTGGAAAACATTATCTCGGGATAGGGATGTAAGGAGAGCTTGTGTCCGCACGATATGAACCTAGGGGTTCCGTAGTGCCAATGAGTTAGTTAGTTACTACAAAGTTATTTTAATATATTTTGTTCTTTCCTTCTCTGTATATTCCTAGTATATATGGCATGAAAAGAAAAATGAATGCTTGAGTCGGGATTTGAACCCGAGTCTCTAAACTCTATACGTTTAGCACACACATATATATATTTATATATCATCATCATCATGAACAAATTCGTTTTAGGCCATGTGGCCTGTACGGTAAACCTAGCGAAGATGGTCTTGATCTTTCCACCGATGTTTTGGTCTTCCTTGGTCCCTATGTCCAGTTGGGGTATATTGGAATGCCAATTTTGGAAGTCTATTTCTTGCCATTCTCCTCAGATGATTTTTCCATTCTTGTTGGTATCTTTGTATATCTTCATTTAAACTTGTTACTCCAAGTTTTCCTCTGATAATAGTGTTCCTTTGGTGATCCAGTCTATTAACTCCTAACAATGATCGTAAGAAGCGCATTTGGCTTACTTGAAGTTTATGAGAGTTTCTTTTATTTAAAATCCAAATTTCACTTCCGTATTTTAGACCAGCTTTTGATGTGATGTTATGTAATCTTAGTTTTGTCTCTGTCCTCATCTGTTTGCCAAATTGTCTTCGTATTACCCCATTCATTTTATTATATTTTTGTAATTTTGAATCAATGTCACTCTTATACTCTGCAAATACACTTCCTAAGTAAGAGAAATCTGACACTTGTTATATAATTTTTCCATCAATCTCAATATATATATATATATATATATATATATATATATATATATATATTGCTTATTATGTATTAAACATTTAACTGTAGAAAATTAAAAACCGTTAATATCTGTATAATTTAAACCTGGAGAAGTAGAAGGTAGATCTTGCCGTCCCTCAGGTAAAGTAGAATAATTGTCATTAATGTGAATCAGATAAGTTACACCAAAAACTGTAGATTCGATATTAATATAGGTCGTTCTCGTTTGTTTACATGTCTCCTCCTCTCACATGTAGTGATAGCGGTCTCTTACTCCCGCAGTATATTTTCTTTTTTAGATGTTTTTCTAGTTCATTGAATAATCTAACAATTATATTTTCATAACTTATGAAGAGTGATAATTTTGTAACAGCTAGTATTAGTTTCTCTTTCGTTGACTGCTAATAGAGCGAGTGAAGTGAAAAGTCATATAAACACGTTTGAAACCAGGTAGTCTGGTCCTAAAGTCAGTTAGAATCGTTATATATTACAGATTTTCAATAGTAATAGTAATAATAATAATAATAATAATAATAATAATAATAATGTTGATAATGAATATCATCAATGACAGGCATGGATTAGGCCATTGGCCTGTTCCGCTTCAGGAAAGAAATTGATCCCTCCATCTCTTCTTAGGTCTTCCTGGGTCTCTTCGCCCTGTGGGTCTGTAGTCCAATAGCTGCAGAGGTAGTCTATTGTTTGGCATTCTAAGAAGGTGTTCATGCCAATTATTTTGATATTTTTGAATGGTTTCAGTTATTGCTGGTGTGTTGAGAGCATTACGGATATCTTCATTACGCATATGGTCATAAAGCGTATAACCCGCTAAAGGTCTTAATAACTTCATTTCTGCAGCTACTATCCTATTTAATTTACCTGTAGTAAGAGTCCAGGTTTCAGAACCATAAAGTAGATTTGGAAGAGCCATTGTTTTATAAAATTTTAGAATTGTATCTGGGCGTACTTTTCGGAAAAGAATACTTTTTATTGTTCCTATAAGTTTTTGAAATTTGACCAATTTTATGTCTATCTATTTACATGTGTTGTAGGAAAGATTGCAGCCAAGACAAGTAAAGTTATTAACTTGTTCTATTATATTGTTGTTAATAACAATTTTAGTTCGTATCGGTATTTTCCCTTGAAACGCCATAGTTTTTGTCTTACTCACCGAAATTTGTAAATTATAATCTTGGATTATATTTGACAATCTATGTACTGCTCTTTGTAGGTGATCTTCAGAAGTAGCCAATATTACTTGATCATCTGCATACATTAATGTGTTGAGGGGTCGACCATCAATCATAAAGTGTGATTGTGATTGGTTTTGCCATAATTTTATGATTTCGTTCATATATAAATTAAATAGAAATGGGAAAGTGGACAGCCTTGTTTTACACCTTGGGATATTATTCTATCTGATTTGCTGATTTGATTATTTATTCGAATTCGTGTGTTATGATACATGCTTTGAATCGATAATGAATATGATAATAATAATTAAGGCCCGGATGTTTATGACCTTAAAATGTTTCAAAAATGACCTACAAAATTCCCTTAAAATTCTTCAAATATGACCTAAAACTGTAAACATAATGACCTAATGGAAATTATACATTTCACAGTAATTAACTAATTAATAATTATCAATTTATTAAATAGAAATGGTCTAAGTAAAATAATGATTATTGATTGAGGTAACTATTCTATAACATGTTCTTAGTAATAATATAAAATAATTTAAAAAATAATAAACATCACTAGGTCAGTCTCATTTCTATTAAACTAATATCAAAAGTTATTAATTAAATATGGGCCTATCTTAGTTGATATTGCAATACACCACAATAGTCATCCTTAGGTTAACAAAAGTGAAGGATCGGCGGTTGTCAGCTAACATTGTTTTATACTTGGAGAAACTTCTCTCTACTTCCACAGATCTAACGGGTGCATATTTAAGACACACTATGTTACTGGCTGTTAAATCGCCTTCAAAAATACCCATTCTGAATTCTTTACCTGACAAAATACAGGCTATTTGACGCATTGTCTGAAACCCTTTATTTTTATCTAACACAAATTTCAATTTCTCTCTAACTGTTTCCCCAAACTCTCCATTTACATTGTTTATACAATATTCAACACTATTAACTAATTCTATAGACTTTTCCAATGGCATACCACATTTTTCTAAATGGGTTATGGTTTCTGGCAAAAATGCAAAATTTGATTTACTTTCAATTTCAGGATCACAAAACAGGTCCTGTGTACTCCCAATTGCCTTAGCATCTACCCTATCAAAGTTATTTACTACCTCTCTCATTATCTGAAAATTGTCACAATGCCATACGCATTCTGTCAACTACGTGCCCCAACGCGTCAAAATTGGTTCTGGGGGTAAAAAGCTACTCCAGGAGCCTTGTCTTTAAAACATTTAGTTCGGGAGCGAAGCTTTAACAAAGGCTTTCTTTACGGTGGAAATTAGTCTATCTACTTCCGAAAATTTTGATCTGATCTCCTCTGTGACTCTATGAAATGCATGGTCCAGACAGGTAACATGCACTAGCTTACTGTAAAATGATTTGATAGACTTCGCTGCCTTTACCATGTAAGGTGCTGCGTCTGTTAGGAAGAGGAGTACGCTCTCATCTTGTATCCCATTAGGCCACAATAAGTACATAGATTTATCAAACAGTTTGCATATCTGAGTGTGGTTAACTGCCTCTAAAACTTCTGAGGTCAGAAGAAAAAATCTATTCAGTGATGTTTGTTTCTAAGGTCCCATCACTACATTAGCTACAGAACGTCCCTCTGAATCGCTAGTCTCGTCAATTGATACATACATTTTCTTTCCATTCACATATTCACGTATATGGTTTAATGTGTCTTCATAACATTTTATTAAATGGTTTTTACGCAACGTTGATTCGTCTCGAATAGTATGACCTGTATGGAAATCACGTAGTTTAGAATTTTTAGTGTTCCTATGGAATATTTTCACTGACTATTTAACTCGTGCCCCAAATGGGAGTCAATGACCAATCACATTTCAATGATTTTTTATTTACAACCAACTAAAGTTTATCATAATAAAGAAAGCACCTCCATTTTAATATTCTGAATAGGTCATAGCATTATTTTGCAGTGACTGACTCTGTAAGAAATACGGCCACCAGATTGTGTGTATATATATATATATGTTATAAATAGGATAATTTAGGATAATTTAGGACTAGATATTTTAATTAATTATTTTAAATAGTATTAATATTATAGGTTTCATATTAGTAATATTATAGCTTTCATATTAGACAGAATATGTAATCAGATTTACCTTGACTAGTACAGTTAGGTCTATATCAAATCATATACAGTTACAGTTGAGGTTCTGGAAACATCCAAAAACGAAATATAGCCTAAGGATGAGAAGGTCAAGGTTTTCGCATTCAAAGACAGCTGGACAAATGTACCGTTAGGGCCTATGAACTTACTATGCTTTGTGAAAGAGAGAGAGATTACAGTTAGGCCATCAGAGTGGGAGTGATATAAGCGAAAAGTGACTGAACGGGGAGTGGTAGTTGTCAGCAGGGCTGTGGTAAGTCTGCACATGTTATTCTTAATAGGATAAAATAGGGGCCTTTAGAATAAAATCAAGATGGATAGGTTCAGAAATAAATTCAAGTAGTATGACGTAATATGGGTTGACCTCTCTCTCTTTCCCTCCCCCCATGAATATGTATTAGAATAAGTTAGGCTAATTTATTTATTTGTAATTAATTGTTCTTATAATTGTTAAATATAGATGGTTATTTAATTAGTTATTTATTTGTCTCGAATACCCTCTACTATAAAGTCATCAGCCATGCCGCTCGGCTAACGTAATCCGTAGGTAAATCACACTAACTTACCGTTCACTAGTAATCCATGTTCCAAAGGTCCTTTATGCCCTAATATAGCTACCCCTAACTGTAACAGTGGTGAACAGCGGTGGTGATCACTAAATAATTTTTTATTATTTTTTCTGATAGGGAAACGAACCCTTACAGTTCCTGGACCGTTTGGAATACGTTAAATATTAATATGTTGAGATACGTACAGTCAATTTAGTATAAGATTTATGTGAAACATAGGGACATTATTAATTGATATTGTTAATTAAAATTAATTAAACAACATGGCAAGAGAAAGAGAGAGACGTAGAATAATTCACACAAGGGGAACAATAGGTTTTTGAACATCCATATCTTGTAAGAATTTTATGTGCTATGGTTATCTTAGATGTTAAGATTTTGGTGATGCACCAGGATTGAATGGCAAATTTTTCGTGGCAAATACATAAGAAATATGTTTGCGGGATTCAAGGTATGTGGGTTTGAGATGCACTTGATAAATATTGGAAATATTTAGGCACTTAAAATTAGTATTTTACTTATTAGGAGGAGTGAATAGGATAAAAATATAAAACCAATATAGATTGACAAAACTCATTGCTGAAACATAGCCTGAAACGTGGCCTGAAACGTAGCCCATCTAACGGGATATGTCGACGTATGCGAACCGAACTCGTGGCTTGTGGACGGGGATGACACGCCATCATACTAACATGAATATTTTTGCCGATGGTGATTGTGACCAATAAAAATAGTAATAAAATAATTTCTCTGCAATAATAATTACAAATAGCATGAACTAATTACCTTCGTGGAAAATTACTTCCATATAATACTGAAGTACAAGGGTTTAAATGTCTCGGGTTATTAATTACCTCAGGGCAACTCAAGCGATACCAACATATGAACGAAATGTTGAATTAAATGAGAAAATTTAGAAACGTTATATAGGAATTATTTTTAGATCTTTTCCTGCGAACAGATCGTTTCTGCATGCGTTGGAAAATATATTAAATATGGAGATTAAATAAATAAACGGACTGTGTCACTCCTATGTTGGCAATACTATATGTCAAGTCGAAATCATACCGACGTTGTTTAAATTAGTGGAAAATGACAGGTCATATATATATATATATATATATATATATATATATGTAGCATATATGAAATAATTCACGGGGGAACTACAGGGTATTGATAAAAAAATATTTAGAGAAAAGAGTCTCGGGTTCGAACCCTGGTGACTAGCTTTACAAGATGGCGGCTGGAGTGAAGGCTAGGTTTTGGAAAGGTCAGAAAAAACGGTAAAATAAGTTTTCACATACGGTGTCTACCAGTTGTTTTTTTTTATTTCTATTTTCTTGTCCGAGAACGGTAAGCCAGTAGTGTTCTAAATTAGCTATAATACAAGTATATTCCTAGCAGGAATGTTAAGATATGTCCGAGGAATATTTAGTTTGAAATATGTCCCCGTATGCGAGGCTATCTAACGGGATTTTGATAAAGGTTCTGGAAATTTTCCAACTTGAATGAGGGAGTTATACATTCAAATAATTCGATCGGCAATATACATGTTACCGAATCATCAGATCAAATATCCGAAATCATAAAGAGTATCAACTTTTTTTAAAACAGATTGATCTGGCAACACGCGTAATGTGTTGGCTAGGATGTCGTCACTAGAAGTCTTGGATTCGAACTCAGGAAAAATGTATTCAGTATTTGGTTAATCTCTCCAGAATAGCGCAAGATGGCCATAGTTTGAAAATTTTTTATTGGAACTTGAACTAATAAATTATTTTACCTTTTTTTTACAAGTCAGGAATATTTAGCATTTGTCGGGAGTAAATTGGAAATTTTCCGCAACCCGTATAACTAATTTGTCGAAGGAAAATATGGAAGTATGGAACTTAGATTCTTTTACAGATTAAATAACAAATTTATTTAAAATAAAATAAAAATGGCTCATGGAACTCAGTTTCCTTTACAAAATAAATAATTAACTTGGATAAAATCTTGGTTTCAACGGGAGTTATTTAAAGTGTAACTCATAATAGAACTAATTATACTTGGATGGGAAACTTGTAGCGGGCACATCAGATTAGACCTCGTAACGGTGTATTGAAAATAGATTCTGAAAACTTTCCACAAATGTTACAATGTATGTCAGCTGATGGTTCGAACTAGGACACATATTGCCGCATAACGTCCTTATGAATTAGAAACAGAAGAAAATAATTGATCTATCTTATCGAATCGGTCGATGAACGTAATACGCGGTGAATTTATTAACTAATGGGTTGGATACAGCTAGTTGATGAATTATAATGATTTAAATGATGTTGATTCATAAAAATAGTTAGTACGGCTGAGGGAACCTGATGCTGACCATTCTTATAATTCTCCGTCCGAGTAAACGACCTTGCGCATTAGACTAAGCATTTAATTAAATAATAGTAGAACATTATGTTTGGCAAAATAAACACACACTGATAGGCTCGAAGATGTTAATAAAAAAATAAATAAATAAATAATATCCACAAAAATAAATGAATAAATACATGGTATTGTCTATTAATCCTAACCCCAAGTGATATGAGTATACTGCATAACCAGGGATATTTTTTTGAGTTTCTGTTGTGAATTATTATAAGTCTTATGTTTTATCTACCTTATAAAATTGTTTTGTGAATTTTCAACCGACTTTATACATTACTTAGGACTTTTGAGTAAATATTTGAATACCTATATGTTGAATGGTGACTTGCAGTTTCCCCAGAGAGATTTTTATGCAGTGAAGAGTTTGGATTAAATCAAGAGTGTCTAGTTATTTAGGCATTATCTTTTAATGCGACTACATACTTAAAACAATATAATTTAGATAGGTGGCAGCACTTTTTGTAAGATTGTGAACTGTTCCAATAAACTTTATAATATTATTGGATTATTTAATTTCATAGTGAAGTGAGCAATCTAGTCGTAGATCTTTTAGATATTTTATTGTAGCAAGCGAAGTTGATAATTGAAACGCGGTGATAATGCCGGCGCACTATAGGACCATAGAACCCTGGAAATAATTTCTTGACATTCAAGTGCAGTTTTTGAATATTTGAGTAGTGAAGCAGACTCAGTGGTTTAACCTAATCCGTAAACGCTCGATCATCATAAATAAAAAAAAACTTACATTACATATATTCCGGAGGAAGGAAATATTTGAGGAATAAGAACATGTGGGAAGTTAGAACTCAATCAACGGATGCTTTAATAAAAATAAATAACCAATAAACAATGATATCATTAGGATAATAAATAATAACCTTACTAAAATAAGCTAAAAATCTGCGAATTTAAATTAACTAATTTAAAAATAAAACATCGGTAAATGGAACTAACTTAGGAAGCGAGTAGATGATCTTAATCGCTGCAATAAATTAAACCCAAAGATTATGAGAACCACAATTAAATATGGAACAACTACGAGTAATCTTAACAAACTGATTTGAATAATACTAATAATTAAATAAATTAATAATAAAGCAGTTTGGCAGGTATAAAGGAGCATTCAGATTACGAAGACAGGTCATGAGGTAAAAGAGGATGACCGAGACTCAGTGAATAACCAACGGGCAATCTGAGCTATAAAAGCAAAACATGATAACTAATCGACAAAATAATGAAAATAATGATAATAAAAATATTAATAATCGTAATAATAATAATAATAATTCACAAACAATTAATAAACAATAATTAATAAACAATAATAATAATAATTCACAGAAAATTAATAAACAATAATAATAATAATAATATTAATAATCATAATAAATATAAACTAAGTGCAATAACAAATGATTAGCATCAGATGTTATATCGATACTTAAAGTAATAATTAATTATAGGAGAAATCATTAGATTAAAGGATGGCGGATATTATTAAAAGGAAAGAGGTCTAAATGATCGTAATACTGAGATACCAGATAGGACTAGCGGTAATCCTTATATAGTATTTGAATAATAATAATTAATACCAGAAGTAAAGGAAGTAAACAACGTGAAAGGAGTGACAAACAAACATCGACGAATAAAACCAGGAAGATAAAACTATTAATATTAGTGAAGATCCTAAACCTTAATAAAAAATATAATAAAAATAAACCGCCCGAATAATAATAATAATAATAATAATAATAATAATAATAATATAATACTAATAACAATATTAACTATATTAATAATAATAATGATAATAATAATAATAAAAAGATAACAGACATCAGTAATAACAATAAACCTTAACGATCATAATAATAATAACAAAAAATAAAATAAAATTACCAGTAATGATAATGCATAATGATAATAATGAAACCCAGTAAATTTAAAACTACCAATAATAATAATAATAATAATAAATAATGATAATAATAAGTCGCGGTAAATTAATAAACCACACTAAATAATGATGATTAAATAAGAGCGAACTACCAGAAATAAGACTTGTGTTTATGAATAGAATGAAAGATAACGGAAAACCACAATCTCAATTTCAGCAATTAGGACTCATTTAAGAGTGAATGGGTTCCGGGATAAGTAGTAGGCTAGTTCGCGAGAAGATAACGTGGAAGCAGTCCAGATAGAGGCACGTAGTATGTTAAGCCTATAGCGGAAGACGAATGATAGGTTCAATTAACCAGCAGTTATGCCAACATGGAGGGTAGAAATTATTTTAACATTGCAAGAAATAAGGAGTGACAACAGTTCAGATTAAGAGGGGAGGATGTGCATTATCCAACTTGGTTAAAAAAAAAAGAGAACGGAAGAGGGGCATGTGAACTTAGGAAATTTTATAAACTTTTTGAAACGCAGTGAAGAATAGGACAAGCGTTGAAAGATTTCCCCAGAATTATCGAGTGACAAACATGCAGAAATGATCGAAAACAAATTAATTTATTCCCATAGTAATTTAGAAGATGGAGGTTAGGATACTTCACCGATAGTTGGGTGTCTTAATCGATCTAGTGGAAAGTATTATCATATAAATTTGGGATTTCAAGGGCTACACTGAATATATTTCTAATGGAAATTACACACAATTATTATATTCGGCTGATCATGACACTTGACTGAGATGCATACAGGAGGGAACAGAGAAAGGATCTGCGGCCGAGATCCCTCCTCTGTACACCTTGATAGCACATCAGTGGGACTAGTGACCAGTTGAGAATAGACAAACACACACATGGGATTTGAAACTTATTTAAATAGTAAATGACCACTAGATCGCCTTAAGGCTCGCCAGACTTGGGCCTACAAATCACTCGGAACCATATAAAGATAAAAACGAGCGAATAGACTGTAACCTAGGTCAATCTTGGCTAAGCGATGTTAGGGAAATCACACAGAAACCCACAAGAAGTTAGAAGAGTAACAGATTTAGGATAGGAAGTAAGAGGAGGCATTCTATCTTGATGGAGGCCCGGCACATGCTAGAGCCACTGGGATAGAGATGCGAACAGCGACCCTTAGGAGGGAACAGTGCACAGACGAGAGAGACAGAGAAATAGGGAAGAGTTAGGGAGTGCGCAATCGGAAGGTGGGACACCCCCGTAATGAAAGGATCTGGAGTCACAGACCTCCTCGGTGATCCTGGGGCACTGGCCATAAAACCTTGCCGGCTTGGCACTGACGTTTAGGACCAGGGAACAACGGCAGGTAGAGCAAATAGGCATCGGAGAAATAGTGGCAAAAGACCACTTGGAAACAGAGGACAACAAGGAATTGAAAGAAAATATAGAATCTTTAGCAGAAGAAGGCACCCGAAGTAGGGAGCGTGTTAGGAAGCGTAGTGGGCAAGAACCGACCCCCGTCAAAGGGATTAGGGTCAAATTCATCCCTATTGACGCAGGCGATGTTCGGTGAGGTCACTAGCTTACCTAAGGGAATTTATGAGTCAGGGACTCAGGGAGCGTGTTAGGAAGCGTAGTGGGCAAGAACCGACCCCCGTCAAAGGGATTAGGGTCAAATTCATCCCTATTGACGCAGGCGATGTTCGGTGAGGTCACTAGCTTACCTAAGGGAAATTATGAGAGACAGTCGAAGTAGGGAGCGTGTTAGGAAGCGTAGTGGGCAAGAACCGACCCCCGTCAAAGGGATTAGGGTCAAATTCATCCCTATTGACGCAGGCGATGTTCGGTGAGGTCACTAGCTTACCTAAGGGAATTTATGAGTCAGGGACTCAGGGAGCGTGTTAGGAAGCGTAGTGGGCAAGAACCGACCCCCGTCAAAGGGATTAGGATCGAATTCATCCCTATTGACGCAGGCGATGTTCGGTGAGGTCACTAGCTTACCTAAGGGAAATTATGAGTCAGGCGACTCAGGGAGCGTGTTAGGAAGCGGAGTGGGCAAGAACCGACCCCCGTCAAAGGGATTAGGATCCAATTCATCCCTATTGACGCAGGCGATGTTCGGTGAGGTCACTAGCTTGCCTAAGGGAATTGAGGCCGGAGACGATGCCAGGAAATCCGCCGGTGGTGAGAAAGCGGAAAGAATACCGCGAAGAAAGACGTACGCACGGATAGAATATGGTCCTAACGGGTAGAAAACAAATACTAGCAAAATAACACCGGAAACACTAGTGCACTAGAGGGAACAGAAGGAAAATTGGGAAACGCACATACCTACGATTGTGCCATCGACAGGTAGAGCCAAGAGGAACAGATTGACCTAGGATGGAACGGGTAGAGGACGACCTAAAAACGAGAGGTTAAACACCTATGGTGGTGTAGATAAGTTTAAGCACATAAGCAGTCTAAAGTAAAGTAGAGCCCCTAGGATACAAGCAGAACAGATAGGAGTAGTTCCGAGTGAAAGAAGAAGTAAGGAGAGAACCCAGGAGTAGGACGGGGGTAAAATATTTCAGAGTAAGAAGAAGAAAAAATAAAATCGAACCCCAATAAATGATGATATGTATGTAATGGGAAATCAAGGAAATCCCGGAAGTAAGAAGTAGAAAAAAAAAGCAGGTTAAATACATGTAGATCAGGAAACAATCAAGGAATAAAGTATACGAACAAAAAAATAAAAGTATAAAAAGTTCAACAAATCAGCTATGAGAATTTGCCAATCAAACAAACAGTTCGGTGAGGTAAGAGTGTAAAGCACGCCGTATCAGAAGTTACGGCAGCAGAAGGGAGAATGAGGACAAGGACTCAGGTTACGTAACATCACGGTGACTTCTAAAATTGAATCAGTAAGGATTCAGAGGTTAAACTAAGTGGATTGATATATTAGCAGCAAGATCACATAGTCCGGGAAAATTAGACCAATGAAAAATGAAAACCTGAATCCCTGTCCAGACACAAGTAGCTTAAAAATCATATCTCAATTAAAGCACAATTAAGACTAGGAAAGGAGAGAGTTAAGAAATAGAGGCAGTTATTTCAGAAGTGGAGAAAGGAAAGAATGCTCTCAAACTCAGGACCCCTAGGAAACGATGACGTAAATTCAGGATACGAATATTAATTGGTGTTTGTAAGGACTAATTAGGCTTTGGTCAAGTAGCATTTACATGATAAATAAGTGTAGTATATGTCCTTCCAACTGATGTGAAGACGAGCGCACCCAGTCGAACCTAGGACTCTATTATAAAGAAAGGGACTAGATAAAACCCTTAGAATTAGGCAAAATTTAGGGCTGCAAAATACAGCAAAATATCGACCGATCTAATTATGGACATTATGTGTATATATACACCTGTAGAACTGTCAAATTGAAAGTTTTAGGGAAGATACAAAAATTATTTAGAAACTGATATTTGTTGATGATGGCTATACACAGAATTGATAGGCATGAGAGCACTTTTTTCCCGTTTTCCAGTTAATAAAAAACAAAAAAAAAAAATTGCAAAATGCAAATTTTGTTGTTTGTAACATTGAGATATGACTAACTAGGAGTAAATTTAGAGGAACTCAAACCTAGGGAAAATTATATATAAAAAAAGAAAAAAAATGTACATGGATGTTCAAAAAGAAAAAAAAAAAAAAAAAAAAATTTGTCGGGACATTTTGATTATAAGATAGGTGAGTCATCCCGATAAGCCCATAAGCATCAATGGTTTCATTTCAAAGGCCCAACTGAACCTATTAAGAATACATGGTGTAGACTCGTAGTAATTAAGAATAAACACAACTACAAAAAAAAACGAAGTAAACAAAAGAAGAACCATTAATGAACCTATTAAGAATACATGGTGGCACGAACAACGACTAGTAATTAAGAATAAACACAACTACAAAAAAAAAACGAAGTAAACAAAAGAAGAACCATTAAGGCAAGAAAGACACATTTTGGCACGAACAACGACTACACACATGCCTGGATAGACTATGCTCAAACTATATGAACACGACTGGGCCAACTAGAAGCGACGGAGGATGTTAAGTCACCTAGGACATTCCCCACACCACGAAACTTGGTCAGATCAGCTGATATCAAAACAAAAGGAGGAAGATAGGGTCTACGCGGGTACGACTTACTACATCAGGGATAGTCATTCAACATGGGAAATGTCCACCAGTCAATACGGTGCGACATGAGAGACCAAGCAAATACCTTAACCATATCAAACCGAACCTCTGATCGTCCGTGGATCATATAATAATTCCCAACCAGTATTATGAAAAAATTGGATAATAAAACACATAAATCCTATTAAACCTATCCCCCGGATAATCCATGGCTCCTAAAAGAAATTGCTGTTCTCGAGAACTTCAAAGGACAGACCCAGTATCCGGCATGGCTCTCTCCCGGACGAAGGAAGATACCATCATCGAACGTGGTCCCAGGCATCGGATTCAACCAGGGATGCTGCAATAGATCAGCATGAGCGCGGACATGCGCGGCGCCGAACAAGAATTAAGTGCTCAAGTTTCTCGGTGAACGGGCTAGTGGAAAAGCCGAGTGTTGTGAAGAAAGTGATAAGCTCAAATTAAATATTTTAGGAAAAAAATAATAATAAATAAAATTTTCGAATCTAAAGAAGTGTGCAATGAAAAACAAACAAAAACAGCAAAGGGAAAAGAAGAGGGAATAAGAATGTATAATTTGTGTTTCATGTATATTTTTTTGTTTCAGGTGCAGAGTGATAAGCTAATCCATTTTTTTCCCCCTGCTATCTAGCATGTTTTTAACACCAAATGACCGTGTAGCAATAAGATGGAGTAGGTAAACGTCATATGTCAAATGTTCCATATAGAAAGGAGAACTTCGGTAAAATACGAGGAGAAAATGGATTAACTTAAGCACAATATTTCACCGTACATAATTATTTAAAGAGTGTTCATGTTGCATTTCTTGTTGTACACTAGTATTTTGGAAGGTGTCAAACCTGGGGAAAGGAAAAGGAGCTACACTGTAAGATCTAGGTAAGAGAAAAAAAAAGGTGATCTCTAGAGCATGGGGTGTGGTCAAACGAAATTTCAGGAAGATTTTATGGGGAACAACATACTATGGTTTATGATAACGGCCTGAAAAGGGTTTTTTCTTTAAAAATCCCTTTGTCAGGTTTGAGGAAGGGGGAGTCTGTTATAAATAGGATAATTTAGGATAATTTAGGACTAGATATTTTAATTAATTATTTTAAATAGTATTAATATTATAGGTTTCATATTAGTAATATTATAGGTTTCATATTAGACAGAATATGTAATCAGATTTACCTTGACTAGTACAGTTAGGTCTATATCAAATCATATACAGTTACAGTTGAGGTTCTGGAAACATCCAAAAACGAAATATAGCCTAAGGATGAGAAGGTCAAGGTTTTCGCATTCGAAAGACAGCTGGACAAATGTACCGTTAGGGCCTATGAACTTACTATGCTTGGTGGAAGAGAGAGAGATTACAGTTAGGCCATCAGAATGGGAGTGATATAAGCGAAAAGTGACTGAACGGGAGAGTTGTAGTTGTCAGTTTAGCAGGGCTGTGGTAAGTCTGCACATGTTATTCTTAATAGGATAAAATAGGGGCCTTTAGAATAAAATCAAGATGGATAGGTTCAGAAATAAATTCAAGTAGTATGACGTAATATGGGTTGACCTCTCTCTCTTTCCCTCCCCCCATGAATATGTATTAGAATAAGTTAGGCTAATTTATTTATTTGTAATTAATTGTTCTTATAATTGTTAAATATAGATGGTTATTTAATTAGTTATTTATTTGTCTCGAATACCCTCTACTATAAAGTCATCAGCCATGCCGCTCGGCTAACGTAATCCGTAGGTAAATCACACTAACTTACCGTTCACTAGTAATCCATGTTCCAAAGGTCCTTTATGCCCTAATATAGCTACCCCTAACTGTAACAATATATATATATATTGCATGCATGTCAGCAGAAAGCGCATGCGATAGATAACATAAAAACATTTGTAAATATTGATTTTACCACAAAAAAAAGGAAAACACTGTTTGCACTTTAAACAAATTATTTTCTAGGAAATGACTTTGCAGAAAAATATAATTGACATATTTACATCATAGGACATCAAATTAAATAATACCTATAACGTTGGTTATAAATTTCTCCACTAGGATGCATTGTTACAAGATTGCGATCCTTTGCCAATAAATAATATTATGATCTGGTTACAGTGATGAACAAAGGAAGGAAATGAAGCGCACCAATCGTTTCTCATTTGTTTTCAAACATCGCCGTTTACATCAAATATATAAATATTTTAAAATAACTATAGTTAAATAATGATTTGTGAGTAAACAGCTTAATTTTATTCGTTAAATAGTCCTAACAAATGCCACTTTTGATTTCCAAATTCTCTAGATAAATTCACTCTAGATAATTTGGAAATCACTCGTGGCATTAATTATGATTAACACCTCAGATAATTATTTAAAAAATAAAGATGACTTGCTATTTGATGAGGAAGCAGTTTGATTTAACAGTAATTGAGATGCTTTTCTTTTGTTCACATTTAAAGAGCCCGCAAATGTTTCTCGCGTATTGTGAAACGTTTATCTGCAGCAACTTTAATTTCGCACACCTTGCAAAATAGTGCACTCCCATCAGTAGAAAATATTTGTTCACCGAATTCTGTTAACATACTGTCTTAAACGGATGGCACTAGACACTTTTTGTTTGGCATTTGCACTGCACGAAAATGAACACAACCATACAGAAACCCTACTCTCGTGAAACAGACGGAAATATTACAAATCGAAGGTTCCTGCATAGAAGGGGTAGGCCCGAATCAATCCACGTGGAGGCAGATCACAGTGGTATCACGTGATATTGAAGCAACGCACTGTGGTTTCTCACTGACTTGCCTGAGCACAAAAAATAAAATAAAAAACATAACCAGCGGGCCCTGGTTCGATGCCCGGTCCGGACAGTTTTTCTGGGTGAGGTTTTTATCGGGGTTTTTCCTCACCTGTAAGACAAATGTCAGGAAAAATTTAAGGCCCAAACGGTCCCCGAAATCATATGGCCATCGCAATCATCATCATTCATATTCATCTTAGGATTAGGGACTCTCCTGGCGCACCATTATCACATCATCACCCATCATATCATCGGGGCAACGTAACCCCGCCTTCCAGGCGCCCCAACCTCAGAAGTGGGTTACAAGTACGCCATGCCAGGAGAGAAACCAGGAATGTCGAAAGACAAACCTGGGGCAATTGAAAAAAAAAAACATTTAACCATAGATTATTTAAAAAGTGACGAATAAAAGTACGAAAGGTAATTAAAATGACCTAAAATAACTAATAAAATTTTTAAAATGACTTTATCAGAAAAAAGTGGAAAAAATGCTTTTTAATGACCTATAAAAACCTCATATATCTAACATATTTATTGCACAATGCACTTGATTATTAATCTGCATCGTCTCTGACAACTCACAACAAGATGGTATTTCATCAAAACCCGGGCCCTAATAATAATAATGATAATACTAATGATCCCCTATAATTGTATGCCTATGGTATAATGAAGACGTCGGCTATTCATGCCTATAACACCATCACAGGGACAATGAGATTAGATTAAACGAAATGGATGACATCAGTGTGGAGTAGTTTTATAATTACGTTTTTGGCAGCGAAAACGGAAGAAACCATGAGAAAAACCTATCCAGACAACGATTCATCAGTCACGAATACCACGTGGAGTATCGAGATGCGATATCAAGACCGAGAGATGTAGGACGAGTGACTAATCATTTGCTTTGCGGAGTTGCAAATAATAATAATAATAATAATAATAATGATAATAATAATAATAATAATAAATACCTGTGTATTGCGAGTGTAACCGTAACCAATGAATCGCTCATCATGAGCCGGGACGGTGTCAGGAGCCACGTAGAATGGCTCATAGAGGAACTCGAAATTGGTTACATTATGACTTATGTGTACTGCATCGACTTCATTCCCCGCAGTCGACTGCCACCTGTAGAAAAACAAATAGTATAATGCCTCGTTGGTTAGTAAAAACAATTTTACATAGACATCGCCTTATTATAATCAGGTTGCCCTAAATCAATTTTTTTTCTGTGTCCATGACGCTCCATTACCTCTTTCGTGTCAGTTTCACACATACAATTGTGCATTTTTTGGTCAGTAAGTGTTTAACCAATTTTATCAAAACAGTGCTATTATTGTGAATTGCGTAGTATTCAACAATTAATTGAGCTCCCCCTCCCGAAAAAATGTTAAGAGGGTACACGTCAATGATAATATTTTTGAGGAATATTCCACAATGCAGTGTTTTTCTTTCAACCCAAATTGACTCGTCGCCAGAGGTTCCTGTCTAAAGCATCTTCTTCCCTCAAATCTCTAGCTTCCGTACTTCTCTTCACTCCATCCATCCATCGTTCTCTTGGCCTGCCTCTTCCACTTCTTCCATTAGTTTTCTAAGTAAGGATCTTGTTTGGTATTCTCTCTTTTTCCATTCTTATGAGGTGTCCATACCACTTCAAACGTTTTTCTTCTATTTTCCTAATTTTTTTCAACTTGCATAATTTCCCTTATTGTGTAATAATGAAAGATAATAATAATAATATTAGTAGTAATATGTAGGAGAAATTTGACAGAAACAGACACACAAGATCGGGAAGTGTGGAAGAAAACAATTGTATATTTTGGTTCAGGATACCTGTGTAAATAACAGAAACAATCCTGAATAAAAACATAATATTAATAATAACAAAATAATAATAATAATCGTTTTATTAGGAATTTCTCTACAATACAGTAAAATTTGCAATGGGTTGTAAGAAAACCACTCTTCCGTACATCCCTATTCTCTGCAACATTCTTTATTAATCTTCTGCACACTACATTTCTATGCAATTCTTGAATTCGCTGTTTTTTTATCTCTCCTTTTTTCAGCTGCCCTCTGCTTCATAATAATAATAATAATAATAATAATAATAATAATAATAATAATAATAATAATAAACATAAAAAATTGACACAACGTCTTCGTATCAGTTTACACATAAAATTGTGCAATATGTGCTAAGAAGTGTTAAACATGTTTTGTCAAAACAATGTCATTATTGAGAGTTGGAGATTATTCTCTATATTCTACAATGACATAACAGTTTACTGTTGGGCCTTTGTTAGGAATAACTAGACCAATTTAATTTAGTAACGCTTATTTCCCTACAGATGCCATGACTGGTATGCAGTCAACATTCCGACCCAATACAACATCTAAAAGGCAATTAAGAAATTATTAGGATGAAGAAGGTCAGTAAATTTTACTTAAAGGCCGCTTCATTCAGTCGTTAGATTATTTTATGAGCATGAAAATCTTCAGACTTGGGACCCACGGTCTTAAATTCCCTCCCGGAGGACTTGCTCATTGGATTTTTCCTTCGACCCAGCCGGTTTTGAACCCGCGAGTTCGGGACCAGAGGCAAGGAACGTAACTAGTCTACCGCGGCCGACGAATTGGGTAGTAACTAAAATGTAATTGAGTCCCCGAAAGATAAAATAAATAAATAAGGAAGAGTGATAGGCGAGAGGGCAAAAAGAGAAGAAGAAGAAGAAGAAGAAGAAGAGGAAGAAGAAGAAGAATGAAGAAGAAGAAGAGGAAGAAGGGGAGAAGAAGGGGAAGAAGAAGGGGAAGAAGAAGGGGAAGAAGAAGGGGAAGAAGAGAAGGGGAAGAAGAAGGGGAAGAAGAAGAAGAAGAAGAAGAAGAAGAAGAAGAAGAAGAAGAAGAAGAAGAAGAAGAATAAGAAGAAGAAGAAGAAGAAGAAGAATGAAGAAGAAGAAGAATAAGAAGAAGAAGAAGAAGAAGAAATAAGAAAGAAGAAGAGTAAGAAGAAGAATAAGAAGAAGAAGAAGAATAAATAATAAGTAAAGATAATAATAATTAATAATAATAATAAATAATAATAATAATAATAATAATAATAATATAATAATAATAATAATAATAATAATAATAAATAATTAATAATAATAATAATAATAATAATAATAATATAATAATAATAATAATAATATAATAATAATAATAATAATAATAAATAATAATTAATAATAATAATAATAATAATAAATAATAATAATAATAATAATAATAATAATAATAAGAAGAAGAAGAAGAATCAAATAACGGTATGGCGGCTTCAAAGAGGCAATAAAAGAATCTCTTTCACTAGCTAGCAGAAGGCAGTTCAGGAAGGCACATTGTTAGCGTGAGGCAGATAGCATCCCGGCCTATTCTCTAGAATTTAATCACAGGATTACGCTTAAAGTCGATGGGACAAATCCCCGAATCGAAAACCATGAAGAATATTTCCCGATTCTAATATTCCGAAGTGTACAAACACTGGAGATTATTAACCGAATTTTCGCCGCGAAAAAATGTATTTTTGTTTCCAAACATCTTATTTGTTTTGGAACTTGACGCAAGAATTGTAAGTGCTGATTATAGGGGATTAAAATTTCAACTTTTATGCAACATAAATGCTAAAATAGAATTTCGTCCAAACGGAAATATTGTGATTGCCAAAATGTACGTAAGTTACCAAAGAAGAGGAATTACAATTGGATACAGGTTTTAGAAGGGTTAAGGAATTACCATTTCCCATGCCCAAAAATGAGACGCAACATATAATCAATTATTTAAAAATAAGTTAGTATGATTATTGGTGTCTTATGTGCTGCATTTAACACTGAAATCATTAGGAGTCTTGATCTCCAGTACTTCGAAGTTTCCTGTTAAACAAGTCAATATGTATGGTGAATGAACATGGCGAAAAACTTCAACAAATTTGATGAAGAGCGAGATTTTTAAAGTTGCTTCATGCCCATTCGCATTATTACTGGAATGAGAAAATTTTGGAAAATCCGTCACGCAGAGTTTGTCATCAAGTCGAATGTAATGTCCAATTTTCTGGTATGCGGAATATGTCCTTCTTTTATTCATTACATTGAATCGTATAATGTTACATTGCGAGAAAACAAACATGTTCGCTACTAGAGCAAGGTTTTAATTTCGGTTTTAAATTAAATACCCACATCTAGTGGTTGGATTTCTCGTAGTAATTATTTGAATTTGAAGGATAACGAACTCGAACTAATATTTTAATCATATGTCGAGTTTGGATTCGAAAAAAAATATGAAGGGCGTTATAGCTTCAGATATATGCATTGCCATCGTCTATTTCGGTATCTATTAGATAGGATCGATAATAGCGAGGTTGGGAAGTAGTTTTTACAGAAGTGAGGAAAATGTTTAAAAACCGAGGGATAGCGAGGTTTTTAATTTCAGAGACTCTGTAAAACACTTCGCAAACGTGCGTTGTACATTTTTTTCGGGATGGTGGTTTCAAAATAATAAATAATAGTAAAATAATAACATCTTTAATATTACTAAAGAATATTTTAGAAATATTAAAAAATTGTGAAATTGAAAAATCAGCAATTGCAGCACATAGTTTGTTAGAACATCATAAAATTAATAGAGATGCAACACTTTTGAAACAATTGAATAAACCGTTAAAATTAACAGTTTGGGAGAAGATATTCATTCAAAAGAATAAATATCGATCAATGAACTTCCTGTAGAAAAAAAGTTGACTTCACAATTTATAAACCCAACCAAACATGGCAGCACTAGAGGTAACCATGGAGAAATCAACAAACACAGAATTTCAACTGTTGGAGTCACGACTGAAGATGAATGAAAAATTTATTCGAAACCAATGGTCTCAAAAAAAATTTGAAATCGTATGAGGTGAGTTATTAAAAATATGTTCTCCACTCAATATTAATGATATAACCTCATAATGTTTACTTCCCAACATTAATTGTATTATAATAGCATCTTTGTTGGAAATATGTGCGTCCATTATAAACAACTGACTAAAGTTAGCAGTATGGTCATTAGTTGAAACTACAGGAGGCCGTGACACCAATCAGTGATAAATGGCGGCAAGTAGTATTTGTTTTATATTATTTCAAATAAAGTTCAATTAAAATGAAGTAATTTGTTTCGTATAATGTATATTAACACTACCTTTTGGGTATTTTTTGTATATACACTGTATGTAGTATACATAGAGGGCAGTGGTTTTATTACCTACACGTGGTTTGTGGTATGTAATATTACAGTAGGCTATAGTTAGTTAGGTTGCCAACCCCGAAATGTAGGAAGTTGAACTTTTATTGCTGTAAGTACGACAAATCGCGCAAAAAAGAATTAAACAAATGTTCAAATTTTGTTCGTAAGAACAATCTTAATAGTTTTCATTACTTCGTGATGAAGTAATTAAGAAGAGAAAGACGACGAGACCGACCGATACCAGGTTGAACTTCGGTTGTATCGAAGAGTTCGTGCAGTATGCAAGGAATTTAGTTTTCCTTGTATAAAAGTCGCTCGCCGAGTTGCTCATGCAATATTTGCCGCACTGACAATAGATAAAAAATATACGAACCAATTCAGTGCTGTGTTTTTCAAAATGCGTATGTTATAGTAGAACTGTACTAGTGGCGTAAGATGCATTGTACCCCACTGAACAGATTTTTAATGCCATTTATGTATGAAACTAAAGGATCGAAAACTTTACACAAAGAGAGGCGCGCCTACACTACGTCCGGGCCTGGTATAAAAGATTGCTGTTGAAATACGTTTACCTCAATAAAATGGAGGCAAAACCAAACTTGATTTCATTTCACGCGTAGCGTAGGCTCCAACTTTAAACTGTAATTTCATTGTAAGTAAATGTATTTAAAAAGTTTGGGTTCATTAGTTTTCGGGTAATTGTATTTCAGGGGGGGGTTGAGGAAAGTTAGTTCGTTGAAATCACATTGGGGGGAAAGTCAGTTTAGGGGGAATCCCCAGATTTCAACCTATAGTCCATCCGCAGTGTTCCCGGCCCTGACGTCTTACGACAGTGGTGCCGATATGGACATTCAATGGGAGGTATCACTTTATGTACCGCACGGAATATTAAATCATAACGGTTAGCAGAAATACAGCCGACAACATCGCAGCAATTTCAAACCTTACTAGCTTCGTCAAGAGCAGTGATTGGTTGTGGCAGACGTACACTCCCACTTCAACTGTTTCCTTGTTGGCAGTAGAGGGCGAGTTTCTCCCTTTACCCCTCTTACAACCTAAACATCAGGGCCGGGAACTCAGCGGCTGGACGGTAGTTTACTTAATCTACTTCAGTCCTTCTCGTACCAAGTATTGTGTAGGCTCAGTTGTCACGAGACGGGGCTGAGGGAAATTCGTTCTAAATCTATACCGAAGGAAGAATTTCTATGATTTATCAGATATTTGAAACTAGGGCGCTGGGATGTCAGTCAGACGTGTTTATCGTTACACCTCAAGCGATCATACTGTGAGTATAGTGGGAAAATATCTCTAAATATAATATTGTTGTATTAACTTGTTTTATCTATATTCCCCGTTCTTCACGTGTGGGGATTGGGGCGCTCCCTAGTGGAAGTGTTTCAACCAAGCTAATTTAGTTACGTTTATTTGCTCATAGATGTCAGCGAGTGATATGAGATCGGCATATTGCATCACTGAGACACTTATTGGTCAACTAAAGATATTACTTGTTTGGGCAGCAATCGATAAATTTTGCTCAGAGACTTCTTTATTCAGGATATGGTTCTTTTACGAGTCTGAAAATGTTTAGACTCGGGACTCACGGCTGAAAGTTCCTCCCGGAGGACTTGACTCTTAGATTGTCCATCCTAAAAATCCATCGACACCTGTCGAATTTGAACCCGAGTCCGTCAGAACTAGAGGCAAGGAACCTAATCACTAGTCGACCGTGGCCGACTATTAACCTATTAAAAACTCTCATATGTAAGTGGAATGTAGAGACCAGTAGTTATCAAATAACATTGTTTCTTCTTCTTCGTCTCGTTTTAGGCTTTTTGCTAGCCTGTCCCGGCTCCAAATTGCTGCTCTTTTCGTCTTTCCTTTGTTTTTTCCAAACTACTTCTTCCTCTTGGTGAATAGTTATATGCTGCTTTTGGTATTTTGTTCTCGGTCATCCTTGCTAAGTGTTCTTTCTAGTTTTTCTGTACTTCACTATTGTTGTGATTAATTCCTCTACTTTTAGTGTCTGAGGAATTTAATTTCAGCAGCTTGAATTCTGGCACATTGTTGTGTTGTCACTGTCCGTGTTTCGGATCCGTAAGTAATAATAGGAACTGCCATTGTCTTGTATAATTTAATTATATGGTCTCTTCTGGCTTTATTTTTCAAAGTTCTTTTTAGTGTCCCTGTTATATAATTAACCATTTAAAAATACTTAAAAGCTCCAAAGAAATAACAATACTGATTTCTTAAAACATGTTCATAATTATTAGTAGGACTATTTTATTTAGCGACGTTCTTTAACAAATAGGTCATTAAGATCGCTCTTGAAATCTGAGCGTAAAATGATCGGCAGATATTGCTCAGACATCTATTTTCAGTCTGGAAATTCTTACGTGCCGATCTATGACGCAGGTTTAATAATTTCACTTTCCTTCCGAAGAAAGCCATACTCTGACTTTTTAAGTCCTGAAAAAATGTGTCGGCCTCTGCAAGAAACCGAAGTCGAGTATGATAATCGCCAGAACTCTCACCCCGTCGAGAATCAATCCAGGTAGTCGGAGTGACCATGCCAAGTCCGATGGATTTGCTAGAACGTTTTCCGCCAGTTTATTTTATGTTCTTACTTATTTATTTCCGAAGCGTTTATTTACAAGCTTCATCACCACATGTATGAAGATCATTTCGCATTACCCAGGGTGCACCGCGAAGAGTGATCTCTTTACACCCCAGTAATTAGTTCTCCTTTGTGACTCCAATTCAGCTATACAGGCAACCTACTGGCCAAAAGGTTTTGACTGCAAAGAATGCTAATGACATTATTACTGACTTTCGAAAATGTGGTGAAGAAGTTGTCCTCCAATGACTACCCTCCCACTGTGGAACTGCCGGAAATTAAACAGTTGATTTCCTCGCCAAAAAAGGATCTCGCATTGAACAATTGCCTGAATCTAAACCAACACCTTACTCCTCAGTGAAACGCCACATAAAGTTAAAATCCAAAATAATGAATGGCAACAGACTTCAAACAGTGGCCAGAAACAAAAAATGTTAATACCTAATAAATATTATTGATGTACCAGACATACCAAGAAAAACAGCAGTAGCACATTTTAGAATGACAACGGGCTACGACTGTCTGGCAAAACACCTTCACAAAATCAATGTTCTGCCTTCACCGAAATGTATTTTATGTAATTACACAGATGAAGAAATGGACGAAGATCATCTGAACTACTGTATCGCTGTCAAACATGAAGATTCTAAGACCTCAAAGTATTGAAGAGCAAGACTTCTAATGACTTCAGTGTTAGATGCAGCACATTAGACAACAACTACTTATTTATTTCCACATATCAAAACCTATTGCATGTCCCGCCGTGAATCGAATCCGGGTCGCCCAAGTAAAAAATAGAGACAACCGACCAAGCCACGGTGACGGGCAATCCATCGAGATAGCAGGTCTCCGCCTATATTTGTAATTCATTAAATGTGCATTTTTAGTTACGTTTTCTCGACATTCTTCATAGAAATTCAGAATTTTTGGCTGAGTAATGTGATCATTTTTGTTTATGCGTCGTCACTTGCTCTTACAAGTGATTATTAATAAGACTTTCCTTGATCAGCAATGTTATTGTATCTTGTTCCATCCGGAACGCTTAATTAAGCCTCAAGGATTCCGATTAGATGATAAGGCATGTTTCCTTCTCTCCCTATTCCGACATCTCACGTTCCCGCTAATCTTGGAATCACAACAAAGTTCTTATCTTTATAAAATAAATAAAGTAATCAAATATATATTTATAAAATAACTAAAGAAGAAAAATTCAAAATCCCAGAAATATTAATTCTGTTCAGTAAATAAATAATGCAATTAAAATTAATTCTCATAACTTCCAACTAAATAAGCTATTACATTTATAATATAATATTTGCATAAAAGTGTAGGACCTACGTTATATTAACAGAAAAGTGGTTCGTAATAATAATATGTAGACCATGAACGAATTAAACATACAATTTTAAACCTTAATTCGCATAAGTAATAATTAGAAACATTTCACTACATAGTGTTCTATACAGAAATGTTAATCGGATCATTAGATTCTCTGTTTGAAACAACAAGTAGTAATTTCCTAGAGTTTTAGTCTCATAGACGTTGGAAGATTTTGCCTTTAAGGAGAAATTCCAGTTATATGGATTGCTAATATTATTAACGCAATGCTGTTTGAAGTAAACATTGATTCAAAATGTAGTATTCCCAATAACTAGTATATTAATAATATGTATTATATGAGACTTTATTACTGCGTAAATTTTTAAGAATGCACATTTTACTTTCAAGATAAAGAATTTAATATCATTAATGGATAATGAGCATTAGAGGCGCGAAAAATCCTCAAAAATGGTGACTATTTCAAACAACAAAACCGAATTCTTGAATCTAAAAATTTTTGTTTTCAACGAAAAATAAGAAAATTTGGCCTGTAAGGGTTAAGGATAATCAAAAGAGGTGCAGTTTTCTTATCATTTAAAAGTTAATGTCAAAGCTAAATTATTTTGTAGTATACTATATTGCATATTTTATTTATAAAACCTAGACATTCATATAATACTTTTTAAAGTTAGTAACAATTATGTCCTTATATGTAGTAAGTTTTTGAGATGTGGATATGGAGAAGAATGAAACGTATAAAGTGGACAGACAAAGTAAGAAATAAAGATGTTCTAGACAGAGTGGGTGAAAGAAGAACAATGCTGGAACTCATAAATAAGAGGAAAATAAATTGGATTGGCCACTGGCTAAGATGAAACTGCCTGCTGAAGGATGTTTTAGAAGGAATGGTCAACGGAAAGAAAGTTAGAGGCAGAAAAATACATCAGATGATAGAAATATTAAAATAAATGGTTTGTATGCATATACAAAAAGGAAAGTTGGCTTAAGGAAAGAGTGGAGAATGCTTTGCTTGCAGTGAAAGACCTGCTATTGAGCAGAACACTATGAATGAATGTAGTAAGTTAATGTTATTTCTTGAATATAAGTAACGCTAGTTGTGTGTTTATATATTAAAGTTATGATAATGTGGCTTTCTCCAACCAGGACTAACCTATTTTACAAATGTAATTATTGTATTATGTAATAAACAAATTGTCAAAATGTCAGTAATAATAACATTAATAATAATAATAATGATAATAATAATGACTTATAGAAACACACACACAAATATACATATATATATATATATACACATATATATATACATATAGTTTTTTTTCATCCATCTCCCAAAACGTTGTCTTCAGACATAAGAGTTGAAAGTTTATATTAAAAAATCCATCTGGCTGTTTGCATGCGAAGACAATTTATGTAATCAATGCCGTGGAAGTATTAAATCTTACATTAAAACCTTACGTATTTTAATAACATAAATTTTCATTTTTTCATATAATTTTACAGAAATAAGCGCTGATTCGTTAATTTTTTTAAATGAAGGGAATTTTTTTCTGTAAGCGAACGTAAATTGAATAATAATTGTTTATAATAATTAGACAAAGTATATAATTTCTGATGATAAAAGACAAATTGTTTTTACAGATTAAAAAAATGTATACTACATCAAGGACACGATCTGTCATTTATTAAGAGTCATATATATATATATATATATATATACAGGGCTTCCAATATAAAACCGGACACGCCTCACGGGGTTTCACCCGTCAGGCTGCGCTCTCTCCTCATCCGCATTTCACTCTGCCAGCCGCAGAGTGTCCGGTTTTATACTGGAAACCCTATATATATATTATTCGAATACTGTATTGAAGTTAAAGATATAATTAATTGACCTCTTTTACAACGATAAAAATATACTGTGTATAGATTTTTACCTTGAGAAGTTAGTTGCGAACTGATTATAGATGAACACCCTGTGGTGAAAAGGCCTGGCAAGTCCTTTCTTGGCAAGTCTTATTAGGTCCGATTTATTTCGAGGGAAATGAACCCTCTCATCAAGTTCGTAGGTCGGTATAACATAGGCGCACATACTTTTACACTTGGCATTCTTGAGAAACACATCAAGTCCATCAGCCAATCTTGCACTTGGTATTATATCCACATCGGTAAGGAAGACATACGAACTCTGACAATTTCTTCTTGCTAAATTACGTAAATGATTCTGCGGATATGCTGATTTTATCCTCCACTTCCCTGTTTCTGGTTTACGCAAACGCATTAGCCCTGACAAAGCTGCTTCCGGCCTTCTACAGTCTAATTTAGGTTTCATCAGAAATTCTGACCGGAAGTGTGTTGGTGGTCGTTCTTTTGGATATGCCAAATGAAAACTCACGCGATCTCGTACGACAGGAAAACATCGCCTCAAGAACGCTATGTACAACTGGAGAAGATGATATTCGTCCCCAGCTGCAAAGACTGCAGCCGATATTGGCCCAGTCCAATGATGAGCAACTTGAACAAGAGATTGTAGCTTTTCTAACGAACTTTGAGTAGCCAGACAAACTGAATACTTCTCCGAGAGCTCTGCATAGCGTTCTCCAGGCAATGCAAAATCGAAGAACTTGTAAAGATGTCTTGAATCCCATCTTCCCAAGCGAAGATCGATGTGGAATATGCTGGTGTTTGTTGTGGCAGAATTTGATGAATGCGATTTCGTTGCAGAAGAAGTTGATATGTTGACAGGACGACATGGTGGAGGGGAAGGCGGTGCAGATTGCGTAGCTTCCGAAATGCGAGTTTCCTGGAACTGTTGTTGCTGAAGACGAACTGGTTGAACTTGAGGGGCAGGTTGTCTGGTACAGTCTGTTGAGTGTAGCAACCTCACAGTCAGCAGAATGTTGGAGAATGTGAGGATGAGCACACTCACAATGCTCAGGTTCCACAGTCGACACCCAATCTATAACAATAAAGAATAAACAAATATATTCTTATTAGATCAACTTTTACTCCTGGTTTGTACCAGAACATGCCATCAAATCTTCAGAGGATGAAGAATCCCTACAACTCATAGATATTAATAATTCTTTACTTTATTCTGATGTACTATTATTAGACAATAGCAAGGAGATACACTGTATTGGGATACACTACGAAACTAGAGCTGGAAATAAATTTCAATAAAACCAAATGTATGGTCACATATATAGATATATTATATATTTGGAATGGACAGTTTAATGACAAATGAGGGAAATTTTAAAGTAGTGATTAAATTCAAATATCTAAGAATAACAATTGCACACAGGATCAAGAATCTCAAAGAAATTAAACGTAGGCTCGATTTTGGAAATTCATGTTATTATGGAATTCAATTACTCTTGTCGTCTGAACTACTATAATATTACATAATGCTAGAAATCAGATAGATAAAATGATTTATCATAAGTAATGTCACGAGTGATTTCCAATTTATCTAGAGGATTTGGAAATGAAGAGTGGCATTTGTTAGGACTATTCAACGAATAATATTAAGCTGTTTACTCAAAAGTCATTATTTAAATATAGTTACCGATATTTTTAAATATTTACATATTTAATGTAAACGGCGATGTTTGAAAACAAACCAGAAATGAGAGGTTATGTATATTCACTGCAAATTCATCATGTTTTTTATTGCCAAATAGGATTGCAATATTGTTAGAACGCACTCTAGTGGAGAAATAATGACACACATTTAACTGTATATTATAATCAACATTATAAGTAAATATTTTTTTTAGTAAACATCCCAGTAAAATCAAAGAATCTGTTCATTATTTGTTTTATACAAAGTATTTATTGGAGAAAAGTAATGCTATGCGCTGTTCAGAATATTAAAAAAAAGAGGAGCTTTCTTTAACACAAAAGAAGGAGTTAATAAAGAGAAATCGATAAAGAGCGAGGTAAAACACGACTATTATTGGTTGTAAAACAAAATTCACAGAAACGTGATTGACTTCCACCTGGGACATCAGTTTAATTGTCAGAATAATTTTACTAAACGTATGTAAAATTTTGTTCTGTTCTGATAGGTTTTTGAAGTTATGTTTTCTCACCACTCACAATAAGCTCTCTAATTTATTTATTGTACTGAGAAAAGTATTTAACTGATCCACAATTAATTTTTTCTTCCAAAACTTCGTGTTTCTATAAGATCTGGAATGCTGTGGATACTTAAAAGTACTCCTATACGCAAAACCAAAATGAAAATCACATAAAACTTTAAGTTTTACTTTTATTTAATTAAATAAAAACAAAAAAAGTGTTGGAGATACATTTTACCTACCGTACGTAATTTAAAACTTTTTTCGTGCGTACGTTAGGTATACCATCCACCACAGATATTAACGGAAAGTATACATCTTTTAGAGTGGATGCAGCTCTATTCGATATTCCTCAAAGTCGAAAATTAACCTTCGATTTTTTATTTGTCTATTTTTTGTATTTTTCTTTGAAGAAAAAAAAAGTAACTCATTCAAGAAGAAAAATTATCGTGTAGAATGCGTTTTTTAATTTTGAGCAATTTTCACATTTTTATTTTTGTAAGGGTTATATTATCTTTGATAGTCAACCACTTTTCTCTGATTACTTATTCTCAAAAATTGAAGAAGTCGCTTTCAGTGACTATTTAACTCATGTCCCAAATGGGAGTCAATGACCAATCACGTTTCAATGATTTCTGTTTTACAACCAATCAGAGTCGTGTTTCACCAAATATTTATCAGTGTTATAATAACCATATTAAAGAAAGCTCCTCCGTACAATATTGCGTTCCTTTGGCAATAAATAGTATGATCTGGTTGCAGTGATAAACAAAAGAAGCAGTAGAAGCGTACCTATCGTTTCTCATTTGTTTTCAAACATCGCCGTTTACATTAAATATATAACTATTTTAAAATAACTATAGTTAAATAATGATTTGTGAGTAAACAGCTTAATTTTATTCGTTAAATAGTCCTAACAAATGCCACTCTTGATTTCCAAATTCTCTAGATAAATTCACTCCTCACTTCGTGAGTCGTGAATTTATCGATAATTTGGAAATCACTCGTGGCATTACTTATGATAATTAATTCTTCACTGTTCTTAAAAATTTTAATAAAATTGCTGGCTGATTATCAAAAAATTCCAAATTTTAATTCATGTTAATTTTACATGGCCACTGGTGTTCAAAGAATTAAATAAGAAATAAAAATTATATGCGAGATGTGATAGTCATTACACTGGTCAACAGTGGTTTTGTTGCCCTTGATATAAGATTAATTTCGGATATATTTATGCTCACAATTCATGAAATTATTAATGATTGGAAGATTTGCTCTGTTTTTTAATCTTTATTTTCATTTTACACTACAAAAATCGGAAAATATGAAAACATATAACAGATATACTTATAATGTCAATTGTTTTTTGAAAAATTAGTATGCACTGACGTAAATAGAAAGAAAAATATGGAAAACCCATGTTATACTTCAGTGAAACGCCTTTTATAAGATTTTCTTCTATAATTTTTTAGGAGACAATCTCTATTTAAAACCAGCAGTAATCTGCCATCATGTGACGGTCCCATCTACCCTGATACCTTTCCTGCATTACTTTTAGATCCTAGTGCAAGCGCACTCCCTGTTCGTCGCTATAATTTCCTAAATTATCCGGAAATCTATCCAGGTGACTATGGAGAAAGTGTAACTTTATACTCATATTTGCTCACAGAATCTTGAAGCTTATCAACATGTTTTGCACAATTTCTTTATAAGTTGGTGCTTTATTGTTACCTAGAAAATTTTCTACTACCAATACAAAACCCTTCCAAGCTTCACTTTCCGGAACAGTCATAACTTTGATAAAATTTGCGTCTTTCATCAATTGCCGAATTTGAGGACCATCAAATATTCCGCCTTTTAACTTTTACTCACAAGGCTTATGAAATTTTCTACAAACGTATTTGAAACATTTTCCTTCCTTGTCCAACACTCTGACGAATTGTTTTATCATATCCAGATGTACGTCGTTGAGTACTTTAATTTTGTCAAATAACTGAGATCACGGCCGATGTGCGGAGTGAGGGGTGTGAGAGTGGGGATCACGTGATGTTTGTATATGCAAAAAAAATGCGCTGAAATCAAATCATGACTGGAAACATAAATTTTATTAGTAACAAGCCGTTTACTGTTTAAGATATAAGATACGCAAAATTCATAAAAACTAGAGCACATTCAGCACTTTCATGAATATATTCGTAAACTGTGAACTTGAAGTCATAGAAATTCGCTGAGATATCCAGGGTAACAATTTTTTTTTGTAGATCTGTGTTATTATTGCATTTAGTTTTCGCCATGTTACCTTTTAGTTATGCTCAACATGGGGTTCACGTCGTTGTTTTTTGACATCAGACCGAAGGGGCGTAGTACCCGTTGGGGCACACTCGAAATAATAATATAAATGTAAGTCGCTTGTGTTGTTCATTATTGAGTGAAACTAATGAACTTCATCTGTTGCAATTTACAACTAAGTACATGCGTTAAGTATCGAAATTAAAGCTTATCCTGCAATCACTGAAAACAGTTTATTTGTAAGTAGGCAAGGTAAAATGACGGCGTCTATACTCCGTACACTAATTGAACATTCACTGTTATGGGGCTAAAAATGAATGCATTTGTCATGTTTTAATATGATTTTCATGTAAGAATAACTGTCTTAAGTAGTAGTTACACCGTGAATAATGCCGTTGGTAGAGCACAAAGCAAAATCGCAGTTGAAGAGGAACTGTTTAAATATTAACAGACTATAACGTGATTACGTCCTGCACTCATTCTTCGTACGAGATTAAAGTGAAATCTACTACGTACACAATATTCTATTATTAACGTTGTTTTATCACTGACTGCTGCATTTAAATTTGAAATCAATTCAAAATTTAAAATTGAATTTATGTCAATTTTAGAAATTGTGAAATATTTGCTCATTGTGTTTATGATATTCAAAACTTACAGTTGTGATTTGCAAACCGAGGGCCTTATTAAATAGCTGGATTATAAATACAGTGAAAGTCTACGAATCCCTAATATACAGGGATTCCATTTTAAGAGGAAACTTCATATCATTCTGCCGCCGCCGCTGCTGTGAGCAGTACGATCGCAGCGTGGGAGACAAGTTGTACATAACATCCCAGCGGTTAATTGCTTCTGTGTATTGTAGTGGGACGCATGTCGCTTGTTGTCGTGTGTTACATAAGAAAGTAATCGAAAATGAAGTATACGGTTGAACAGCGAATTTATTTGGTGGAATGTTACTTATTGAGAAATAGAAATCAATTAAATAATAGAACAGATAGCACACTTTAACTATCTTGGTTCAAATATAACATATAGCTACGATTGGGATATACATAATAAATTAAACCGATATCAAATTATGTGTGGCACCATAAGAAGAACCCTCCGAAAGACTCGAAGAGAAACTCAGCTCACGTTTTATAAAATTATAGCTGTTCCTGTTTTTTATATGGATCTGAATCTTGGGTAGTTACAAAAAATATATCTCACACATTCAAGCATCTGAAATTAAATGTTTTAGATCCGTAAAATGATGTACACGCATGGATAGATTACACAATGAATCAATAAGAAATGAACTGGAGATATTTTCAATACTCGATAAACTAGAAGAGCACAAATACCAATGGAAATAACATTTAGACAGAATGGACAATACAAGATTACCCAAAAAGATCAACACCTACAAACCACATGGAAAAAGATCTTTGGGACGGCCAAGGAAACGATGGACTTGAGACCGGAACAGGTCTAATTGATCTAATCCTGGAAAGGAAGAAGAAGAGGAAGAAGAAATAACCATAGAAGACGCGTTCAGAAATGTTCTCAAAAATATCCTGAGTGTACAATTCCTACAAAATCGTGCCTTTCGGTGTTGATGAAAAAGTGGTATACAACTGGTTCAGTTTGTGACATACCGAAGCGGAATTACAGAAAGTGGCAGATAATTTGTTTAAACGATGTGAGGCATGTCTTACTGCGGACGGGGATCATTTTCAACAGTATCTCAAATAAATGGTTAGTAATAAGTCCCTATGTGTAGACCTATTTTTAATAATAATCTAAATTATTTGAATTATTTCTATTTTGTAGCTTCTGTCTTCATTTGCCAGTAGTAACGGAACACGCTCTCCGTCGGAGCACAATAGCAGGAAAATTGACTACCGCTGCAACGCTGTAAAAAGGTTTGCACTTAAAATGGAATCCATCTATTTTAGGCTTACTAACTATGCCAAGGGAATATTAATATTCTGGCACGGCTTATAACGTTAGTTCTTCACCGAAGAATATTTACAGTCACACTTGCTTTTCCTTTACGAATGGCAAATCTCAAGATGATATCCTGAAGAAATTGGAATTTACCTTCCTCCGTCACTTTTAAGTCGTGGGATACTCTATGTTTTTTCTTTCTTTTCCCCAAAGAGTTCATCATTTAATAAACCTCAAGCTAAAGATGAAAACTTTATGCTAACAAGGAATACTGCCATCGATATATACCTAAAAAATTGATGGCATCAACAATTTTTGAGATCATAAGCAAACGATTCACCCGTTCAGCTATACGAGGTGCAATCATGTTCTAAGGTCTCCTTTTTTTCCCTTACAAACTATATGAACCATTTTTTTAAATTTCTGTCCGTTCCCAATCCAATCGCCCTGCAGACATACATATTTTTCACAATGTTGATGCAATGATTTCATGGCCGCTTAGAACGCTTGTTCAGAAGTTTGTATTGACTACTCGATATTCGTAGATGCAATTAGCGATCCGACTTGAATGTCTTTTATCGTTGGAAAAAATTCGCTAGAAGCCAGCTCAGGTGAATAGGGAGTATCAGAAACGGCTTGAAAGTTGTTTTCACGAATGAAGTCCTGTTTTATGTTCGTGGCACCCCCCCCCCGGAGGAAATTTCGGCATTTCCATTTCGTCATGGTGAATTGGGTTCACAGATCCTCAGAAATGCCAAATTTTGTGAACCTTTAACATTAAATGGCAATCTTCCAAAAGGATTTTCACCACTATGAATCCTCAATATCGGACCGACTGGTCCGATGCCGAGGTAGTTTCGTTATGTTGCCACATGACATTCGACCTTATTTTAATATTGCATTCTTGACGTCATCGCCATCTTATATCTCACTGAACTGACAATAAATTTCAATGGCCGTCATACTACCGAAATGGAAAGAAACGAATGATTACTCACTGTTCTTATAATGAGAACTTCCCCATTGTATGAAGAGCACTGTCCATTCTAGCTGTAGCCACTAAGGTTCTCTATATTTTTCCAAATTCTTGATAACATCGTCATCATCATATGTCATTGAGTTTAGTATGAGCATCGGTCACACGTAGAGCGTATATACTATTAGTTTTGTAAGAGATTACAACTCCATCTGTCGCATTGCAGTCTTTATAAGTTATTATTATTATTATGTCGCACCGTTTCACTTGCTGACTCCTAGCTTGTATAGACGTTTCTTGGAACTGACCTAATTTCTTTGTCTACTTAGTTTCCATCAAGTATATTGTGCATTATTAGAGAAGCTAAAAATAAGTGAAAAAATATAATTGCTCTGCTTTAATTATATACTCTCCAGTTAAAAATGTTTATTTATTTCATTAAAATTTACTTTATTTTAAATATAATATTTTCAAACTCTTCTAGTGACGATTGTCTTTATGTTTATTAAAATATCTAAAAAAAACTGAGATGGAGAAACTGACGCTTTTTATTCTAAGAAAAGTTAATTAATTTTTTTAGTGCTGTGATTCTTAATTTTGCAAAAACATAAGTTATACAATTTCGTCCATAAAATGATGATAATAATAATAATAATAAAAATAATAATGATAACAGTAATAATGATAAAAATAATAATATTATTATTATTATTATTATTATTATTATTATTATTATTATTATTATTGGTTTCATCGTTATTACTATTTAATATATTAGTAATAATAATCCAACCACAGTAATTCTACCCGAAGGCATTTTCATGCTATGCTTGCAGCTTTACTAGGAATTATAGGTGTGGTAGCTTCCCGTTGCTTTCCACAGTAATAATAATAGTAATATTATTATTATTATTATTATTATTATTATTCCGTTGTATCTATTCTGCTCATAAATAAACATTACAATGAAATTTTAATATATATCAATTCTAGGGGAACCCGGCAGACATTGTCCTGCCCGAACGTTCAATCCTCGTGTCATGGTCGGACGATAAAAGTATGTTACTTTTTACCATAAAATTCACGAAATAAGACGTAATTAGATATTATTAAATATGTTCGCAAGAAAACTTCCCACAGCCATATGATGTGACTCAAGGAGCGTGCATGATATCATATTGTTTTCGCGCGGAACATGTCGATAATACATATAACTACACATCTGACTTTAAAAATTCGTATAACCCGATCGCAGCACCATCTACCGAGTCCAATTGTGAATCTAAACCATCCAGGGACTCACTCAAATACACAAACAAAAAAAAATCATCCAGTCATTTGGGCAGTTTTTAATTTCGGGTTTCAAGTAAACTCCACTTCTAATTATCGGATTTCGCTCATTTTTGGATGATACCTATCTCGATGTATTTTGATACGATATACGGAGTTTTGTTGTGAAGCAGAAAAAAATGTGATCGCTAGAGCGATTTTTTAAATTTTCAGTTCAGGTGAAAATGATTTTATAGGGTCCAATTGTGAATCCATACCATCGAGGGACCCAGTCAAACACACAAAGAATTTCATCGAAACCGATCCAGTCGTTTAGGAGGAGTTCAGAGACAAACACACCTACAGAAGATTTAAATACATAATGGTAGACCAAATTACATGAAATGCTAAGAAAAATTAGAACAAGTACCTGAGATCTCGGTTGACCTCAGCTAATTACATACTATATATTTAAATTAATTAAACGCTCAAGTTAATCATTGAAATCAAGATCTCTTATTTATTTATTTATATATTTATCCTATTTATATTCATTCTATCATTCTTCATTGTATCTTCTACCTCAAAAAGTAAAAGAACCCCTAAAAATATTACAATAGTTAACTTGACTTTTCAAGGTGTAACATATTTTCCACCATCTTTAGTTTGCTTTATAAACAGCGACGGTGACGTATGTGGCTGTATTCAAGACAAACACCAAACTGGAAATCGGACATATTTTATGAACCTACAATTGTTTAAGAATGTTGATCTCAAAAAAAAAAAGTACAGACTCTGGTCGTCCGTATTGTTAAAGTCTCAGAGATATATTGAGTCAATTTGAACATAAGACACTTCCTAGAATATGTGGGTCCATAAGGATGAAAATTACGTAATAACTCTGAGCTATATAATTTAATTGACTATCTAACTCGTGCCCCAAATGAGAGTCAATGGCCAACCATGTGTCAATGAATTTTTATTTACAACCAATCACAGTCGTGTTTCATTTATAATTATCGAATTTTGATTACTAAAATAAAGAAAGCTCCTCCTTTTTAATATTCTGAACAGGTCAGAGCATTATTCTGCAGTGGTTACTCTCTAACAAATGCGTTGAATATAGCAAATAATGAACAGATTCCTTCAACCTACACATTTGATAATTGTGTGTTCAATAATTGTGTTTTAAATACTGATTTTACTGAGTTTTTACGAAAAATATGAATTAATAACCTATAATATTGGTTATAATATGCAGTTTAATGTTTAATTTTTTTCTCCACTAGGGTGCATTCTTACAGTATTACGATCCTATTTGACAATAAATAGTATGATCACGTTGCAGTGATGAAGAAATGAAACATAACCAAGCATTTCTCATTTGTTTTCAATCATCACCGTTTACATTAAATATATAAATATTTAAAATAAATATATTTAAATAATGATTTGTGAGTAAACAGGTTAATTTTTGTTCGTTAAATAATCCTAACAAATGCCACTCTTGATTTCCAAATCCTCTAGATAAATTGGAAATCACTCGTGACATTACTTATGATAAACAGGAAATAGTGAAATTTGTTAAACCGCAATGTGTAAGGCGAGTAAGACATTTGAATTGAATGGCAGAGACACATATACCATTTAGAATGTTAATTGAAAGGATTTATAATGTGGGAAGTAAAGAAAGTCATAGATTGAGGTGAATAAATGAGCGTAATGAAGACCTCCAAATAGTAGGGGTCAGAGTATAAAAAGTAATTACTATTAGGCAAAGCTTCAAAACGGCAAAAACCCACCCTGAGTCGTAGGGCCTGGAGATGATGATTTTTCAAAATGTTTTCTACACAAACTGCCCAATATTCTTCTCAGTATAATTCTTTCATATTTGTTTCTTTTAACGATTATAGATGCACTCATACGAACGAAGTACCTACTTTCAGAACCATAAGTAACAATTGGTCTAATTAATGTCTTATATACCTTTATTTAGGTACACCAAGGAATTGGAAGGTTCTTTAATTTGGGAAGAGCATAATATGCTTTATTGCAATTCCAGTTCTTTCATTTTTTTCAAATATTAAAATGGGTTAGAATTGTTTCTATATATGTAAAAATATGTGTGTGTTTGTGTATCCGTTAACGCTCTAATGGTCGTATATTTTCGTAACCAAACCCAGCATTTAGCAATAAAAAATGTAAGGTCGAGTTGGTTAATCAACAACATCGGACCGTTAGGAGTAGGAGTTACATGTGAAAATTTAAAAAATATCTCTAGCGGCTGAAATTTTCGCGTTTTTACAACAAAACTCTACATGTGTTATTTAAATAATAGGAAGAAGGTATTCTCCAAAAATCAGCGAAATCAAATCATTAGAAAACAGGGTACATTTGAAACCCGAAATTAAAAAAGCAGTTACATGTTTTCACTACGGTATGACATATTTATTGTCATGGCTACATCTAAAAGAGAGAAGAAAATCGCACTGTCTAATTCTCCTATTTAAGATCCTACATACCTCGATTCCCAATTATTTATCATCCCGTTTCCAGTATCTATCCTCAAACCATAACTTAAACACAAGATCACAACATAGTCTCTTACTTAATATACCGCAACATAGGACATCACATCACTCCATGTCATATACCATCTCCACTTCTCGCAACTGGAATTCCCTACCACAAGAAATAAGGGGCTGCCGGACATTGGCAACTTTTAAAGAAATCTAAATTTATATTTGCTCTAAACTCGACTCCATTATTATCCAGTGTAAGATATATATATTAATTGGTGTTTCCCGTATAATGTATCATATTTATATTATTATTATTATTATTATCGTGTCATTATTGTTATTACCCTATAAAATGTTGTTTGTACATGACATTTACATTGCTACATTTATTGTATCTTTAACTGTTTATAATTAGTATAGTGTATATCTATATTTGTCGAATATTTATTTGTATTTGTGCTGGTTGAGTGGAAGAGAGGGCATTATGGCCTTAACTCTGCCAGAATAAATAAAGTATTATTATTATTAGTATTATTATTATATTATATTTAAATAAATGGCAAGAGAAGGTGTTGTTTCATCGATGTATGGGTTAATAAAATACATTCTGTAAACCAGCGAAATCGGACTATACATTTGACTTATTGAAGAATTCGCATGGTTTACTCAGTTTAGGGCAACGCCGTAGCGTGAGACGTTAAGGCAATACGAGCACACTTCAAACCGGAAAGTCGAGTTTTCGAGTCCCCGTGAGATCAGGCTTTTTAAACTGACCCAAACCTTCTGGTGACACATGGCCCAGGATCGACTCAGCCATTAATGGAAATGAGTATCAGATGCTTGTTCTGGGGGTAAATTAGGCAATCCAGCTGACAACAAGTGCTCATTGTCTAAAAAAATGTGAGAGATTTAATCTCCTACTACCCCAAGAGTCTCCTATGGCCTGTGGTGTGATAATTTTATCATTATCTTTTAGTCTAAAATCTGGACCTAAATCGACTTTCCCTCATCGAGTTTCCTAATAAAATGAATATTTTATACAATAAAATTTATAATTAAACCGATATCTTCCTTGCCCCTGCACAGCTATATTTAATTAAAAATTGTTTAATTAATGTTTTGATAGTTATTGTTATGTAGTTTCTAAAAACATATCACCAATCAAGAGTAAAAGATATAAATAAAAAGCCAAAGTGAGGTTGCCTACCTTCCTCCAAGCAATAATGAAAGGATGCTAGGCGCAAATAGGTAAGCGTGTATTAGTAACTTACTCTCATCGAGTTTCCTTATATAATTATATAAAAATGTAGATAATAATATTACAAACATGGTGGTATAGGGTTGCCTTAGCAAAAGTAAGCAAATTTTAGAGTTGTTGCAATTTCAAGTTTCAAGAATTGAGTAAGAAAATAATTAAAATATATTAATAAATAGCAGTATATATAACAAAATATATTTAATAAATAATAAACTTTTTAAAAACCAATTAATTTGTTTATTTTAATTTTAAAACTTCAACTGAAAGTAGAATTTAAAATACAAAGAGTTTCAATAATAATAATAATAATAATAATAATAATAATAATAATAATAATAATAATAATAATAATAATAATAATAATAATAATAATAATAATAATAATTACTCTGAGCAGAAAGAAACATATGTGATTCTGATAGTATTTTTTTCTCCTGAATTCAAATATGATACCGGTGTTTCTTCATCACGCAAGGTTCCGAGAGACAGGAATTTATAATTTCGAACAATTTAATATTTTCTACATTCATAACTACACAATATTCGAACATTCGGACTCACCTAGAAAGTAAGAAATGACGATTTTCTGCTATATTTCGCCTGTGAATCATTCCTCTTGATGGTCCAACAATAATCGGCCAGCATATTAGGATTCCATTTGCCTTGATATATCTTTTTCCATAACTGAAATCTCCTGATGAATGTGTTCCCCGTTTTATTTTACAATGGACAAATGGACGAAAAAACATTTATTAAAAAATAATTGAGGGGGTCAGTGGAATAAGGGCCCATCCCAACTGCACTAAGTTTGGAGAAAAATTGCATTTTATTAAATTCTACATTGAGTAAAATATATAGAACACACATTGATAATATTTGGTATATGTCTTGTACATAAAATAAGCTTTCTGTCTGCAAATGTATAGATCACTATGTTGTTTCATATGTCTAATCAAAGAAAAAGAAAATTGAGAATATAAAAAATACAACATAAATAAACAAATTAAATACCGGTAACACTTTTTAACTTGAATATTGCATTAATCTACGTATTCTACGTTTGTAGCATTTGTATCATCATCATCATCATCATATGATTTAAGGCTATTGTTAAAATATCTGGTGTACAGGTGGTACAAATGTCATGAGAGTCATGGTGCCTTCTTTATCATCCTACCATTAGGATATTTTGTTATCAATATTACATTTCGTAATACAGGACACTTTCCTTTCCCTTTGTTTTTTAAGGCATATTACTTCCTCTAAAGCCAAATCACCGAAACTAGATTTTACGTACATTACTTGCCTGTTTTCCACAAAACGAAACTGAGGTGCTTTTCTGATGTCTACCTTATGCTTGTCCAGCGTCACATTTCTCTTTGTGAACATTTAAGTTATCCAAATCTTTAAAATTTTCTGCATTTATCTCAATTACTGTAAATGGTTTCTTTGTTCAACTCTTTCTTATGAGGTGAGCCCACTGCCCAGGTGTATAAACCACTTGTGTTTTTCTATTAACTTTTTCAATCACACCGAAGTCAGCATCACAGGGAAGGAAAGTGTGACCTGGTACAAGAAATTTATGTTCAATTTCTTCAAACCAATCACAATCAATCATGTACAGCCAAAGTCCCATTATTGTATAATTCTCGTTTTGAACAACACATGAATCATTATATACATTATAAGTTTCTTTTTATTAGCACCTCTTTCAATAAGTGGCACAGCTTTTAATAAAAAACTAGCAATTTCGTCCGCACCTCTTGAAGCAGGCCGATATATATTCCTTTCCACTGTTGCGTAAAATGTTCAGCTTCGTTTTATTCCACTCTTGCACATTTATTTTTCTTTTCTTATATTTTATTACACTATTTCCATTTGCACAAGAATCTGCCGCATCAGCCATTCTGCATTTACTGATATTTGCCGGCAATGCTAGTCAGTATTGAAGCGGACTACAGAGTAGCGGACAATATACGGTCACGTGTCAGCAGTTGGGATGGGCCTTTATTTCCCGCGCGCGTGAAGAAGTTAGAAATTCTTCTTAGACATAAAGTCTCATTTACCCTCTTTTGAGCAAGATTAGAATTATGAGCTTCTAAAGATTAACAGAAGATGGCCATAGGATACATAATCTGCAAATAACTAAAAACCAACCATTGGTTGGGATGGGCCCTTATTCCACTGGGCCCCTCAATTATATAAATCCATTAGTTGAAATTGAAATAAAAAAAACTGTGAATGGTGAAGAAATTCCAAATACATATTTCAAAATACGATAAAAAACTGAATTAAGTACAACTATTGGTATTCACGAGACAAAAATCATGTTGACCAGTGTAATACTACAGGCATAATATTGTTAAAAAATAGCAATATTGAAATCAAATTCTGAGGGATCGTCATTACTATCGTTCTTGTTAAAATTTGTAAAATATCATTAACTTTTAAGGGTGATGGATTCCCGAGGAATCCTATATTCTTTACATAGACTTCCATGTATCATCCGAAACATTAATTGAGTTTACATATATTGTGCGTATTTTTTTTTTTTTTTTTTGCTTTAATGATTTCCAGCATGGTGGAATCATATTTGAAACGAAGCTTTTAATGTTTTATAAATTGTTCATTATCTTTCTTTACTAAATAATTCGTTTGGAAAATACGAAATCGTGCATCATTCAAACTTATGCCATACATAAGAGCAGTAAACTCTTCAACAACCTCAATTTTTTCGTCGATGAAAATATCAGTATCATTCGTTAATGACACAAAAGTTTTTTTGAAAGTATTTTTTTTTAATTTAAAAAGGTCTGATTTTTCTTTTGTTGAAAAAAAGCAACGGTGTAATCGTAGCTGTTATTCTGCGTATATCGCATAGGTTTGTATGGCCAGTGTTTCTCCGTCACACCATGCCGACTTATTCAATTCTTGAAACCTAAAATTGCAACAACCCTAAGATTTGCTTACTTTTGCTAAGGCAACCCTATGTCATCGTGTTTGTAATATTATTATCTACATTTTTATATAATTATATGAAGAAACTCAAAGAGAGTAAGTTACTAATACACACCTACCTTTTTCTACCTGGCAACCTTTGATTATTGCTAGGAAACAGGTAGGCAACCTCACTTTGGCATTTTATTTATATATTTTACTCTTGATTGGTGACAATTCCTTTTAGAAACTACATAAGAATAACTATAAAAGATTTAATTAAATATATTTAATTAAAAATACTGTACAGGGATATGAAATGGTAATCCTAAACTCGTTTTGTTTAATTATAATTATTTTGTATAAAATATTCATTTTATTCAGAACTCGATGAGGGCAAGTCGATTTGAGTCCGGATCTTAGACCATTACTTACTCAGTTCCTGTGCGATGATTTTTAAATAATGTACCAGTCATTTGAATTTCTGATTGTGTAGCTATTATATTTATGTTTTTAAAAAATGAGGCAATATCTGATCCTTGTCTGAGATCTGTCTGTATAATTACAAAGACTATTTAACTCATGACCCAAATGGGATTCAATAACCAATCACATTTCAATGATTTTTTAATTACGACCAATCACAGTCGTGTTTCACCTCGAATTTATCAAACAAGTTTATCATATTAAAGAAAGTCCCTCCTTTTTAACAATCCGAATAGGTCATAGCATTATTTTGCAGTGACTGACTCTGTAAGAAATACGGCTACCAGATTGTATATATAGTGCACGAATGTCAGCTGAAAATGCTTGCTGGAGATAATATAAAACATTTGTAGCAATTTATTATACCACAAAAAACACTGTTTACACTTTCTTAAACGAATTATTTCCCGGAAATAACGTTGCAGAAAAATATAATTGACACATTAACATCATAGGGCATCAGAAATTAATTAATACCCATAATGTTGGCTATAAATGTCTCCACTAGGGTGCATTCTTACAATATTTGCGATCCTTTGGTAATAAATAATATGATCTGATTGCAGTGATGAACAAGCGTAACAATCGTTTCTCATTTGTTTTCAAACATCGCTTCTCATTTGTTTTCAAATATCGCCGTTTACATTAAATAAATAAATATTTTAAAATAACTATATTTAAAGAATGATTTGTAAGTAAACAGCTTAATTTTATTCGTTAAATAGTCCTAACAAATGCCACTCTTGATATCCAGATTCTCTAGATAAATTCACTCCTCACTTCGTGATTTGGAAATCACTCGTGGCATTACTGATGATAAATACCAATTAGATAGTATAACTGTCACAGGATTGATGATCGGGGCAAGAGGTACTATACCAGGATTCTTAGTTAAATTTTGGAATCTTTAGATTTGGACAGAATGTATCTCTCTAACTCGTGGCACTACTTATGATAAATACCAATTAGATAGTATAATTATCACAGGATTGATGGTTAGGGCAAGTGGTACTATACCAGGATTCTTAGTTAAATGTTGGAATTTTTTAGATTTGGACAGAATGTATCTCTCTAACTCATGGCACTACTTATGATAAATACCAATTAGATAGTATAACTATCACAGGATTGATGGTTAGGGCAAGTGGTACTATACCAGGATTCTTAGTTAAATGTTGGAAATTTTAGATTTGGACAGAATGTATCTCTCTAACTCGTGGCATTACTGATGATAAATACCAATTAGATAGTATAACTGTCACAGGATTGATGATCGGGGCAAGAGGTACTATACCAGGATTCTTAGTTAAATGTTGGAATTTTTAGATTTGGACAGAATGTATCTCTCTAACTCGTGGCATTACTGATGATAAATACCAATTAGATAGTATAACTGTCACAGGATTGATGATCGGGGCAAGAGGTACTATACCAGGATTCTTAGTTTAAATGTTGGAATTTTTTAGATTGGACAGAATGTATTCTCTCTAACTCGTGGCACTACTGATGATAAATACCAATTAGATAGTATAAATAGTCACAGGATTGATGATCAGGGCAGAGTGTACTATACCAGGATTCTTAGTTAAATGTTGGAATTTTTAGATTTGGACAGAATGTATCTCTCTAACTCGTGGCATTACTGATGATAAATACCAATTAGATAGTATAACTGTCACAGGATTGATGATTAGGGCAAGAGGTACTATACCAGGATTCTTAGTTAAATGTTGGAATTTTTTAGATTTGGACAGAATGTATCTCTTTAACTCGTGGCATTACTGATGATAAATACCAATTAGATAGTATAACTGTCACAGGATTGATGATCGGGGCAAGAGGTACTATACCAGGATTCTTAGTTAAATTTTGGAATTTTTAGATTTGGACAGAATGTATCTCTCTAACTCGTGGCACTACTTATGATAAATACCAATTAGATAGTATAAATATCACCGGATTCATGGTTAGGGCAAGTGGTACTATACCAGGATTCTTAGTTAAATGTTGGAATTTTTTAGATTTGGACAGAATGTATCTCTCTAACTCGTGGCACTACTTATGATAAATACCAATTAGATAGTATAACTATCACAGGATTGATGGTTAGGGCAAGTGGTACTATACCAGGATTCTTAGTTAAATGTTGGAATTTTTTAGATTTGGACAGAATGTATCTCTCTAACTCGTGGCACTACTTATGATAAATACCAATTAGATAGTATAACTGTCACAGGATTGATGATCGGGGCAAGAGGTACTATACCAGGATTCTTAGTTAAATGTTGGAATTTTTTAGATTTGGACAGAATGTATCTCTTTAACTCGTGGCATTACTGATGATAAATACCAATTAGATAGTATAACTGTCACAGGATTGATGATCGGGGCAAGAGGTACTATACCAGGATTCTTAGTTAAATGTTGGAATTTTTTAGATTTGGACAGAATGTATCTCTCTAACTCGTGGCACTACTTATGATAAATACCAATTAGATAGTATAACTATCACAGGATTGATGAGTCGGGGCAAGAGGTACTATACCAGGATTCTTAGTTAAATGTTGGAATTTTTTAGATTTGGACAGAATGTATCTCTTTAACTCGTGGCATTACTGATGATAAATACCAATTAGATAGTATAACTGTCACAGGATTGATGATCGGGGCAAGAGGTACTATACCAGGATTCTTAGTTAAATGTTGGAATTTTTTAGATTTGGACAGAATGTATCTCTCTAACTCGTGGCACTACTTATGATAAATACCAATTAGATAGTATAACATATCACAGGATTGATGATCGGGCAAGAGGTACTATACCAGGATTCTTAGTTAAATGTTGGAATTTTTTAGATTTGGACAGAATGTATCTCTACTTTAACTCGTGGCATTACTGATGATAAATACCAATTAGATAGTATAACTGTCACAGGATTGATGATCGGGGCAAGAGGTACTATACCAGGATTCTTAGTTAAATGTTGGAATTTTTTAGATTTGGACAGAATGTATCTCTCTAACTCGTGGCACTACTTATGATAAATACCAATTAGATAGTATAAATATCACAGGATTGATGGTTAGGGGCAAGTGGTACTATACCAGGATTCTTAGTTAAATGTTGGAATTTTTTAGATTTGGACAGAATGTATCTCTCTAACTCGTGGCACTACTTATGATAAATACCAATTAGATAGTATAACTATCACAGGATTGATGGTTAGGGCAAGTGGTACTATACCAGGATTCTTAGTTAAATGTTGGAATTTTTTAGATTTGGACAGAATGTATCTCTCTAACTCGTGGCACTACTTATGATAAATACCAATTAGATAGTATAACTATCACAGGATTGATGGTTAGGGCAAGTGGTACTATACCAGGATTCTTAGTTAAATGTTGGAATTTTTTAGATTTGGACAGAATGTATCTCTCTAACTCGTGGCATTACTGATGATAAATACCAATTAGATAGTATAACTGTCACAGGATTGATGATCGGGGCAAGAGGTACTATACCAGGATTCTTAGTTAAATTGTTGGATTTTTTAGATTTTGACAGAATGTATCTCTCTAACTCGTGGCACTACTGATGATAATACCATTAGATAGTATAACTTCACAGGATTGTGGTTAGGGCAAGTGGTACTATACCAGGATTCTTAGTTAAATGTTGGAATTTTTTAGATTTGGACAGAATGTATCTCTCTAACTCGTGGCATCTACTGATGATAAATACCAATTAGATAGTATAACTATCACAGGATTGATGATCGGGGCAAGAGGTACTATACCAGGATTCTTAGTTAAATTTTGGAATTTTTTAGATTTGGACAGAATGTATCTCTCTAACTCGTGGCACTACTTATGATAAATACCAATTAGATAGTATAACTATCACAGGATTGATGGTTAGGGCAAGTGGTACTATACCAGGATTCTTAGTTAAATGTTGGAATTTTTTTAGATTTGGACAGAATGTATCTCTCTAACTCGTGGCATTACTGATGATAAATACCAATTAGATAGTATAACTCTCACAGGATTGATGATCGGGGCAAGAGGTACTATACCAGGATTCTTAGTTAAATTTTGGATTTTTTTAGATTTGGACAGAATGTATCTCTCTAACTCGTGGCACTACTTATGATGAATACCAATTAGATAGTATAACTATCACAGGATTGCTGGTTAGGGCAAGTGGTACTATACCAGGATTCTTAGTTAAATGTTGGAATTTTTTAGATTTGGACAGAATGTATCTCTCTAACTCGTGGAATTACTGATGATAAATACCAATTAGATAGTATAACTGTCACAGGATTGATGATCGGGGCAAGAGGTACTATACCAGGATTCTTAGTTAAATTTTGGAATTTCTTTGATTTGGACAGAGTGTATCTCTCTAAAATTGCCATTGCTGATCAATTTCAATTTTAAGAAACCATATTTACAAAAATTCTACTTTATACTATTATAGGCCTACGTCAATTACAATTTGAAAATTTTAAATATATTTACAAAATGTATTTCATCAATTTCGAAAATTGTCTGTATCACTTTGTCCTTAAGACAATCCTTTAATGAGGAAAGTTGTAAATTTAAAAAAACAGATCTATTAATGTGAACATTGAATACTTTCGTCTGATAATTTCGGCACTCGGTACTTCAGATATTCTATAAATATTATAAAGAGTTCAGTGTACTGTATTGATTCTTTGTAGATAAATGTCCCGTCAAAGTCAACTTTGTTGAAAATTTTAAATAATGCAGTAGCACATCGACTTGGAAGTTACCTCATCAATTTTGTAGCATCGCTCTTTCTGTCTCACTTGAGCCGTAGTTCTAATGCAGTTTAATGAATACTTTTTAAAATGCATTATTTCTGCGTATTACGTCATTTAATTATTCAATAAAAAAGTTTGCTGACAATTACATTGCTCTATGGAAATTTAATAGGTTTCTGTCGAATCCGATAGACTAGTAGTTTCCAAGTTTGTCTCCGGATTTCAGATTCGCTGATTCAACTTCGGATGGACATCTTGGATTTTAAATACATAAAAATAAAACTAATATGTAATTAGTAATACTAATTAATAGTATTAATTAATATTTATTTATTTATTTATCTCAGTTTAATCTCTCTCCTTACATTTGTATGTAGGATTCTTTTACATGCCACAGGCACGGCCTGTGGATCATACACATGCTTTTATGATCACACAAGGACATGAGGGGCTCGTCCGAAAGAGTGATGAGCTCAATGTCGGGGTCTCCTCCGAAACATCACAACATTAAGACGAAACACACCATTCACACACATAGTCATATTAAACATGGCGAATGTGATAATGATGATTTATGATGACCAGATGATTTTCGGGGAACCGTTTGAGCCTTATCGTTTCCCAACATTTGTCTTACAGGTGAGGAAAAACCTCGAAAAAATAATCAGTCAGGAATTTTGTCCCGACCGGGGATCGAATCCGAGCCCGCTGCATACAAGGTAGCGACGCTACCGCAATACTGCAGCTGTGGACATAAATAATATAGCAATGATAGCATTAATATTTTTTTTTTAATTTAACCTAATAATTTCTTACTTTTCTTAATTTAAGCTCTCCGTTTTAGGTACTTTTACGAGTTCCATGTCTCCCAACAGTGACAATGGATAACGATAATGATAATGATAATAATGATAATGATAATAATAACAATGATAATAATAACAATGATAATGATAATCCATCCATCCATCCATCCATCCATAGTAATTCTGCCCGAAGGCAGGTCTTTCACTGCAATCATAGCATTTTCATGTTATGCTTTGCAGCTTTACTAGGGAATTTTAGGTGTGGTAGCTTCCCGTTGATTTCCACACCGATGAAGGATGATGATGATAAGATGAATATGAATGATGATGATTGCGATCGCCATATGATTTCGGGGACCGTTTGGCCCTTAAAGTTTTCCTGACATTTGTCTTACAGGTGAGGAAAAACCCCGATAAAAACCTCACCCATAAAAACTGTCCCGAGCGGGGATCGAACCCGGGCCCGCTGCGTGACAAGGCAGTACGCTACCTCGAGACCACAGCGGTGGACGATAATGATAATAACGATAATAATAATAATAATAATAATAATAATAATAATATAATAATGATGATAATGATAATGATAATGATAATGATAATGATAATGATAATGATAATGATAATGATAATGATAATGATAATGATAATGATAATTCATTAAGTAATCCATGGGAACGTAGCGTTGAGATTATTCTAATAGTTTTTTATACAATCTTCATAGAAACTATTATTATTATTATTATTATTATTATTATTATTATTATTGTTATTATTATTATTGTTATTATTGTTGTTGTTGATTATTATTATTATTATTATTATTATTATTATTATTATTATTATTATTATTATTAGACAGAACAAATATATGTGAGTGTCTGTTAAGGCTTGAATGGACCACAAATGTTTGTTTTTAGAAACTAAATGTGTTATATATTACAAATGAATTATGAAAAGTAATCTGTAGGTTTTGCCGGTTCAAATCTGACCGGGATCATAGATTTATAAAGCGTAATTGTGAGGGGAATAATAAAATGATGATAATAATAATAAGTCCCGCGCCGTAGCCGAGCGGTTAAGGTAGGAAGCCTTGGCGCAGAGCTACGGGACTTGCGCTGGTTCGAGTCTCCATGGGGGAAGAAATTTTCTCATGGTATTTCGGCCAGTATGGGACCGGTGCCCACCCAGCATCGTGAGGCAATTGGGTAGCTACAATAAGTAGCGGCTCCAGGTTGAGGAACCAGCTATAACGGCTGGGGGACTCGACATGCTAACCACATGTCACCCCTACACTGGCTGTTGATCATCTACCTCTGTGATTGACACATGTGTGTGTGAAGGGCCAGCAGCCGGCTGGTAAAAGGGCAACCGCTGAAAAGTGGAAAGACCCTCAATCAATCAAACAATAATAATAATAATGTTCTACTTATTCTGGCAGAGTTAAGGTCATTAGATCGTATCTTCCTCTCAACCAGTACAAATATGCAAAATAATATAACGACACATATTACCAGTTTGACTGTATTAAATTGTAAAACATGAAACCCTTCTTGTTATAGTCTTACATTAAACTTAATTTTATAAACAACAAATAATACTACTACTACTATTGCTAATACTACGGTATAACTACTACATTCTACTGCCACTAAAGACATACTAACTCACTGGCACTGTCGAAACCGGAGGTTCATGCCTACGTTAATATGGGCTTTCCATATATCCTTACTTTGAGCTAATAATTTGCAATCATTCTTTGTACAATTCACTTCCCTCAAACCGAAGTTAATGATATTCTCCCACCTAATTTTTGCCTATTTACTGGTCCATTCCTTCAGTTTTCCTACAAGAATTTAAACATTATTTAGCATGCATATAACTGGAAGAATAACCATTCTATATAATTGAAGAATTCATTCCAAAAATCAGATAAGTTCAAAAAGTAAAATGTTCAGAAAATTAAAAATACCTGTATAGGCCTAGCTTCATTTGTGCTGAATGAACTAAAAATAATTTTAGACCTACTATTGCTTCACTGTCCACCGCTGTGGTCTCGAGGTAGCGTGCTGCTTTATCACACAGCGGGCCCCGGTCGGGGCAGTTTTTCGGGGTGAGGTTTTTATCGGGGGGTTTTCCTCACCTGTAAGACAAATGTCAGGAAAACTTTAAGGCCCAAACGGTCCCCGAAATCATATGGCCATCATCATCATCATCCTTATCATTATCATCATCATCATCACCATCATCCTTCACCGGTGTGGAAAGGAACGGGAAGCTACCACACCTGCACAATTCCCTAGTAAAGCTGCAAGCATAGCATGAAAATGCTATGATTGCTGTGAAGGACCTGCCTTCGGGCAGGATTACTATAGATACTATAGATAGATTGGTTCACTAACAGTTTTGAATCGCACATAAACAAAAATTATATTTCAAGAGGATAGTTGAGAACATATTTTAAAAAATCTTTGAATTTGTCTTCTTTCTTGCAGAAAACTTAGAAGTACAAAATAAAAAAAAATCCTGAAATATGATTATTTATTATGCCATTGCTGACCAAATAGAACATCATTGAATGCTTGAACATACTATGTAGTTAATTATCTTCAAAACCATCAGAATTGTCTTCGTTATCAATATGAGCAATTTCCTCTGAAGGTTCAACTTCTGTGTGCGATTCCAGTTCCTTCAATAAAGACTCGCAGTAGTGACGATGCTTTTGGTGGAAACGCATTGGACTTGTGTTATTCATATACAATCCCGAATATTTCTCACTCTTATATAACCGTAGCCGAGCGGTTAAGGTAGGAAGCCTTGGCGCAGAGCTTTGCGCTGGTTCGAGTCTCCATAGGGGAAGAAATTTTCTCATGGTATTTCGGCCAGTATGGGACCGGTGCCTACCCAGCATCGTGAGGCAATTGGGTAGCTATAATAAGTAGCGGCTCCAGGTTGAGGAACCAGCTATAACGACTGCGGGACTCGACATGCTAACCACATGTCACCCCTACACTGGCTGTTGATCATCTACCTATGTGTTTGACACATGTGGATGTGAAGGGCCAGCAGCCGGCTGGTAAAAGGGCAACCGCTGAAAAGTGGAAAGACCCTCAATCGGAATATAACTGCACCGCCTATCTAGTTTTTGGACGCAGCAATAATATGTATACATAGAACTGACTTTGTGGAGCTACAATGTGTGTTTATCATAAGTAATGCCACGAGTGATTTCCAAATTATCGATACATTCACGACTCACAAAGTGAGGAGTGAATTTATCTAGAGAATTTGGAAATCAAGAGTGGCATTTGTTAGGACTATTTAACGAATAAAATTAAGCTCTTTACTCACAAATTATTATTTAAATATAGTTATTTTAAAATATTTATATATTTAATGTAAACGGCGATGTTTGAAAACAATTAAGAAACGATTGTCATGCTTCATTTGTCATCACTGCAACCAGATCATATTATTTGTCAAATGATCGCAATATTGTAAGAATGCACCCTAGTGGAGAAATATATAAGCAGTATTATAAATTATTAATTAATTTTTGATGTCCTATGAAGTAAATATGTCAATTATACTTTTCTGGAACGTAAATTTCTGGGAAATAATACGTTTAAGAAAGTGCAAACAATGGTTTCTTTTTTGTGTGGTATAATCAATTGCCATAAATGTTTTATATTATGTCCCGCAAGCACTATCTGGTCACATTCGTGCACTATATATACTATCTAGTAGCCATATGCATTCTAAAATTCTTACATCCTAATATATAAATTATTATATTGAACGTATTACTTAGAGAGTCCGTCACTGCAAAATAATGCTATGACCTATTCAGAATGTTAAAAAGAAGGAGCTTGATTTTAAAGTGATAAAATGAAATTGATAAAATCGAGGTGAAAAACGACTGTGATTAGCTGTAAATCAAAATTCATTGAAATGTGATTGGCCATTGACTCCCATTTGGGGAATGAGTTAAATAGTCTAAAAAATCAATTTTTATATTTGTCTGGTTTTTGGAATGAACCCTTCGATTCTAGTTTAATGTTTTTTTGAGAGATGTTCGGATGATAATATCTCTGTAATAAATAATACCGTGAATAGTATGAGATGTTTGTTGCGTCAAATTAATTAGATATATGAAAGATTTAATTTGGCGCAACAAACATATGTCAATTAAAAGCAAAATCCGCATATATAAAACGATAGTTTATATGGAGCAGAAACTAGGGTTGATACAACAAAAACTAAATAAATAATAAGCACATGTGAAATGAATATCTTAAGAACTATTCAGGGGAAAACATTATTTGATAAGATACACACCACAGAAATTAGGGACAAATGTCATATTCAAGACAACCAAATTTATTATAGATAGACGAAAATATTGGAAAGGTCATATAAAAAGAATGGAAGACAACCGACTTGTAAAAAGAGCTAAAGAAGATGGACCAATGGACGGGAGAAGAAAAAGAGGAAAACCAGCCAAGAGATGGATAGACAGCGAATGCACATCCAATACGTCTTTCTCCGAGGAATAATTTTGGAAATAAGCAGGATGAAAATCCTACAAATTATGAAGAAGAAGAAGATAATGATATAAATTAATATTTATTTAGAAAAGATATGGAGTTGTTGAAACAAGATGATCCTTCCTAATAATGTGCGAAAATGTAAATTCAGCACATGATAATGTGTAGTAGGCGAAGTAAGCTGATGAAGGAAACGCGATAACATAAATAATAAGGCACAAGTTGGTAGCCGGAAACAAATGGCTCGACCAGGTAAACGCTTTGAACAGCATTTATCTCTGGTTGGAGTATATGGGAAGACAGAACGAGATCTAGAGATCCATATGCATTAATAATTTTCCAAAACAGCGGTATTAATGCTCGCCGGATCTGGCGGCAATTTCCGGGACTATGAGTTATGCAAGCACACTCCCTCTCCGGGCGAATCCGGAAGTTGGTTTAGTTCTTGGAGTGCACGAGAAATCACAAGCCAGACTTTCGAGTAGTTTATTGTAACTACTGTGGTGGATTCAACAAAAGCCAAAATTTTTACCTGTATTTCTGTAAAAATGTGTAAATACGAAAATATTTATCTCAAAATTTAAAACACTAGGTAATTATATACTGTCTAAATAAGAATGGTTACAACGAAGAATTCAACTATATAAAAAATTGAAAAATGCGTTTTCAATGAAAAAATTATAGTCGAATTCGTAAAATGTATATAGATAACATAAGTAAACTCGAAAAATAATCTAATATATAAAAATGAATGTTTGTTTGTACTTTATGCGCGGCCATACCGTTGATCCGATTGTGATGGGGCTTTTTGCAAAATGTTCAGGAGATTCTCGGGATGAACATAGGCTATAAGAGGGTTGTGATACTCAACTCCTACACCCTTAAAAATCGCCCTTTGTAGTGGAAAACATGAAACGTAGCTCTTTGGACGTTGAAATGGCTTACGCTGCCTAAACCTTAACAAATACACGAAATTAATGTACACAGAATTTAATATCTCAAAATACTCTACAAAAATGCCCGTGACAGCATATGTTTAACTCTTACGGATAACTACAATAACCATTTTGTCTTTCATTAATGCCAAGAAGATCAAGACAAGTACGTAGATTCATGTACACGAATAGCAGCATATGGCGGGTATTCTTTCACAGATAACTCACGATAACGAATTTTGTCTTTTAGCTCATTTATGCCAAGAAAACCGAGATAAGTAGATTCCCGGATAATCAGCACGGGGAATCTTAAAGTAATTGCGATATCATCATCACTCCAGGGATTAGGCAATTGCCCGTTCCGACTTCATAATGCATCAGCCCAACGTCTTCTAGGTCTTCCAACATCACGTCTTCCTCGTGCTTGATAATTTCTTGCTAACAATGGATATCTCTCCTTACTCATTCCATCCATATGATCGATCCATTTCTGTCTGTAATTCGTAACCTTATCCAATAAAGGCTGTACTTTCAATTCTTCTCTTATATCCTCATTTCTTATTCTATCAAGTCTTATACATCCTTTTACTTGTCTTAGGAACCTCATCTCCGCCGTCTGTATTCTAACCTTCTGTATTTTCACTGGAGCCCAAATTTCATATCCATACAATATTGTGGGAACCGCCATAATATTATACATTTTTATCTTGGTTTCTTTTGTAATTTTATTTTTGAATGTTCTCTGTATTGTTCCACACACCGTCTGAAATTTATTTATTTTGGAGTCAATATCTCTTTTCACATTGTAGCCAACATCACAGCCCAAATATTTGAAACTAGACACCTGTTCTATACTTTGATTTTCTAAAATAATTTTTGATCTCACTGGATCTCTTCCTCTAAAAGCCATGGTCTTCGTTTTCCTTACAGAAGTCTTTAGATCATACAATTGCGATATATATTTATAATTATTTTTTTATCTTACTTATTCAACTAATCATAAGAAGTATATTAATTTTCGTCTTTCAGCTCATTTATGTCAAGAAGATTGGGATGAGTAGATTCCCGAACAACGCCGGGTAAACAGCACGGGATATCTAAAAATAATTACGATATAAATGTTTTCTCATACTTATTTAACTAAACATAAAACACAATAATTTTCGTATTTCAGCTCATTTATGTCAAGAAGATCGGGATAAGTACTCGTAGATACCCGGACAACGCCGGGTTATCATCATGTGGTATCTTAAAAATATAAATTTATAATTATTTTTCCCCTTACTTATTCAACTAAATATAAAAGCACATTAAGTTTAATTTATTAAGGCGTAGTAGCGCACTCGGTTATTAGCTAGTATAAAATTAAATAAACTGGATAACACTCATATGCGCAAGAAACGAAACCATAAAATGTTTATAGAACTAAAAAAAAACAGCATTCAGGACTGAGAAGAAATTAAATAACGCAATATTTATTCTATTTATTTATTTAACTTGGAGGAGTTAACGCCATGTGACCATCTCTTCCACTCGCCTGGACAAACATAATATGTTACATTATCTGGAGATCACACTGCAAAGCCGAGGTGACACCTTCGATAAGCACATCAAAGAACGCGCCTTAGCGACCAGAATAGCAACGAACAGTATTAAAAACCTGAGTAAAATATCCCTGGAGACAGCAATGACCATCTTCCGCTTAAAAATGGCACCAATCATGACCTATGGAATAGAAGTGATTTGGAAGAACCTAAATAAGGCAAACCTAGAGGAAAAATGAGAAAGTCAAAGCACACTTTTTAAAGGTAGCGCTAAGCGTATCAAAATACACCCCTTCACGCCTAACATACATACTGACAAAGAAATCATTCTTCATAGAAGAGCTCCACATGGACCTTCTCTTGCAACAGATGCCTACAAAGAACTGCTGTGGGAACTCAACGAGAAGAGAGAACAGATATGGCCTGAGTTCTACGCAACAGATGCGATGATCTACAGGGAATGGACAGCAGCCAGATACGACCTCAGACACACCGTGACGAGAGTCGCGGTCCATGGTTTCCACCACAGGATATGCACAACAGTAAAGCGCCATAACCCAGAAGAAAAGTGCAAGTGTAAACTATGTGGGTCGCACTGCGATCGATATCACCTATTACAGTGTAAAAACTTAGGAACATCGATAACAGACTTCTGTAAGACATGTAAACAGTTCTTTATACATGGCTATTGGCTGCAATAATACCTATTATAATATGTACATTCAAATCAAAATAATATTATATACTGAACGATTAGTTGGCCAAACTGAACGATAATAAAAGAAAGGTTTAATATCACAGTAAAGTTAAAGATGTAATTAAAATTGTAAATAATAAAAGTACACAAAGGAAGAACAGCTCCTGTTTACAACTCGCCTACATGAAAAAAAAATACAAGGAAAATAATAAAATGTTGTGAATTAATCTATCGGATATATAATACATATAAGATATTAGGTTAAGATATTTATGAAGGTTAATATTACTATCGTATGTAAAATAAATTAATGATTGTTAAAATAATAAGATTATTGAGAAGTTTCTCTTAGAAAATAAAAATATTTTCAGTTTGTTCTGAAAGATTTTATTGTCTGGCAGTCTCTGACATAGGACGGAGGAGAATTCCATATTCTAGCAAAATAAACTGTATAAGATTTTGAGGAATAAACAACGTCATAGAAGAAAACAATATTTTCAAGAGTAAAAACGTTTACTAATTAACATGCAAATATTGCAACAAATCGTTCATAGGCAGATCGAGCAGAAGATTTAACATCAAATTCAAAGACAAATTAAGTATTTTATATGCACAAAAAGAAAATCTACACACGCCAAACACGACGTTAATGCCGGCCATGCATGGAAAAACTAGAAAACGCTCTAACCAAAATTCACATAGAAAGAAATCCCGCAAAGATAGATATAACTTCAGTAGTTGGAAATTTTGAAATAAATAAGTAAATAACACAGTACATACTACCCTTTCTATATAACAACAACACTAGTAGCTGTAAACCTTCTGATGATGATGACAGCCGGTTTCCGAAAGGCCATCACATACATATTTTAAATAATTTAACTAAGTTGTGAACTACAGCACCGACGAGGTACTAAATTTATTAGTTAATATTAACTATAGGCTTACTTTTTCTCTGCACCCATACATCCCCAATTGGGGCATTAATAATTATGTGTCTGCGTGCGCTCACACACACACATATATATATATGTTTAATGTTTACACTTCTTTCTCTGCTTAAAGTATTATTTTCATCTTCCACTCGTCCCTAATCATCCACTCCATGTCCTTCAGTCCTCTTGTCCTCATTCCAGTTCTTATTCCTTGCATCCATCAGTTCGGAGATCTTCCTTTCTTTCTTCTTCCAGGTGGACACCACTCCAGTGTTTTTCTGGGCAACCTTTCTTCTTGCATTTAGCATACACGCCCATACAATTTTAATCATATATAATCTACTATTACATATTTTATATTTATTTGTTTCTCGTAACACTTTATTTCTTGTTTCATTTATTTATTTTTTTAATTTTGAACATCTTGTTACTCTTCTCAAGAAATTAATTTACTTCGACATAAGTTTGTATTGATTACTATGCTTCAGTTCCATATATATGTATATATATATATATATATATATATATATATATATATATATATATATAATGTGTGTGTGTGTGTGTGCGTGCTTGATTTATGTCAGCAAGAAAAATAGTTTTTGGTTAACCAAAGTACAATTTGTTTACTCGTCACAGTTTCAGAAATAACTGCAAATGAAAACTGTAATCAATGAGAAGAGTTCAATTAAAGGCCATCATTGCCTTTGAGGAAGCTGTACGTGGAATAGATTAAACGAACTGGGTTGTGTGAAATTGATTCGTGAAAGTTAAAAAAAAAAAACTCTAATCCTTTATCAGCATTTCAAACAGCATTTACATGTAGGTAAACGAAACATTTATAGAGATAAATAAATGCTTCTACAATAATTACTCCGGTCTCATGATTAGATTTTAATCAAAATGGAAACAGTTTTCTATCCGATTACGTCACTCATTCAATATAGAGCAATGACGTTTAAGAATACTCTCGCGTCAATGTAAATTAAATACTTTTTTCCCAAATCCAGTACTTAGCAGCGTTAGCACGTATCAAAGTGGGATCTCCTGCATGTCTTTAATAATAATAATAATAATAATAATAATAATAATAATAATAATAATAATAATAATAATAATAATCATCTAATATATAAAAATGAATGTTTGTTTGTTGTATTTTATGCGCTGCCATACCGTTCATCTGATTGTGATGGGGTTTTTTGCAAAATGTTCAGGAGATTCCAGGAATAAGCATAGGCTATAAGAGAGTTATGATACTCAACTTCTACATCTTTAAAATCACCCTTTGTAGTGCAAACGTAAAAATATGTCCCTTTTTTGACGCTTAAATGGCTTACGCTGCCTAATCCATGACATATACACAAAATTAATGTACACAGAATTGAATATCTGAAAAAAAAAACTCTACAAGAAAGTCCGCGACAGCATATGTTTATTTTCTACGGATAACTCACAATAACCATTTTTGTCTTTCATTGATGCCAAGAAGATCGGAATAAGTAGATTCCTGGACAAGCATAACAGCGCACGGCGCGCTGGTATTCTTTTACGGATAACTCAAAATAACGAATTTTGTCTTTTAGCTTATTTATGCCAAGTACATCGGGATATGTAGATTCTCGGGCAACGCTGGGTAAACATCACGGGATATCTAAAAATAATTATGATATCACTTTACTTATAGTGACTGCTTTAATATTAAATTTTGGAAGATGAAATTCTATTTAACATGCTTTAATGTCAATTTATAAATACGTTAAATTTTGTATAAAAGTAGACCAAGGGCACATTACAGAGAGGAGTGAAGCCAATCGGGGAGTGAGACAAGGTTGCATTTTATCACCAATGCTATTTAATCTATTCGTTGATGATATTGTAGACGTAATGCTAGAAGGAGAAATTGAGGCTCCGGAGATAGGAAATGTTAGAATCCCAGTCCTGTTGTATGCAGATGATTTAATTATCTGTTCCAAGACAATCAAGGGATTGCAAAGAGGTCTTGACCTACTGGAAATATACTGTAGGAATTGGGGATTGGCTGTAAATGTTAGTAAGACCTTTAAAAATGGGACGGTTTATGGTAGAGCAGAGGAATGGAAATACAGAGATCAAGTACTTCAGAACTTGAAACATTTTGAATATCTTGGTACGACGTTGAAAATGAACGGAAAGTGGAAAAAACATATTGATATAGCATTATTTAAAGGGAGGGGACAACTTAACAGTGTACTCGGTATTCTGGGTCGAGTGCCTGATATTCCAGTCAGCACATTAGAAAAAATGTATGGAGCGATCGATGGTCAGGCCAGTAATGCACTATGGTAGTGAGATTTGGGGTTTTCAAAGAACGGAAATACTAAATAAGGTATATACGCATTTTCTAAAGTATATTACAGGACTTAGTAAGGCCGTTTCTAACTGTGGAATTTTATATGAATTCGGGTCATTCCAGGACGACATTAACTGTAAAATTCGTGTTCTCAAATACTGGTTGCGAGTAATCCAAGGTGAACAAACAATGCTTAGAGCAATTTGTTACGACCACCAAATTAAAAACATAGATGTTAAATTTTGGGCAGACGAGGTTAGGAGAGAACTCCAAAAGATTGGGATGGGCTGGATATGGGAAAAAGGGACTGAAAATCGCAAGAACGTGTGGAGAAAAATGAGGAGGAGGTACTTAGATATAAACTAACAAGATACTTTCGCCGAATGTACAGGAAAACGCTCACTGTGTTTACAAAGAGACCTAAAACACGTCTGGGGAAAATAATCGTATATACTCAACCTAGGATTTAAGGAGAGATCAGGGCTTGCTTGGTTTAGGCTAGGGGCATGGAAATTTCTAAAAATTAGCGACGATCACGATATGCGAATATGTCCAATGTGCGGGAACTTTGAAGATGAGATACATATATTAGGAAAATATAATGATTTAGAATATTGGAGACGTCAGTTATTACCGGAAGGATTTCTAAATTAAAATCGGGAAAGATTGGCATGCTTCGAGTTATTGGTAAATCCAGAAAATTGGATAAACCTCGGTAAATTTCTGGACAAAACGCGAAAAATAAGGACAACACTCATTCATGAATAAATATATGTTATCAAAATGCAATACAATTAATTATTAACAATTATATATAAATTAATTAGTGTATAATGCTGTTGTGTTATTATTTAATTGTAATGTTAATGTTTTTTTAGTGTATAATGCTATTGTGTTATTATTTAATTGTAATATTATTATTGTGTTTTCTTTATGATTGTAATGTTATTGCTGTTTTTGTTGTTTATTTTTCTTTACACTAGTACCAATTATTACTTTATTGTAACGGACTGTCAACAGCACGTACGGCTTACTGCCCTGCGACCCATATTTGTAAATAATATTGTAAATATCTTACTTTTTGTCTAATAAAGTCCTACTACTACTACTACTACTACTACTACTACTATTTGTATTGTATGAAAGATAGTTAGAAAATATAATTAATTAGTTTATTGGTCGTTTTAGCTACAATAACGAAGAGAGCAATTTCAGCTAATTTATAACATGAAGATTGGGATAAGTAGATTCTTGGGCAACGCCGAGTAATCAACACGGGGTATGTAAAAATAAATAATGATATAAATGTATAATTATTTTTCCTTTCACTTATTCAACTAAACACAAAAACGCATTATAATTTATTTAGGCGTAGCAGCGCACGCTGGGTATTATCTAGTAGTAGTAGTAATAATAATAATAATAATAATAATAATAATAATAATAATAATAATAACAATAATGTTCATTGCTAATCTGGGAGAGTTAAGGCCATAAGGCCTTCTCTTATACTCAACCAATGAAAAGTATTAAAATAAATATCCTCAACTCGTGTCCAACTCAGGGTCAGGTCGAGGGATGAGATGACATGAAACCCTTTAATGTAGAGGTCTATGAATGACAAGGGTGCCGGCCGATCACTCCTGACGCACCATTAAGGGACAGATGAACGAAATCAAACAAACTGGATGAGATGAGAAATGGTGGAATGAAATTGTGACAGGGGAAAACGGGAGAAATCCCCGAGAAAAACCTGCCCAAGCTCAGTTTCGTCAACCACGAAACCCACAATGGAGCGACCGAGACTCGATCTCGGGACCCCTGCGAAAACATATTAAATACAGACAATATTATAGAAGATCATAACATGAATAAAATTAATAATAAGTAAACATTCATATAAATTTAACCAAAATTAAAATTAATCTAACTAACTAGCTAACCCACTGGCACTATCGAATCCGTAGGTTCATGGCCACGCGAACATAACATCTCCATACATCCCTATCCTGAGCTAATGTTTTCCAATCATTCCCTGTATAATCTACTTTCCTCAAATCATAGTTAATGTTATTCTCCGACCTCAGTCTTGGTCTACCAACTGGGCGTTTTCCTTTTGTTTTCCTACAAGAAGCTTCCATGCACGTCTTTTATTTCCCATTCGTGCCACATGTCCTGCCCATCGCAGTCTACGAGACTGATTAAAATTAATCTAGCCATTATTATTAGATACATGAAAAATCAGGAACCCTCAATTAATCCCCTAGAGTCCATTTAAAAATGAAGAGATATAAATGTCTTTTAAATTAATCAAATGTCCGGCTGTCCCTACTCTGTTGTTCAAGGACTTCTAGACTCTAGTAATGGATATGGTATAGGAATTATAAGAATGGTATGTTCTGTGTTGTGAAATATGAAGTAAGAGATTCCAGTGCGATCGTGTATTCAAATTCTGATTGGAGGGTACGAGATGGAAGCGAAAAAATGAGCATTCATGTTTTATTCCTATCTAGATATCCAGTTTGAGATTTTTATTATTGATTCAAAAGATAGTGTTAAAAATATCTCCTTATTTTATTCGGTGCATTTCAACAGTATAATTGAACTAACTGGCTGACCAATACCGTTCGAGAAAAAAACTTGTATTATAAAATCTAATTTTCCCATAAAATAAATCATGTAGTTTGCTTTTATTTAGTTCCTTCCATTCGCCTGTATTTTTCTCTCTGCTTTTCACCAAAGTTTTGCTAATCACTTTATTATCAAATGTTCATCTTATCTTCTCTCCCAAAGTGAAAATACCATGTTTAACATGCATATAATACGTCCATAAATAGAACAATCACAGTTTTATACATTTATAGTATATATATATATATATATATATATATATATATATATATAGGCCTATATATTTAGAGAATTTGGGATGACAAGTTTTCCTCTAAAACATAATAGCTTGCGTTTCCAGATTTGAACTTAGCCTATGTTTGGTTTCTTCCTGAACCTCATAGCTCTAAAATAGTCCTGTAAATAAATTATTAACATTATATTATAATTACTTATATTAAGTACAAACAAAAATAGACTAATACTGTAGCGCTATAGATGGATTATTTACGCAGATGTGCCAGAAAGTCAAAATTAGAACATGTCACAAATGTGGAAATTTGAAAAATAATGGAAGCAGAAGAAAGCATAATTGAAATAATTGAGGAGGAGGAATTAATACATATTTTAAGAATAGAAAGTATGTGGTGGCCGGAACAACTATATAAGTGGCAACCGACCAGAAAGTAGAAAAAAGGGAGACCAAAGTTAATATGGAAGGAAAGCATGGGGATAGCAATGCAAGCAAAATGGTTAAGCATTGAAGATGACCAAGATCGTTCGCTTTGGAAGTTTGTCAAGGGAAGTCGGCAGCAGCTGTAAATAACCCGAAGATAGATTATTATTATTATTATTATTATTATTATTATTATTATTATTATTATTATTATTATTATTATTATTATCATTATCATTATCATTATCATTATATTATTATATTATTGTTATTATTATTATTGTTATTATTATTATTGTTATTATTATTATTGTTATTATTATTATTATTATTATTATTATTATTGACATTGGATAAAATTAGAAACCAAAGAATTAGATGAAAGTGGATAAGAATATTTTTGAAGTAGTTGAACGAAAATATTTAAATAGTTTGGAGACGACCTTTAAAGTAGGGGATATTTAAATATCCTTTACCATCCAATCGCCGGCATTTTAATGTTCTTAACATTCGTATTTTTCAGAGTTTAGAGTAAATAATTACTATTATTGTTCTATACGCGATACCAATATGAATATAAGATTTAATTGTAGCTGTGATATCACTGTTCTGACAGTTTCCCAGTGATACGACTAATAGGTTAAGATATCTGATAAAATTGATTTTAATTTGCATTCTCATTAATTAAAATAGCATATTTTAGCTGTTGTTAAGTGAATGAAGAACTGTGATGCTATCCTACTTCAATCTATACAAATTTTACTACATTATCAGGCACATAAAAATGTTTGTAAGTAACAATATAAACACTTCAGTTTTTGATGGCGCTTGCGGCCAGTCACACATTTACTTGCGTGTATCATCTTTCAAAACAGTCTACAATACATTAACCAATGTCTTTGTACAAAAACCATAGATTTCTCCCTCCTTTATGTTTTAAATACACACAAAGACAATAACCGTTTACACTGTCAAACTGATCGTGCCTATTTGTACTATGATAGCAAAAAATCTATACATCTACTCCATTCTGAAGTCATGCTCTTGTGCTGAGGTACCAAGTTTTTTTTCAGTTTTTTCATTTTATTTAATTTACCTGATAGAGTTAAGACCACACGATCTTCTCTTCTACTTCACCAGGGTTAAATTATAATATAATAATTCTGAATTATCCACAATTGGATTAATAGTACATAATAGAAATAAGCTACACAACACAAGTGACATGAAGGAACATGTTGGTGGAAATATCTATTTGTTTCGACTAATAAGATATGAAATATTTTCTGGAAAAAGGAAAAATAGGATAAAATGAGAGGATTCAGGAGCGACGGCAGATACAGCAGATTGTTCCATTCCATTTTCAATTCCAATAAATTCGTGAATTTTGGCAGCATCAGTCTATCTTCTATGCCTTAAATTCGATATTATATTTCCACTTCTTCTGAAGAAGAACCAGAAAAAGATAGCGAGATGTTCTGGAATTGCGAAATTCACTTCATCAAGTTCCACTAATTATTCGTCTGATTCCTCTTCCACCAAAATTTCCACTATTTCTTGTCATAGGAAGGTTTTGAATATTTTACTCTTTTTGTAGTTCCATTATTCGAACAACTTAATTGTATGGAAATAGATACACAAATATAAGTAAAATTAAATCATTAATTACAATCTGCCACTGAAAATTCACTCATGTACACAGGAGTCTCGTTTTTTCAGATATAAAATTATTTCAAGTGACATTAACCTACGACATGAGACCCACAAATGTATTTTGCATTTTGATGGATGTCATATTCAAGATTTTTACGTACTTAAAAATTCTTAGACCTTGGTCAGTTTTAAACCGTACCCGTGAATCTCGAATCTAGAAGCGAGCACGGTAACTACTATTCCACCAGGATGGATATTAGTGAAGGCGAATTGCATGTAAAATTTGGTATAACATATGAAAATTAAATTTTATTCCCTGGAATATTGATATATGGACTATTAAAAAGATTTGCAAGCGCATACATCCGAAAATGTTGTAGAATGTGAATAAACTCATACGTAACAAAAAATTATATTTATTTTAATTAGAACTCTTACATCACGCAGAAGCGTTAGTTGTTACGTCAGTGCCTTTATTTTGTCTAATTAGTGACTACAATATATTACAATATGAAACTCAAAACATATAATTTGTAAATTCGTCCTATATGTATACTTTATTCACATTTATTTGTTGAAATAAAATTGATAACTTCACAAAGATTATTATTTTACTCTCACTCTGTAAAATATGTCATTCTACAGTTACGTCACTTACCGAAGCAGAATCGTGCACTTTGAGTAAAATTATTAAAGATAGAAACTTCAATATTTTCTATTAAAGGTATTGAAACCCATATTTATAAATGTTTTGAAGAGAAAAGTAATGTCCTACTAACTGAAGACCAAAATAATCAAATATTTTATTTTGTCGCATTTGTAACGTCTGTTATGTTTGAATTCACCTGATACGATCTATTTCTACATACGAAACTATTTCTTATGAATGTTGTAAATTATCTTAAATTTTATATGATTAGGTCAGATTAAATAATAATAATAATAATAATAATAATAATAATAATAATAATGATAATGATAATGATAATGATAATGATAATGATAATGATAATGATAATGATAATGATAATGATAATAATAATGATAATGATAATAATAATGATAATGATAATAATAATGATAATAATAATAATGATAATAATAATAATAATAATAATAATGATAATAATAATAATGATAATAATAATAATGATAATAATAATGATAATAATGATGATAATAATAATGATGATAATAATAATGATGATGATGATAATAATGATGATGATAATAATGATGATGATAATAATGATGATGATAATAATGATGATGATAATAATGATGATGATAATAATGATGATGATAATAATGATGATGATAATAATGATGATGATAATAATGATGATGATAATAATGATGATAATAATAATGATGATAATAATAATGATGATAATAATAATGATGATAATAATAATGATGATAATAATAATGATGATAATAATAATGATGATAATAATAATGATGATAATAATAATGATGATAATAATAATGATGATAATAATAATGATGATAATAATAATGATGATAATAATGATGATGATAATAATGATGATGATAATAATGATGATGATAATAATGATGATGATAATAATGATGATGATAATAATGATGATGATAATAATGATGATGATAATAATGATGATGATAATAATGATGATGATAATAATGATGATAATAATAATGATGATAATAATAATGATGATAATAATAATGATGATAATAATAATGATGATAATAATAATGATGATAATAATAATGATGATAATAATAATGATGATAATAATAATGATGATAATAATAATGATGATAATAATAATGATGATAATAATAATGATGATAATAATAATGATGATAATAATAATGATGATAATAATAATGATGATAATAATAATGATGATAATAATAATGATGATAATAATAATGATGATAATAATAATGATGATAATAATAATGATGATAATAATAATGATGATAATAATAATGATGATAATAATAATGATGATAATAATAATGATGATAATAATAATGATGATAATAATAATAATAATAATAATAATAATAGTAAATTTATGTAACCAGATACTATTTTTACGGAATTTCTACATGGACAGAACAGTATTATTTTTTAATACACAGAATTAAATTTTTGGCATATGTATTATAAATATATTTTATGTTAAAATTTTCAGTTTTTGAATAATTTATTCTTCTTATTTTTTTATTCTGTTATTGGGTAAACCCGACGAGGTCAGATAAATTAATAATTATACTCCTCTAACAATATTGCTGTACAGTTTGTGCATGCGTTTGATGGTAGTGAGCAGATTTGAACCGGAACAGATGTTCACGCGTGTCGACCTTCTGCATCGTATCCATTTAATCACGTTGAATTAGTAACGCTACCAGCTTGTATTGTTTAATGTCATCCTGTCGGACCTAATATTAAAATAATCACGATATCTACCTTTCAGAAAATTTACAAAGAATGAAAGTATTGAGGTTGTTCTTATTAAAGGATTTCTCAACAATTTTTAGACATTTCACTGATCCTATCTAGTAGACATCATTCTGTATAGTAGAAAATGGTCATGCACAATATATATATTTGTTTAATAAACATGGATAAATAATTTATAAATACATTTAAAAAATCCAGATATAGGCCTATGTATGGAACAATTATAAATTGCTTTAAATATGAGAGGAAATAAACAAGATTAAAATTGTATAAAGTTATGGCTATTCCTATGTTGTTATATGTCTCCGGAAATTGGACCTTGACTGAAAAATCAACTAAAAATAGAATATGTAGAAATAACTTTCCTCAGGCATGCAATTGGATATACTTTACAAGATATAAAATACAGCAAATATATTAGGAATGAGCTTAATATATTCAGCTTAGCGGACAGAATGAAAGAATACAAACAAAATTGGTTCGTACATATTCAAAGGATGGATCACGAACGTATAAAAAACAGGTATTCACATATATGCCAGAGGGTTATAGATGTGTGGGACGGCCAAGAGCACGATGAAGAGATCGGGTTTCTGCATGAGACCGGAACTAACCTTTTGTAGTTCAATTCCTGAAGAAGACAATTATACAGTGCGATTAGTATGGCATTGGACAGCAGACGCGGGTACGCGGGGATTTCACTGGACTGCTGGCTCATTTGCGGCGGGGAACGGACAGCATAGGATCGCGGTGTCCAATGCTAATACTGATCGCACTGTATATATACTAGCTGGCCCGGCGAACGTCGTATCGCCTTTAAATATTTTTACGTTAATTTTTCCGATGTTTTAATATTTATCTGCTATTTGGGGCGGAAAAAAATCCAACAAATCAAAGATCATAAGAATCGGTCCAGCCGTTCTTGAGTTATAAATAGTGTAACTAATCCGACTTTGTTATATATATATAAGTCTCGGCCACGCGTTGCTGTGGCTAAGGTATACGTCAAATTATGTTGTAGTAAACAAGTGAGAAATATAAATTAGAAAGTTTTTGCTTCACACAATTGTTTAGTTCTGGTACGTTAACTACACCCGGTATAAATATTGGTGGTGCTTTATGTGAAAGTGGTTTTGTTCATTGAGATGAATTTATGTTGTCTGCATTCTCAGTATCATCCATAAGTGTATCATAAGGATTTTACACATTTATTGATAGAATATTTTGAGGAGGCTTGCTGATTTCAATATACTTTGGTTTTTTTCTACGAACTTGTTGGCAGTTTGGATTCTCATCATCAAGAAGTGTCTGTATAGTAATATCATCTTGTGATGATGTACCCGAGCGGTTAAGGTAGGAAGCCTTGGCGCAGAGCTACGTGACTTGCGCTGGTTCGAGTCTCCATGGGGGAAGAAATTTTATCATGGTATTTCGGCCAGTATGGGACCGGTGCCCACCCAGCATCGTAAGGCAGTTGGGTAGCTACAATAAGTAGCGGCTCCAGGTTGAGGAACCAGCTATAACGGCTGAGGGACTCGACATGCTAACCACATGTCACCCCTACACTGGCTGTTGATCATCTACCTCTGTGATTGACACATGTGGATGTGAAGGGCCAGCAGCCGGCTGGTAAAAGGGCAACCGCTGAAAAGTGGAAAGACCCTCAATCGGAATCGGATATATTATAGTCATCTTGTTTTTCATTTAATTGAGGCATGGAGATGGTTTCTGTAATATTAGACATATTATTATAACTAACAGACTTACTTACAGTTCTGTTATTCCGTTCCTTAGGACCTTTATATGTTTTTAAATTGACATTCTTCTTAAATGTAAGATTTATGTCACATAGGCCTATACCAATTTGCGGAAGTTCACTTGATATCTTATCATTCATGGTCTCTAGAACTGATTCACCATATTGTTCAATGTCACTTCTCGGTCCAGTTAAATTTAAATTAAGTTGCTGTCTTTCAGCCAGATTACTTAAAACTAATACTTACACACAAACTTAATATTATTATCAATATATTGAAAATAATAAATTAATACAAACACACTTAAATTATGAAATAATCAATATTTGTAATTCAATTGAAATTCGCGGTTGCAACAAAAAGCACAGCCACCTGGTTACATAATAAACCAATTACCTTACACGGTCATCTGTTAGAATCGTATGGAACTCAGATAATTATAACTCTTTGTTAAATAATAAACAAATAATTTGCAATAAAAAAATAATGTGACTATAAATTTAGTTATAAACTTCCCTAAGTCTCAAGTTGGATCAAACTGTACACAGTGTGCAAAATTTTATTAAAATCGGTTCAGTAGTTTAGGATTCCATCGCGGACAAACAACGTGACACGTAATTTGTATATATTAAGATATATATATCTCCATCCATAGAAATTCTGCCCGAGGGCAGGTCTTTCACTGCAGTTATAGCATTTTCATTCTAAGATTTGCAGCTTTACTAGGGAATTATAGCTAGGTGTGGTAGCTTCCCGTTGCTTTCCACACAAACACACACACACACACACAATATATATATATATATATATATATATATATATGCTCTAGCGGCTGCAAGTTTTGTTCTATTACGACCAAACTTGGCGTATAGCAATACATTTAAAAAGTAAGGTCTAGTTCGTTAACCAGCAAAATCGGACTATTAGATATGAGTTCATCTGAAACGAATATTTAAAAATTGTTTAGCGGTCCCAATGTCGACGTTTCTCAAATAAATTCAGAATATGCTATTAAAACGAAACTAGGAAGGTATCCTCCAAAAAGCACAGAAATGCGACCATTAGAAGTGGCAGTTTACCCGAATCCCCTAATGAAAAAATAATTCTAGTAGCGATGTTTGCTGCCCCAATTAATCAGCATATAATACAATTTAAATAACCCTTATATTAACTATGTATCCTAGAAGATTCATTACTTCAATTTATTTAATATTTTAAATGAAACAATATAAAAATTCATCAATAGAAATTATTTTAATTTGTATCAAATTATGCAATATTCAACATGAAGGCTTAATAATTTACGGTTTTGATACGTTTGCCTTCTCTACAGTTCGTCCCGTTTAAATACGGCAAGTTAGCATAACAAATCGAGTTTCTCCAATTTAATTTAAGAATTGATTTTATTAAACACAATGTGTACATTTAGAATTTTCACCAGTCTTTTGTAATTTTGGTGAGAGGCTGAGTTCTGCTTTGGCATTTCATTAGGTGGTACCTGGAGCATGGCTCGTCGCAAAGCTTACATCTGCAGTCCTCCTTCGGGTCGTGGTATGACGGATTCTGACATATTTTCCAGTGGAAACCATGCGCGGCGAAGCGTGTGTATAGGTGGCGAAGTTGGAAGTTCGGTCCTTTCCACACATCGGTTTTCATTGTTTCTGTGTCCATTATTTCCATCGGTATTGCATTGGCTTTGTTTTGTCTCTCTTTGATGGGGTCTTTATATGCCTGGGTTTCTGGTAGATTGAAGCGAAGCTTGATGTCCTCAATGAAGTAGGATTGATGTGCTATTCTGTAGGCGTAGCTGTTTCTTGTGTACTTTGAGAGTGACAAGGCCCTCTTAAGATATCTGGCTTTGACATTCTCCAATTTCTTGAGGTTTTTCGCTGTTAGGTGAATCCAAATTATCTGAATACCGTATGTGGCCGCTGGTGCTACCTCCAATTTAATGAAATAAAGATACTGTATAGGCCTATGCCCTAAACCAGCAAAGTCGGACCATAACTTTGACCTGTTGAGGAACTCGCTTAGTTTACTCAGTTGCTGTGTGGCAGACTATTTCATATGAAACGTTACAATTAAGATAATGTTCTGTGTTGTTGAATTTTATATCAAGCATTTTATGTCAATATTAAAATAATTATAAACATAATACATCCCAAATAATGTGCTAAAATGTAATATAAATAATCTAGTGATTTATTTAAATCGGTAGCATTTAAGGGCACTTGTCTATGATGGAAACTTAAAGCATACCTTCAAATCTATCTCCTCTTTTACTCCTGGTACAACCGTCAAATTTACGCTAGATTTTAAATAATATATCTCTAAAATACAATTTAAGAATATCTACATCTAAAACAAAAATATTAGCTCTGAAAGGAAAATGTGCAATAAGAACAAAAATAATGATAAACAATATAATTATAGGCCTAGTTCTGAATTTTAATTATTTGGGATGTAATTTAGGCAATGACAGAAATTTAGATAAACACACTAAAATACAACAATTCAACTATATATGTGGCAAAATTAAACGCACTTTATTGAATAAGACTAGAAAATAAACTATTTTGAAGTTTTACAAAGAATTGGCAGTTCCATCTCTTATCTATGGATGTGAAACCTGGACATTAACAAAGGCAGATAGTAAACAAATAGAGGCTGCGGAAATGAAGATGTTGAGAGCAGTAGCAGGATACCAAAAGACCGATAAAAAGAAAAACGAAGATATAAGAACACAACTTAATATATTTAATCTCTGTGAAAGAATAAAATAATATCAAAATGCTTACCTTCAGCACGTATTACGAATGAATGAACAGCGCATACCAAGAAGAATGTATAATTATAAACCAATAGAGAGAAGAATGTTGGGAAGACCATTGAAGAGATGAAAGGACCAATTTGACCTATTATGAGATCGGAACAGGCCATTGGGCTTAGTCCTTGTTGTTGATGATGATGATGATGATGATGATGATGATCATGATGATCGTTCTTGAATATGAAACTTCATAACGTTAATGCTACTGGTTTGCTCTTTACAACTTTTGAAAATGTATTATCAAAAACACCAATTTCAGGACTTTTGCCATTGCAACTTCTCTCAAGAAACATTAAACTGAAAATATATAATACTGCTATTCTCCTAGTTATATTATATGGATGCGAAAATGTACTCTTCCTACAAGAGAGGATAATATTGTAAATAATTGAGAATAAAGTTCTGGACCAAAGAGAGATGAACTGACAAGTGAATGGAGAAGACTATTTATCAATAAGCTACAATTATCTTTATGGAAACTAGATATAATGAGAACAGTTAAGTATCGTAGACTGCTATGGGATGGACAAGCTGTACGAATGGGGAATAAAAGAAGGGCATGGAACTTAGGAAGACCATAGGGAAAGTGCTCAGTATATAGGCCAAGAATGAAGTGGGAGAATAACATTAAAAACGATTTGAGGTAGGTAAATTATACAGGAGTTGATTCGAATACAGTAGTTCAGGGTAGGAATGTATGCACGGCCATGAACATGCGGGTTCGATAGTGCCAGTAAGTCAGTTAAATAATTCAATTAATTTAACTGTAAAACGTTTCATCTTTGGAATCAGTTTGAGTAGGGGTGTACAATTTTTAATCGCTGGATAGTTCATCGTACTCCTCCATAAATTGCAAATTCCTCCGCAGCACATATGTGATACTCTTGAAAGCGATTCGTTCGTCGAATGTGGACGTTAAGTCTGGCGACCCCCTCGGTGCTTTCGACAAGAATAGGCTATGTGCCGGCACCTGGTTTTGTTTCCTCCCTTCTCTTTATCATCATCCCTCATACAACACATATTTTACACTAACAAACACACAAACACTCATCCTACACTCCTCTCCGTACTTAATACATCAATATATAATCTACGATAAAGTGGTCTGCCAAAGTGGTTTGTAAATTGAAAATAGATCACATTAACGTCATCTATTCGTCCAGCGCAGAATCCGGAGAAAAAAAATGTAGTGGTAGCACCTGTGCAGACAGTCATATGCATATGTTTAGTAAAAATAAACATTTTCAAGAACTTTTTTCTAATTTATAAAAACTGTTCGAAATGTTATATATACACACATGAAAATAAAAATAAACGCCTGAACAGGGATTTGAACCCGGACCTCTGAATTTATACTAATGTATGTGTAATGTGTGTATATGTATATATATATATATATATATATATATATATATATATATATAGTTCCTCTTCGTCCACACAAGCCTTAGGTCTAAAGGCCTGGTACGATCTGACAGATAAGATCCTTGAACGCTTCCTTGGACGGCCCAGATACCTCTTTTTTGCTGGACAATAGCGAAACATGGCTTTTAGATCTTTATCTGAACTCATTAATTACAAATGATTCGTCCAGTTGTTCTGGTATTTTTACATTACTAAATGACACAAAAATAGTTAAAGACGATAAATAAACGCTCTAGCACAGCGATGGGGAAAAGGGGTAGAACGTACGTAACCTACATCTTATTCACTCCACATCTGCCACAGCAAGGTGAGGCGTTTTTTTTGTTTTTTTTTTTTTTTGCGAGTTCGATTGTTTGCAAGACGAGACCAAAGCAACGAATATGCATTAGTTACGTTTTATACATTCTTAGTTAATAGGATGCAGATAAATGTTAATAGAAAGAAACAAGCGTTTACATTTTAGTAATTAACATATATTTACATACATAGAACGAAAATAACAATGCTGTAGTTTCATGGGAAAAAAAATTCAATTTAAAACTTTTCTTTAATTTTTTAATTATTAATTAATTTTTTGGTTCCTTCACACGGTAAACAGATCGAATGAGTAATGAACAAAGTAAATAGAATGCAAATACTTTTCTTGCAACAGTGGGAGGGGTTCAACTATGATTGAGGGAAGGGAACACACTATGGTATTTTTCCACATCGTAGCTCTAGCATGTCGGACCATGAGCACACAACAACAACAAAAATATATCACCTTGTAATGATTATTGTTAAAAGTCTACCTAAGTAGTTTTTATTACTATGATTATTACTATTATTATGTCCACCGCTGTGGTCTCGAGGTAGGTAGCGTGCTGCCTTGTCACGCAGCGGGCCCGGGTTCGATCCCCGGTCGGGGCAGTTTTTCTGGGTGAGGTTTTTATCGGGGCCTTTCCTCACCTGTAAGGCAAATGTCAGGAAAACTTTAAGGCCCAAACGGTCCCCGAAATCATATGTCCATCATCCTTATCATCATCATCTTTCACCGGAGTGGAAAGCAATGTGAAGCAACCACACCTACAATTCCCTAGTAAAGCTGCAAGCATAGCATGAAAATGCTATGGTTGCAGTGAAGGACCTGACTTCGGGCTGAATTACTATGGATGGATGGACTATTATTATTACAGTATTATTATTATTATTATTATTATTATTATTATTATTTCTTCCTGATGAATGGAAAATAAGCTACATAGTACCAATATACAAGAAGGCCGATAGAAGAGACGCAAAAAACTACAGAGGACTAAGTATAAATAACACATTATATAGAATATTTACGAAGTTATTAAAAACAAAGTTACAAAAAGATGTTAAAGACAAATTAGGAGAAGATCAAAATGGATTCAGACCAGGAAGGTCATGTGTTGACAATATATTTGCAATACAACAGTTAATTGAAAAACGGACTGCAGTTGGAGAAGAAACCCACTTGACAATGATAGATTTAGAGAAAGCTTATGACTCAATTCCGAGGAACAAATTATGGGAAGTATTGGAGAAATACAATATTGACAGAAACCTAATAGAAATTATTAAACAAACCTATAAAGATAACTCCGCTTATGTTAAAATGGGAAATATAATGTCTAATCCTATAAACACCTCAAAAGGATTGAAACAAGGATACAGTCTATCACCAATTTTATTTAATATTTATGTAGAATTTATATTAACGAAATGGAAACAAAGCTGCAAAGGTATGGGGATCCCAATAGGCAATAGATTTTTGCTGACATTACAATTTGCCGATGATCAACTGGTTTTAGCGCAAGACAATTTTGATATGGAATTCATGATAAAAAGGTTGAAAAGCACATATGAATCATGGGGTCTCACAGTAAATTTACAAAAAACAGAATATCTGGCAATAAATAGCAATGAAAGAGAAAACTTAGTATTGGAAGATGGAATCCAAATAAAGCAAGTGAAACAAACTAAATATTTGGGAATGATTATGGATAACATCGAAGGTATAGGCAAAGAGAACATAAAACATAGAATTGAATTGAGTAGCAAAATAATATCATCATTAAATTCCATATGGTGGGATAAGCATATTTGGAAAGACACAAAGAAATATATTGGTAAAACATTGGTGGAATCTGTTGCAATGTACGGAAGTGAGGTATGGACAATCAATAAGTACTACAAGAATAGACTAATAGCTCTAGAAATGGATTATTTACGAAGAAGTGCCAGAAAGTCTAAATTAGAACGTGTCACAAATAAGGAAATTAGAAACAAAATGGAAGCAGAAGAAAGCATAATTGAAAGAATTGAGGAAAAGGAATTAAAGTGGTTAGGACATGTTTTAAGAATGGAAGATGAGCGATGGCCGAAGCAACTATATGAATGGCATCCTAACAGAAAGAAGAAAAGAGGAAGACCAAGGTTAACATGGAAGGAAAACATGAAGACAGTAATGCAAGCTAGAGGGCTAAGCATCGAAGATGCCCAAGACCGTAGGCTTTGGAGGTTTGGCACGGGAAGACGGCAGCAGCTGTAAAAACCCGAAGATAGATAGAGATAGATTATTATATCATTACAGTACCTTATTATTATTGTTATGATTATTAATTTTTTCACAATGGTTTTTCAGATACTGTTTAACCGTGTACAGATGCTATAAGGTAAGGCGTAAAATGTAAAATATACTAATTCCGAGCTAAACTCTAGTTGTATTGTAAAACAAACTTGCATATGATATTACTCCACCAACTCCATATTTTGAGGAAACCGGGTTATTACTTTTAACAGCCATTTGACAATTGCGTACGGATATTACATAGATAGAAACATTATTCTTAGTCAACAACATATTTTACGGGAAATAAGACTGAATACAAGGTAAGATGGTACTAATAACTAGGAACTTCCTCCATTTCTTATATATTTATGACAAGAAAAAATATATAGGCCTATCTACCTACTTAATCAGACTTTTACGCTTTTTACATACTTATGATAGATATCCTTCATTTACAATTTCATTACAAGAATAATAATCCTTGCTGACACACCTGTAAATTCTGGTATTAGTTTCACTACATCCTCAATGGCTAATGTGGAATATTTTTTTCTCAAATTGTTTAAAAATATCCAAAATAATTTATCTCCGCTTTTCAAATGTTTTCCTTTACATAAGCGGCCCTTTTGAAAAAAAACTGAAATTTCAACGTATTTTGCATTGTTCATGCATACGAATAAAACAGTGCCAACTTATTATATTAAAATTATAATTATATATTTTAAGATTCTCCCATACAATGCATATAGACACATGCTAAATTATATATATATATATATATATATATATATATATACATTTGATTACAAATGATTGGAGCGATTTCATGATTTTATTGTAGCGATCTTATTTGACATATCTTCACAGAACTTTAAAGTTATGTATAAAAACTCATAAGGTTTTTTTTTGTTTTCTCTCGCAGCCGTGTTTCAGCTTTAAACCGAGAGAGCGCAGCAGTTATCAAAGATGGCGACAGGCGAGGAGAAAGCATATGCTGTGCTTGAATTTCATTCAACTCAATCTGTGATAACTGTGCAACGACACTTCAGAACGAAGTTCGAGAAAGATGCACCGAGTGCCAACTCCATTCGGCGATGGTATGCGCAATTTAAAGCTACAGGATGCCTCTGTAAAAGGAAATCAACGGGTCGTCCTTCAGTGAGTGAAGAAAAGGTTGAGAGTGTGCGGATGAGTTTCACACGTAGCCCACAGAAATCAACACGAAAAGCGAGCAGAGAGCTGAACATTCCACAACCGACCGTTTGGAAGATCTTGCGGAAAAGATTGAAGCATAAACCTTACCACTTGCAATTTCTACAAGCCCTTACGCCCATTGACAAAGTGAGTCGGTTTGAATTTTGTACACAAATGCAGCAGTTTATGGATGAGGATGGTTTTTGTGAGAAACTTGTCTTCAGTGACGAAGCAACATTCTTTGTGAATGGCAAAGTGAACAAACACAATGTGCGAATCTGGGGCACAGAAAATCCCCGCGTTATTGTGCAGCACATTCGCGACTCCCCAAAAGTTAGTGTGTTCTGTGCGGTTTCTCAGTTCAAAGTTTATGGCCCTTTTTTCTTCTGCGAGCAGAACGTTACAGGACACGTGTACCTGGACATGCTGGAAAATTGGCTCATGCCGCAGCTGACGACCGACAGTGAGACCTTCATCTACCAGCAGGATGGTGCTCCACCACACTTCCATCACGATGTTCGTGAATTTTTAAACATGAGATTGCCAAACCGATGGATCGGTCGCAGTGGAGAGAATGATCAGAAATTGTTGTCATGGCCTCCACGCTCCCCCGATTTGACGCCGTGCGATTTTTTGTTTGGGGGTATGTGAAAGATTCAGTGTTTGTGCCTCCTTTACCAGTAGACTTACCAGAACTGCGAGCTCGCATAATCAATCCCTTTGAACAAATTAATAGGGACATGTTACGTCGAGTATGGGACGAACTTGATTACAGACTTGATATCTGCAGAATCACCAAGGGGGAGCATATGGAGCACCTGTAACATCTCAAAAAAAACCTGGGAAGTTGCTCTATGTATCTGTAAAAGTTCGTGAAAATATGTCGAATACTACAGCTACCATAAAATCATGAAATCGCTCCAATCATTTGTAATCACCCTGTATATATATATATATATATATATATATATATATATATATATGACATGATAAGAAAAGTAAATGCCTAGACGGGATTCGAACCCGGAACTCTGGGTCGGTAAATATATATATATATATATATTTATTTATTTATTTATTTGGAGTATTATAGAGCGGACTACATTTTCTTAGACGTCATCATCACCGTCAACAACAAAAATTAAGCCTAATGGCCTGTTCCGATCTCATTATAGGTCGAATTGGTCCTTCCATCTCTTTAATGGTCTTCCCAACAATCTTCTCTCTTTTGGTTTATAATTATACATTCTTCTTGGTATGCGCTGTTCATTCATTCGTAATACGTGCTGAAGGTAAGCATTTTGATATTATTTTATTCTTTCACAGAGATTAAATATATTAAGTTGTGTTCTTATATCTTCGTTTTTCTTTTTATCGGTCTTTTGGTATCCTGCTACTGCTCTCAACATCTTCATTTCCGCAGCCTCTATTTGTTTACTATCTGCCGTTGTTAATGTTCAGGTTTCACATCCATAGATAAGACATGGAACTGCCAATACTTTGTACAATTTTAAAACAGTTTATTTTCTGTGTGTATTCACGTAGACTTTCACGGCCGGAGTTGCTATGATGATCTTGAAGAAGATTTTCGGGCTGTAGGCCGTGGTCGTGAGGCTTGTAGTTCCCCGACGTTTCGCCAGAGACTGCGTCTGGCGAAACGTCGGGGAACTACAAGCTTCACGACCACGGCCTGCAGCCCGAAAATCTTCTTTAAGATCATCATAGTTTATTTTCTAGTTTTATTCAATTAAGTACGTTTAAATGTGCCACATAGATAATTGGATCGTTGTATATAGACATTATTCGACCAATGAGCATACAGTCATCCGTCTGATTTGTTTGTATCAACAGCTGGAACTTGCTCGGAATTAGTATAGAAACAATAGCTTGGTGAAATTACATATTCCACATTAGGAAGCGTTATTTTAAATCTAGTAAAAAAACTCCAATGTTACTTCTTATGAAAAGTAGTTATCATCCTTCACGAATTAGGCCTTTGTAGACCTGTTTCGGCCCCATCTAGCAGTATTTTAAGAGGTCTTCCTGGTCGACGATGTACTTGGGCATATATTGTATCACCATTTTTTGGATTTCTTGAATTTCTGAGGCATTTGATTAAATAGTTATACCGCTGTGACTCGATCGCCATTGAATCGTTTATAGAAACAGGGTGGATCACGAGAAGATGAGAATGACATTTATATAGGTGTGTTCGGTTATATGTTTATTAAATGTGAATTTCGAGGAATATTTTGAGTTCCAACTCAGGCATATGTACCTGTCTGAGTAATTGATATACACCAGATGGAATAATGTCATCCGATTCGCGTAAATATTGAGGAAACTTGGAAGAGTCGAATCAGACAACTGCTTCACACATTGACATTGTTAAAGTATAGGTATAATAATGTTATCACCATTCTAGCATTAAAAAGTACATTACCGGACACGGTTATTCAGCAAATCTCTATGTGTGTGTGTGTGTGTGTGCTCTTTATTTAAATCTGTTCTGCAGCTAGTTTTTTATTATTGTGTAAAGTGAGGAGCTTTTTTATGTCTATATATATATATATATATATATATATATATATATATAGTTTTCATGTATGAGTGTGTATGTGTATTATTGTGTACGCACTGTAGCCGTAGATTTATATATATATATATATATATATATATATATATTCATTATTTTTATATTTTTTATGTATGAGTGTAGTACTTAGCCAGTAGGCCTATGTATATGTTTATATATTATGTTTTTTATTCACGGAATGGAATGTGTACACACGGCCAAACAGGCCCGTATGCAATATAAATGAAAATTTATTTCCTTTATATACAATTGTAGACTTTCACGGCAGGTATTTTGATTCATGTAATTTATGTCTTTCGGGCTATTTATTTCCTTTGTTTGAAAAAATAAGTCAATAAATTCCAGCAAAACTGTAAATAATAAATATCTTCCTTTAACCCCCAGAATTGATAACAGGAATTCTCATTCACCTGTATATGATGCGTTCTATTCTAATTAATGTTATTTCACATTCATTTCATTTCATCAAGTGTAAAGATATGGAATTCTAAGTTGAATATTAGGGATGGGAATTGATAATGGTAGGAAGATTTCAAATAGAGGAGCTTCATAATTTATAAAGTTAGCTGAACATTGTCTAAATTATAGTTAAGTATCTGCCTCGGTAGTTTAGCATTTATGTTCTTTGACTCTGGTTTCAAGGATCGATGGATCAAACCCGGCTGGGGTCCATGGATTATTTAGAATGAAAAAATCCAAAGGACAATTCTTCCGGGAGGGACTTTAAACCGTGGAGCCCGAGTCTGAAGATTTCGGGCTCACAAATAATGTCAAACCTAAATTAGAGCCTCTTGTCAAAATTTAATTCGCCTTTTCCATCCAAATAATATCCTAATTTACCAGATTCTAAGGAATGTATGGGTATAGACTAGAATGGAATATAGTTTAAATAATGAGAGGGAAAAGTTATGTATCTCGAATGGATAGTAGCAGAAATGTTTTCAAAATATTATTAGAAAACTCTTTGGGAAACAACTTAAGCAAGACCAGGAGTTAGTGGGAGAATAATATTTGGATAGATTTTAGGGAATTGGGTAATGGAAACATGAGCAGAATTCTGTTGGTAGAGGATAGGAACCATTGGCTTTTATCTACATATTCAATAAGCCATATAAGTGTATATATATGAGTCGGAATCATAACCGGAATTTCTAACACTAGATATCCACTTCGCTACCCAGACATCCCAGTGCAAACATTAATTTTCATTTCCTTATATACAATTCTCAATCATAAGAGGCAGCGAGAAACGCCTGCAGTGTTATCTTACGTCTTCTATAACAATAAAGCAATTTAATTGAGAATATTTTACTTTATAGCAGTAACACTATTTTATTTCGATGTTACAATGTGTGTGTGTGTGTGGTGTGTGTGTGTGTGTGTGTGTGTGTGTGTATGTGTGTCTGTGTGTTTCGATGTTATAATTAAATTTTGACATATAGCAATGAAGGTCAAATATGACATGAAAATAAAAATAAATACCTGAACCGTGATTTGAACCCGGGACCTCTAACTTGATACGTTAGTGCGCCACCACCAGGCATCTAGCACACATATTTATTTGTCTTTTAAAAGTTATGTGTATACATATATATATATATATATATATATATATATATATATTGTGGGAACTATAAAACTAATACAGAAATAACAAAAGAAATAAAAATTACTGCAGTGCTTAAAAAATAGAAAATTGCAAATCTGAATGTTGATATAATGCCAAATGACAGACTATAAAAAATCCTCAAGTCTTACATACCCAATTGGGATCAGACGATGAAGATACTTTTGGATTAACCCTATAATGAGACCAGAACAGGCCGATAAATGGTCCAACTCCTTGGAAGGGAAATCAGAATAGCGATTATGATATAATATATAGACAGGTTAAAATTACAATTGTGTAATTCATTTTCATCAGCTGTAAAATTTTAACGTAACCAAAATTCCATTCAACTGTAGCCTTTATGTTAAATTCGGATTCAGGCGTTGCCCTTAAAATGCTACGATTAACTAACTAACTCACCAGCACTCTCGAATCCTTAGATTCATGGCCGTGCAGACATAAGCTCTCATACTGCCACATCCTGATCTACTGTTTTCTAATCAACTCCTGAATAAATCTTGGTTAATGTTCAGAAACAACTCACTAATATTACTTTTTAAGAATTGTGTTTTTTCATTATTTAATAAAAATAGACTTAAGATTTGTTAATATATTTTCCTAATGCCTTGTATAAAAAGCATAGATTAATTCATTGTAGTTTATTACTTCTTTTGTATTTTTTTTTCTTTTATGTATAGTAGATTCGAGCTGTTATTCCTTTTTGTATTCATTGTATCATTAATTTAATTTTAATTGTATTTAATTTCATTGTATTATTAGACATTATTTTCATTATTATTCTATTTGACAGATAATTATTGTTTAATATGACTATTATTGTAATTTTTTTTGTATTCATATGTAACATATGTCTGTCCTGGTGAGTGGAAGAGAAGGCCACATGGCCTTAACTCCACCAGGCTAAATGAATCTATTCTATCTCCCACCTCATTATAGTGGGAGCTTTGCTTCTAGTTTTGCTCTATGGACTATTCATTTCCCATTCGTATCACATGCCTTATACATCGCAATATACGAGACTTAACTGTTCCTAACATTGCAGTTCAAAATGTTTGTTCCCGAATTTATTATGGTAATTTTTGTATTATGTTAATTTTGCAAAATAAATGTAATATGCTTACACTACTGTAATTTTAACTCATGCGTATATATAATCCAATCAAGGGAAAAACAAATCACAATACCTTCAAATATCTTTGATCATACTGCGTCTAGGATCTTCAGTGTATGCTTATATCAATGGAGTTCATTTTCCTGTAGCCGAGTGTATTCTTGTACATTATGCAATTATATTTTAGAGATTTATGAAATTATCGTTAATGCAGAAATTCACATTTGAATTGTAATCCAGACCTAACGTTTATTTACCTTCATAACTAAGACAAGCCACTAGAATACCCAGTTAATAGTTGGCCATTCACGGTAAATTTCTGGACAAAACGCGGAAAATAAGGACAACCACTCATTCATGAATAAATATATGTTATCAAAATGCAATACAATTAATTATTAAGAATTATATATAAATTAATTAGTGTATAATGCTATTGTGTTATGATTTAATTGTAATATTAATGTGTTTTCTTTATGTAATTGTAATGTTAATGTTTTTTTAGTGTGTAATGATATTGGGTTATTATTTAATTGTAATTGATTGTGTTTTCTTTATGTAATTGTAATGTTAATGTTTTTTAGTGTATAATGCTATTGTGTTATTATTTAATTGTAATATTATCATTGTGTTTTCTTTATGTAATTGTAATGTTATTGCTGTTTTTGTTGTTTATTTTTCTTTACTCTAGTACCAATTATTACTTTATTGTAACGGACTGTCAACAGCACGTACGGCTTACTGCCCGTGCGACCCATATTTGTAAATAATATTGCAAATATCTTACTTTTTATCTAATAAAGTCCTACTACTACTACTAGTTGGCCATGGAATTTTAACTCAGGATTACCTGAATTTGAGTCTTAAACGTTATTTTCTGAGTTAATTCATTCGGTAACAATAATTAGGCAATTAGTGAAATACTATTTTTTTTTTACTCTTCCTCTTCAATATCAACATTATTATTTCCTGATAATATGTATGTCGTCTCTTAACTTCAGTCAACAAAATATTTAGAGAAATAAAATTATTTGGGGCAGGATTTGGACAATATATCTGTAGTTTTACGCTCTCACCAGTTATGTTATTTTCTGCAGTATAATAAGATTATTTAAATATCAAACAGAAATTATATGATGCGAAAACTATCAAGAAATGAAACAGATAACTAAGATAATAGCCTATAGGTAGGAACATTTTTTATTTTAGGACGTTTAAGCTCCTCATTTAGAGTCGCGAATTAAAGGGCAGACATATATTTTTCATAGACTTGTCATTTCAGACGAATTTAGAAGATAGGGAATACGATTGGGAAGAATTCAAAATAAGAAAACTATAGGAAGACAGAAATGCATGGAGACACATTTAGAATCGACCTCCCTTAAGGACAACACGATAAGATGATGACTTGTTATTTTAGGCTTCAGGTAATTTTATGAACCGTAAATCAAAGATACGTGATGAATTTTTACATCCCTTCTGAAGAAATTTATACAGTTATTTTCTGCCCTTGAAATTCAACTGTTCCTGATCAGGTTAGAACGCGCGAACTTCATAACCAGGAGCCCTTCGCGACCGATTGAAAGAACAGATAAATGGTTTCACAGACAAAGCCAAAGCATCACCATTAAAAAATGATGTTTTTTTTAATGTTCTTTTTTATTTACAGACGCTTTAACATTTCTTGTAATAATCGCTTATATGAAATATTTAGTGTGATAAAACGGGTGCTGTTAATACAATTGCAAACCAACATTTGCCTTAATAACTGAGGAAAACATGCAAAAATCCTCATTTGTCAGTCAGGTTGGTCGGCACCATAGTTTGAATCAAGACCTCCGAAGTCCCAAACGATACAACTGGAACCAATCGTTTGATGATATATTGAAATGCAATAAACTTTTTGTTTTTAGTTATCCCATTTTTCCTTAATAAATATTCGGTACTAAATTATCGTTTATTGAAAATTGTATTTGTGTAATAATCGTCCTTTCATGAATAAAATCATACAAGGGATATAAATATTATCTAATGATAGAAAATTATATGATATACAAATGTTATGATTCCTTATTAAATTCGCTATCTTATCATTTAATAAAAAACAATACATTTTTTCAATTGAGAACAATTTATAAATTAAATTTGCTAAAATAGCCGTAGCGTAGTGGTTAAGGCACTGAGCTACAAGCCGGAGGGTCGAGGGTTCAAGTCCCGTTGGGGTCAGGGATTTTAAAAACTAACCCAAATCCTCTGGCTTCAGGCTACGGCCCTAGTGTCGACTCAGCCCTCTAACGGAAATGAGTACCAGAGTCTTGTTCTGGGGGTAAAGGCGCCCGTCACGCAGGGCTGACAACCTGGCTGACATAAAGTGCCGATTGTGCTTCAAAAAGTGGGAGCCTTAACCTCCTACTACCCCAAGGGCCTCCGGTTCCTTTTTGGGATCCACTTTACTTTGGCCATGAACCTACGGGTTCGATAGTGTCAGTGAGTACAAATAGCTGAATAGAGAAGACTTTATATAACAGTGACCTATATCATCTTTATGGAAGCCAAATTTAATAACAGCATTCAAGTCTCATATACCTGCGATTGGGAGGACATGTGACACGAATGGGGAGCGAAAAGGTGGCATTGCAAACTCTAAAGGAAAATCACAGGGAAAGCATCCAATATATATGCCAAGAATGAGATCGAGGATTAAAATTAATCATGATTTGTACTCAATTATACAAAGGGGCTGAGATTGGAAAACGTAATATGAAGAGGATATGGATATACGGAGTGTTTATGTCTAGGCAGAGATGAAACTCCGAGTTCGATATTGCCAAAGAGTTACATAGTTATTTCATTACTGGAAATACGTTTGTACGAATATTGTCCATTTGATGTAATAAATCGTATAAAGGATATAGGCCTAAAGATCTAATTATATAAAATTATATCATCAGTCATCCGTTATCATGGCAGCTGCCGTCGTCTTTCGGAAACCAAACGTCCTTTCTCTCTGTCCATCCATTGATCTTCCCTTCCTCCATCATAAGCCTCTTGTCTCCCTTCTATCCAAGTTTTCTTTTCTTTGAATCTTCCTCTCTTCCTCCTCCTTTCCATCAGGATCCTTTCCCATAACAGTTTTATGCAATCTTTGTTCTGGCAATTCTTTTGACATGGCCATACGACGTTTTAATATTTTCTTTTCTGTAAACGCCTATGATGTCTCGGCTCTTCTTGAACACCCATTATTTCCCTTATTTCCTTTATTTCTTATTCTATCCATTTCCGATAGTCCCCAGCTGATCTTCTTAAAATATATATTACTGTACTTAAAATTCGTTTCATTTCCCCCTGATAGGAATTTGCCAAATGTCAGCACCATATTTTAAAATGCTCTGAATTATGGTTTGATGTATTTTGGATTTTTTTGTTTGTATATTTTTTTGCTTCACCAACCAGAGTTTAAAGCATTTCTTGCTTGTTTTTGTTTGTGCGATTCTATTTTTAAATTTCACTGTGTTATCACCTGAATGGTCCAATTTTGTTCCTAAATAAATGCCTTCCATACTAGGGTTAGTTCTTATCCATTGTTGAAAGTTATATTTTCCATTTCTTTCTCTTATTACACCTCTCTTTAGTTTTCGCTATGTTCATATAAAGTCGCCATTTTTTATATTTCCGTCTTCTTTGAGATGCAAATTTTATTGTCCCATATTAAATTCACGTATCTTAGGGTGTAATTAAAATTTAAAATTTCAGTTGAAAACAATTTACCAATTAAACTTGCTAGTATCACGGTAAAACGACGGGGCAAAACACTATACTTGCTTAATTGATTCGTTGTTGAAATTACCCTTCCACACATAATTAATAAACATCTCACGCAACCCATATGAAGATTAACAAACACGAAATTTTATTATTTACACTTCGAAATTAAGCTCTGGAGCAAGCTATCGTTATTTCGTCGACTCTTATCCCACTGTAGAGGTGTCACTCATCCACTGCATTACAATTTGTCTTATATGTTTCTAACTGTGTGGTTGTAAAATATTTCAGTAACACAAGGAGATTCGCCTCTTTATTGCGCAATACTTACTTACTCACTGGCACTATCGAACCCGAAGGTTCATGGCCGCGCGGACATAAGCTCTCCATACATCCCTATCCTGAGCTAATGCTTTCCAATCATTCTCTGTATAATCTACTTCCCTCAAATCATAGTTAATGTTGTTCTCCCACCTCATTCTTGGCCTACCAACTGGGCGTTTTCCCTCTGGCTTTCCTACAAGAAGCTTCCATGCACGTCTTTCATTCCCCATACGTGCAACATGTCCTGCCCATCGCAGTCTACGAGACTTAACTGTTCTTATTATATCTGGCTTCCTATAAAGACCATGTAGTTCATTGTTATGTAGTCTTCTCCATTCACCTGTCTGCTCATCTCTCTTTGGTCCAAAAATTTTCCTAAGAACTTTATTCTCAAATACTCGTAATCTCCTTTCCTCCCTTAAAGTAAGAGTCCATGTTTCGCACCCATATAATATAACTGGTAGAATAATAGTTTTATATATTTTCAGCTTAACGTTTTTTGAAAGGAGTTGGGACATCAAAAGTCTCTGCAATGCATAATAGCAAGCATTTCCAGAATTGAGCCTATGTTTAATTTCTTTGTGCATCTCATTCCTATTTGTGATTATTGTTCCTAGGTATTTGAATTCAGCCACTTCCTGAAAATTTCCCTCATTTGTCATTAGCTGTCCATTTCCATTATATACTGAATTTCTACGTGTGACCATATATTTAGTTTTACTGATATTACTTCCAGTCCCTAATTTCTTAGTGTTACTCAATAGTGTGTGCGTGTTGGCCTTTAGTATCTCCTCGCTATCGGCCAAAAAATAGTACTACATCATCAGCATAAACTAACAGCTTATTAATACCATTGAGTTGTAAGCCTTCCTCATTCTCTAAAGATTTAATGGCATGCTCTAGTACAAAATTAAATAGTAGAGGAGATAGTGCATCTCCTTGCTTCAACCCATTCTGGATTTCAAAAGTGTCTGAAAACTGTTTGCCTACACGCACCCTACTCTTTGAGCCATTTAGACACATTCGTATAAGTCTAACCAACTTTTTAGGAATTCCGAACTCCAGCAGGATACTATATAACTTCTCCCTCTTAATTGAATCATATGCTTTTTTGAAGTCTACATATAGTTGATGTACAGTACCATTATATTCCCATTTCTTCTCTAAAATCTGTCTTATACTGAAAATCTGATCTGTTGTAGACCTGTTTCTTCTAAATGCACATTGATGATCTCCTAGAATGTCATCAATATAGGGAGTAAGTCTGCTTACTAATATATTTGTTAGAATTTTGTACGAAGTTGAAAGTAATGAGATGCCCCTGTAGTTGTTGCAATCAGTTTTATCTCCTTTCTTATAAATTGGTAAGATAATTGATTCCTTCCATTCATCTGGAAGAGCTTCTTTTTCCCAAATCATACTAAGCAACCAGCGTATCTTGTCCATCAATTTTTCTCCCCCTGATTTTATGAGTTCTGCTGGGATCTCATCTGAACCTGATGCTTTATACATCTTCAATTTTTCAATCGCCATTTCAACCTCTAATGCACTTGGCTCTGCGACTAGCATTTCTGCTGTCTGTAACTTATCCTCCTCAATGTCCTGTTCTGTATGTACATTTAATAGCTGATTAAAGTAACCTTTCCATCTATTTAATATACTCCTAGAATCTGCAATCATATCCCCATTTTCATTCCGAATTATGTTTGTTCTAGCCTGAAACCCCTTCTTCTCTATCCTAATTCCCTGATATAATTCTCTAATGTTACTATTTTTTGCATTCATTTCAAGATCATTAATCTTCTCTCTCAAATATTCCCTCTTTTTACTCTTTAGTAACTTGGTGGTTTCCCTTCTAACACTACCCAATTGCTCTAAATTTACCTCATTTGGCTCGTGTATACCATATTATAATAAATAATAATAATAGCTTTATTTTACCTGGCAGAGTTAAGGCCTTAAGGCCTGTCTACCACTCAAACCAGGTTTAAAAAAATACAAACAAAAAATAGTCTTAAATCTAAATTACAATATATATATATATAAACGATTACAAGTTATGAATACAATACAATTAATATTTATAATGTATTTTGATTTACTCTAAATTTAACGAATTAAATATATAATATGTACAAGATATAATAAAAAAACGAGGAAAAGATTAATGACATAGTATAAAATTAAATAAATAGAGAAAAAATTAATTATTAGACAACAGGTAACTGTATAAGCGTGACTTAAAGGTACCAAGTGTGCGGCAACCCCTGATATCTTGAGGAAGGAGATTCCAGGAGCGGGCAGAGGCTACTGTGAAGGAAGTAGAATAGGAGTAAGTGCTATGAAGAGGAATTGTTAGCAGACTGCTATCTTGTGACCTAGTGTCAATATTGTGGTAAGAGGATAACTGTCTCAAATCTGGACGCCAGGTAAGTAGGGATGTAGGAATTCAGAAGCTTGAAAAGTAGTGAAAGAGAGTGCAATTTACGTCTGTCAGTAAGAGGGAGCCAAGAGAGGTTATTAAAGTGTTCGGAAATATGGTCATAACGGCGGATATTGAAAATGAATCGAACGCAAGCATTGTGAACACGCTGCAGTCTCTGCGACAAGTCATAGTTTAGATCATTATATATAATGTCATAATAATCGAAGTTGTGGTAACACAAGGATTCTGCACAAGGATTTGTTTTTAACGAAACTGGGAGAACATTCTTTAAACGTCTAAGATGATGTAAGATGGAGAAAGTCTTTTTACATATGTGTTTCACTTGTGTTTGCCAGGTTAAATTTGCGTCTAGATGTAGTCCAAGATCTATTACTGAAGAAGAATAAGGGGTCATATAAGATATTTTAAAGAGAGACAGTCGTGAAAATGGATAAAAACTAACTTTTAATAAAACATTATATATATCCATTTTCAATTACCCTGGCGTTATTAAATAGTCATAATTAAGATAATTGATGGATCAAACAATGAAATGAGTGCTATACTACAGCTAGACTAGTGTGGCTCATTCTGCACGGCTGGCTTTCGGACTCTCTTCTTGTCCAGTAGTGCAGTTTACGATGCCTTGCTCTAGAGGGGTAACACCTCATTTCACCAATCTCACATTGCTTACGACTAAACAATCACATGCCACTAATCACGCGAGGGTCAATTGATAACCACGAAGGTATTGGCCACCAGGTGTAGCCGCAACTGGGCAATGTTTTAGATCATTGTCACCTCTTAGTATTAGAATAATAAAGATATAAGACAAGGATAATGTTATTCGCCGATCTCATTCAAAATATATTTACAAAAGTCTTAAACACAGTGGAAATACAAATGTTCATATATTGAAATAAAGGTAGAAGAAAATACGATTTATTACTATTCCTTGCTATTTGCTGATGATCAGTTACTGTTAACAGAACATTACGAAGATTTAGAGTACATGACAGTAAAACTGAAGGAGGAATATTAAAATTGGGGATTACGAATACATTTGGACAAACGAAGTAATATGATGGTAATAGGAGATAAAGCAAAAGATCTCATTTTAGAAGACGGACATGGAAAAATAAAAGTATTTGATGAATATGTATAATTGGGGACAAAAATGAGTGCAGATGAAAGTAATGATGCTGAAATGATTGAGAGGATAAATAAGGGAAAAATCTGGAATACTAAAAATAAATTTTGTTTTATGGGATCAGATTATGAGTTTTAAAACAAATCAATTTTTTAATACAATAATGAGGAGTACAATGGCATACGGTGCAGAAACATAGGAATTAAAATCTAAAACAATAAATAAGATAAATTCTGCAGAATTCGATTTTTGGAGAAGTACAACTGGAATTTATAGAAGAAATAAAAAGAAAACACTGTAAATATAAACAATGTGAATGTTCAAATTAAATTGTGGATTTCATAAAAAAAAGTAGTATTGACATGTAAAAAGAATGACAGAAGACAGGTTCCCAGGAAGAATACTAGAATGGGTGCTACTTGATAGAAGAAGAAGAAGAAGAAGAAGAAGAAGAAGAATGCAAAAAATAACGTGATTTATGATGTTTTATTAAGTAACTAATTGTAATTATTTGGGTTGTAATTTTACTATAAACACAAAAACTGAAAGAGACATACATATCAAACTGTCGAAATTTCAAATGATATGCGGAACTATACATAAAACATTAAAGAATAAAACAAGAAGAGATACTAGATTGAAGTTTTATAAACCATTGGCAATTCCTGCATTGTTTATGGGAGCGAAACTTGGGTAATGACCAAAAAATTGCAAAGTAGAATACAAAGCGCAGAAATGGACTTCCTTAGAAGAACAAAAGGCTGCACAAGATTGGGTCGGATAAGGAATAAAGATACAAGAACAGAGTTATATATATATATATATATATATATCCATTGGATGAGAATATCAGAGAATATAGAGAGAAATGGTTTACACATGTGGAAGGAATGAATGTAACAAGATTAACAAGAGCAGCATTCAACTACAAGCCAAGAGGTTCAAGGAATGTAGGAAGGCCAGTGAAAAGATGGACAGAACAACTGTGAGGCGGAACAGGCAATTTGCTTAGCCCGTGAAGTGAAGGAGAAGAAGAAGATGATGATGATATTTTGAGCAGCATGGACATTGGATGTGAAGGAAAATGACAGTAAAATTTATTGGATGCAGGAAAATGATGTAAAACATTGTGAAACCTGCTAGATAAATATATGAATAGTATTATTATTATTTTGATTTAAACAGTTATAAGTGAGGCTCTAAAGCCTTATCTTTCATTCGACTAGTAAAGAAATATTACAATTATGTGTTTCTACACTGTGCTTATGGTGACGTCACTGTTGTAATTGGGGGAAACAAGTGGCGAATTGGTACTAGTAACTGACTTGAAATATCATCACGCTTGTTACTAATGAAGAGGCGATTATAATGTAATTTCTATTTAGAAGTGATTCTGAGTTAAGCTGAACTTATAACTGACCTCACGACAGGAATTATTTTAACACTGATACAAAGTACAGAACGACAGAAAGACTGAATATGAACCTCATATCTTCTTCTTCTTCTTCTCCTTCTTCTTCTTCTTCTTCATCACGGTTTAGGCTTATTTACTAGCCTGTTCCGGCTCCAAATTGCTGCTGTTACCATGTTTTCCTTGGTCTTCCCAAACTTCTTCCTCGTGGTGAATAGTTGTATGCTGCTTTTGGTATTCTATTCTCAGTCATCCCTGCCAAGTGTTCTTTCTAGTTTGTTCTGTATTTCTCTATTGTTGTGTTTAATTCCTCTACTTTTAGTTGTCTTACTTCTGTGTTATGTTTTTTGTCTGTTCTTTGATATCCTGCTATTGATCTGAGGAATCTCATTTCAGCAGCTTGTATTCCGGCAGATTGTTGTGTTGTCACTGTCCATGTTTCGGATCCATAAGTAATAATAGGCACTGCCATTGTCTTGTACAATTTCTTTATAGAGTCTGTACTGGCTTTATTTTTCAAAGTTATTTTTAGTGTTCCTGTTATATAATTAAATTTATTTAGTTTGTTATTTATAGCTGTTTCCGCTGTGTATGATATTTCGCAACCTAGGAAATTATATCTTACTCTTGTTCTATTGGTTTATTTTCTAAAATTATCTTTGTCCGAACTGGATGAGCGCCCTTGAAGGCCATTGTTTTTTTTTATTTTTGTGAGGATATTTCCATGTTGTAATTTTTTTGATATTTCATTTAGTATATATAGCATTCTTTGTAGTTGGTCTTCTGTTTTTTGCTATTAAAATCTCGTCATCTGCAAAGGCTACTGTTTTTATTACTATATTTCCTAAGTTAATTCCCCCAGTCGTCATTTGCTTCCATGATCTTATCATGTTGTCGAAATAAATGTTAAATAGAGTGGTTGATAGTGGACTACCTTGTCTAACTAATATATTGGTTCCCTTTGATTTATTTTTATTTTTGTTTTCTCATACATTTTCTTAATTACAGCTATGAAGTGTAGTGGAATTCCTTTTTCACTTAATATGTTCCGTAATTTTAGTCTAGACACTTTATCAAAGGCCTTCTTATAATCTATAAAGAGGATGTGCGACTCTAAGTTGAATTGTCTTCGCTTCTCTATTATTTGTTTTAAAGTGAACACGTTGTCTGTGCAGCTTCTTCCTTTCCTAAATCCTGTCTGCTCTTCTGATATTATTGCATCTACTATGAACCTTATATACCTTCCCATATAAGGCTTCTCGCAGTCAAAATGGCTTTTCGCAGTAGAGCTACTCCCATTAGGTCTTATGAAAAAAATGTCCTTTGCTTACGGGGAATTAGGGGATTAAAGAGGGAAGAATATATGCTTGCTCCGGTAGATGTGCCCAAGTATCTCAAAGGTAGCGATCCAGCGCATAAATCTGGAGGTCTTGGGCTCAAATCCCATGTCAGGTGGATATTTTTCTCTCTAATTACGTTAACCATCGCCTGCAGAAGGCTTTTCTGGAAACATTAATTTACTTTTTTTTGCCCTCCATGGTATATTTACCCTGGTTGTGGTGGAATGGCTTGCGTGCTTAAATGACCCCGAGAGCTATGTCGGCGGTGTCTGCCGAAAGGGTTACCCATGCCGGACTGGTCGAAGGGCGATAAAACCAGACTTAAAAAAGTACCTTGGTCAAAAGAGTGACGATCTTTCGCCGTAAAAATAAAACTGTGAAGAAACGCGGACAAGGATTCCACTGGGGCACAATTTTCCGGAAGTAAAACATTTGCTCAGGATAGGGATGTGTGGAGAGCTTATGTCCGCGCGGCCATACACCTACGGGTTTGATAGTGTCAGCGAATTAATAAGTTAGTTAGTTAGTTATTTTTTAATGATTTTGATTCTGGGTGAGAACTTTTCAAGTACATACATAGTTCAATAAATGTATAATGTTAACTTCTTCTCTTCGTCTTTTTCGGCTTTCTCCCACTTATAGGTTTGCCGTCTTCAGTTTCCATTTATTTCTATCATTCCAATCTCCTTCTTCCAAATACTAGATCTATTATAGTTCTGACGTAGATTTTCCATTTCCATTTTGGCCTGCCACGTTCATATCTTCCAGGGAGTGACCAATGGTATATATTTTTTGGCCATCTTCCATTCTCATTCTTTGTACATGGCCATATCATTAAAGAGTTCGATTTTCAATCCTCTTAACAACAATGTTAGCTAATAATATAAAAAGCCACCAGTTCTAACACGTTGAAATGAAATGAAGTATCTCACATACGTCATACAACACCTTACATGATTGATTGCATTGTCAGTTTGTTAGTGATCACGAAAATAGAGTGTGTTTGTTCTATAATTGCACTCGAATGTGTTTTATGAAGGTAGTTCCCATTAAATTACATATCTACAACTTATTTTCTTGCATGATTGATCGTGTAAAGGTAATTTTCGTAGTGAAAATGCTAACTTTATAGCGATACCGACTTTACGCGACTCCCAGACGCAAATGGTTAACTCGTATTTATTTCCTCAGACAACACAATCCAGGTAATTTTCCGATATACAATTATTTAATATACATCCGAATATCGTTCTCCTTCCTACATCTGGGTTCCCCAATGTCTTCTCCCCAAGATTATCCCAATAAATAGAAAAATAAACACGAAACTAATAAAATAAAGTTTTAATAGAATGGAGGAAAACACAACGGGGATATATACCCATCAATAGGAACATCAAACTCGATGCTATTCTTTTTGAAGACGATTTAGCGCTTCTGGCACTTTCCGAAAATGATTTGCAACGATCAATTTATAATTTACAAAAAAAACAGCTGCCAAATTTAATATGGAAATATCAATTAAGAAAACTAAAATCATGGCATTTCATGGGAAGGACCCCATACAAAGTAAAATCTGTCTCCAGAATAAAATTTTGGAGAGATCTAATCAATTTAAACATCTTGGATATTATCTCTCTATTTGTGATGAAAAGGATATCCCTGAAAAAATTATTAGCTACAATAAAAGTTTGGGAATTATTAATCAAGTTATGAAACCATCCCTTGTACAAAAAAACACCAGATTACGTTTATATAACACTTTGGCTAGACCACTTGACCTATGGTAGTGAAGCATGGACACCAAAAAGACAACATGAAAGCAAAATAACGGCTTGTGAAATGAGATTCATGCGCAGAACAGCGGGTTACACCAGATGGGATCGGAAAAGGAACACCGATATCTTAAAAGAATTGAAGACTACGCCAATTTTGGAATATATTAAACACTACACAACTAAATTGGAAACACCATCTTGAAAGAATGAGTTCAAATCGGATACCCAAAGCTGTTATAATTATATACCAATAGGACGAAGATCTCTGGGCCGTCCTATGAAACGCTGGAGGAAAAAAAATGTTCTATAGGATCGTAACAGGCCATGGCCTAATACTTGGAAGGAGAAGAAGAAGATGTTTGATTATGTAGAATTCAAAAGATATGAAACTAGAAAAGGGTATATGATGTATGAATTCATCTAGAATTATCAGCCTCGTGGACAAGTAGTCAGAGTTTCTGACTACGGTTCATGAGGTCCCGTGTTCGCTTCCCGCGCAGACCATAGGAATTTTCCCTTAAAGGGAATTATAGCCCATGATCTGGAATTTAGGTTAAGTTTAGGTTAAGGACCCTCCCGGCACTTATTAACATGTACCACATATCATATCATCGCGTAACATAACTCCTGCTTTCAGGTGCCCAAACCTAAGAAATTGATTACAATTCCGCCAATGTAAATGGAGAAAGTCAGAAATGTCACAAAAGACAACCTGGTGGTTTTTAAAAAATATAATATGGGAATAATGGTAAGATATTGAGATTTGGAAGAAAACAATAAGGCTGTAAACATTTTTCTCTGGAATATTTTTTTGGCTGTTCCTTACAACATGAGGCGCTACTTTTTAAATAAATTCCTTCATAAACTCCTGTCAAATGTTATTCTTAGGGTTCCATTTTTCAAAGTATTCCCCACCATTTACAATGATTTTTACATTTTTCTAACAATTATTTCAATATATGTATATATATAAAGACTCTTCCGGCAATATATATATATATTGAAATAATTGTTAGAAAAAATGTAGAAATCGTTGTAAATGGTGGGGAATACTTTGAAAAATGGAACCCTAAGAATAACATTTGACAGGAGTGTTATGAAGGAATTTATTTAAAAAGTAGCGCCTCATGTTGTAAGGAACAGCCAAAAAATATTCCAGAGAAAAATGATTACAGCCTTATTGTTTTCTTCCAAATCTCAATATCTTACCATTTTTCCCTTGTAGTTCTTGTCCTTGCAATGTCTTCTTTACTTCCTGCATCCATAGTTTTGAGTTCTACAGTATTTCTTTATATATATGTAATATTGAAGGTATAGGCAAAGAGAACATAAAACATAGAATTGAATTGAGTAGCAAAATATATCATCGTTAAATTCCATATGGTGGGATAAGCATATTTGGAAAGACACAAAAAATATATTGGTAAAACATTGGTGGAATCTGTTGCAATGTATGGAAGTGAGGTATGGACAATCAATAAGTACTACAAGAATAGACTAAGAGCTCTAGAAATGGATTATTTACGGAGAAGTGCCAGAAAGTATAGATTAGAACATGTCACAAATAAGGAAATTAGAAACATAATGGAAGCAGAAGAAAGCATAATTGAAAGAATTGAGGAGAAGGAATTAAAGTGGTTAGGACATGTCTTAAGAATGGAAGATGAGCGATGGCCAAAGCAACTATATGAATGACATCCGAACAGAAAGAAGAAAAGAGGGAGACCAAGGTTAACATGGAAGGAAAACATGAAGACAGTAATGCAAGCTAGAGGGCTAAGCATCGAAGATGCCCAAGACCGTAGGCTTTGGAGGTTTGGCACGGGAAGACGGCAGCAGCTGTAAAAACCCCGAAGTACTCGTATATATATCTAGATATATATATATATATATATATATAAATTAAAAAATAAATTAATATATTTTCTATGCTATTTAACTACATACCGTAGCATGAAGATGTGACAGCCATATAAATTTTAACGAATATTCTAAGCGAAACCAAATTCGTGTTCCTGTGCAGCCAATAAAGATTATGTACTAATTAACTGTACACATATACTTCAGAACTTACTATTTATTTTTGGGCTTTGCATTGTTCCACAGGCTAGAGTGCTTAAATTGCGTTAGTGTAGCTTTTAGATTTTTTTAAATATCGTGTGTATGTTGGCTGCATCACGTGATTCCATAGTGTAAACCGCTTCGCGTTTGTTGGCGCATGCGCATTGGTGTATGAACGGAACTTTGGCATTTTTTTCGCGTCACATGTTGTAAAGAATCTTTATTTTTCTACTTCAATGAACTCATAAATGTCATGGCTTGAGAATCCTAGAAGATCCTTGGCTTACCAGTTCGCTGCTGACGTCACGTTCACAAAATGGACAATCATACAGCTAGCATAGGGGTTCTTTACGGTAGCAACTCAGATCCCCCTGTCGTTATGAACCTGGAACCCCTATTTATTGAAGCCACTCAAATTTCTCACGATACTGGATGGGCATCTGTCCCATACTAGCCGAAATTCCATGAGAATATTTCTTCTCCCATGAGGACTCGAACCAGAGCCGGTTATAATACTAATTTAAACTGTTTAATCAGTCCACCGCTGTGGTCTCGAGGTAGCGTGCTGCTTTTTCACGTAGCGGGCCCGGGTTCGATCCCCGTCGGGAGAGTTTTTCTGGGTGAGGTTTTTATATCGGGGGTTTTCCTCACCTGTAAGACAAATGTCAGGAAAAATTTCAGACCCAAACTATCCCCGAAATCATATGGCCATCACAATCATCATCATCATATTCATCTTAGATTAGGCTTACGATTAGGGACTCTCCTGTCGCAACACTATCATAACCATCATATCTTCGGGGCAACGTAACCCCGCCTTCCAGGCGCCCCAACCTCAGAAGTGGGTTACAAGTACGCCATGCCAGGAGAGAAACCAGGAATGTCGAAAAGACAACCTGGGGCATTTGAAAAAAAAAATGTTTTGAAAAAAGATACATTTTTCTTCATTATGACTACATTACAAAAAAATTGTGCAATTTTAATCGAATCCAGTATTATTAGAAGTAATTACAGTGGTTGAATTTAGACAAGGGAAATAGTTTTGAAACATGGTGTATACTGCTAAGCTGTACACAAATGCTCAGGGCAGCAGAAATGAGCTTACTGGCAAGGTCTGCCCGGATACTTTATTATTTATGTGAATCCTACATCGGATCATTGATCGGAGGTCGGTCCGCTAAACTCAGAGTTGTGCTTCTTGTTAAGAAGTTCCGGATTTGTAGTAAGCATTCACGGAGCTAACGTAATGGTTATTTTAGCTTATCAAGCTAAAACATTATGTTATGGTAAGTAATACCACGAGTGATTTCCAAAATATTTAGAGGGTTTGGAAATCAAGAGTGGCATTTGTTAGAACTATTTAGGCTGTTTACTCCACAAATTATTACTTAAATATAGTTATTTTAAAATATTTATATACTTAATTCATCATTATTATGTTATTATTATCATTATTATATGATTATCATTATATTATTATTATTATTATCGTAAGTATTATTATTGTTAATATCGTATAAAATGTTGTTTGTACATGACATTTACATTGCTACATTTAATGTATATTTAACTGTTTATAATTAGTATAGTGTATATCTATATTTGTCAATATTTATTTGTATTTGTGCTGGTTGAGTGGAAGAGAAGGCCTTATGACTTTAACTCTGCCAGAATAAATAAAACATTATTATTTTTATTATTATTATTATTATTATTATTATTAATTATTATTATTATTATTATTATTATTATTATTATTAAACGGCGATGTTTGGAAACAAATGAGAAATATTTGGTTATGTTTCACTGTTCTTCATCACTGCAACTTGATCATACAATTTATTGCCAAATAGGATCGCAATATTGTAAGAATGCACCCTAGTGGAGAAAAAATGAAACACATCAAACTGTGTATTATAACCAACATGATATGTCATAATTCATTTTTCGGAAACAACTTAGTAAAATCAGTATTTAAAAACACAATATTGAATACACACATTATCAAACGTGTAGGTCGAAGGAATCTGTTCATTATTTGCTATATTCAGTCAGTCATACTAACTAATGCTCTGACCTGTTCAGAATATTAAAAGGATGAGCTGTCTTTATTTTGGTAATCAAAATTCGATAATTATCAAGGTTAAACACTACTGTGATCGGTTGTAAAACAGAATTCATTCAAACTTGATTGGTCATTGACTCCCATTTGGGGCATGGCTTAAATAGTCATCTTAACTCTGTAAAGTTGCCCTCACTTAGATATATTATGGATTTTTTTAATTTTAAAAATTCCTACAAGTTATTAAAACTATATCATTGTAGCGCAGGTAGCAGTGGCTAGGTGGAGATCGAGTTCTTAAAATTAACTTCACAAATGTTTACATCAAATGTTTCTTTTTTTAAATTTATATCGCAATATTTCACCGTATACAAACTAATATTTTGCTGCAATAAGAGCCCCTTCGTTCTAATTTTTTTTTTCATAATTAATTTTTTCACACTCACTGACGGCTTCACTTACTCATCTACTTTTCTTCATATCTATTACTCGCCTGAGTTGTGTCTGCACGCGGAAAATATACTAGGAATGTTCTGTCTATTCTCTTCCTTGTCTTTCTATGTTGTCACTTCCAGCTACATGTGTTGTATTACTTGACTGGAAGGGGAGCGCTGGCAAATGCTGTGCTTTTGAATGGTCCGACATTTAAAGCAATCGTTGACCAAGTGAATGATCCAGCAACCGTGTTACAATTAGGGAATGGGCTGTCCCTCCTTTTCCTTTTCATTACATGTTGCCAATTCCCATCCCCTGTGTTATTTTGCGAGGCTGGGAATATAGACTTGACAAACTGTGAGATTTTGAATATCCAAAACCTTCAACAGTCGTCGGCTAAATTATTAATTTGGAAACCGTGTAATGATCTTCGACATATGTTTTAAAGATTCTCCCTTCCATGCAGAAAACGTTTAGCGACATCAGCGCTAACACACTTCCTCTATAGCCATGCAGACTTAACGTGGTCAAGCAATACGTATATTTTACTCGCCAACAAGTCGGGCACGGCTGACCGGTGAGACCCTGGCACTCCCTATGTATGCCAGGATAGAAATAATCTGAACGCCAATCAAGACTTCGCTCGAACGGAAATCTCGAGAGGTAAATTCTTCTAGAATCACGTATCTGGAAAAAAAAATACATACGTATGTTTCTTCAGAAGTCAATTCTATAGAGGTCGTTTGCTGGCTGCAAACTAATTTCTATTATATTATAATGAGTCCTACTGCTGCTGCTGCTGCTCGCGAAATTCGAAGCCCGTAATTTTAGCAACGGATCAGCAATGCGTCACAATATTAATATCCTTGCCAATTCATTGTAATACGCTGTAGAAGATAGGGCGAATAATGCAATTTGTAAACAACAGAATTATGGAATATATCATTAGAGATACATACACATACATAGTGATCTTCCCAAGATCAGGACTTTCACTGCAAAATCAGCATTCTCCACTCTTTCCTTAACTCAGCTTTTATTTTTGAATCCGCATACAAACAATTAATTTTAATATGTCTATCATCTGATGCCTTTTTCTGCCTCTCTTTCCGTGTGACCATTCCTTCTAGGGCATCCGTCAGCAAGCAGTTTCTTCTTGGACTTTCCTCTTGTTTATGAGTTCCACCACTCTTCTTCCTTCACCCACTCTTCCTAGCATATCTTTATTTTTTATTTGTCTCTCCACTTTATACGTTCCATCCTTCTCCATATCAACATCTCAAATTTCCAGTCGCTTTTCCTCATTCCGTCGTATGTCCAACCCTCTGCACCATACAATGCTACACTCCACACAAAGCACTTCACTAGCTTCTTCCGTAATTATTTTGCCAAAGGTCCGCAGAAAATGCTTCTCTTCTTCTTAAAAGATTTTTTTGACATTGCTATCCTCTGCTTTACTTCTTGAACTTAGTTCATGTTACTACTGGGTAACAGAAGATATAATTTTAGGCTGCACTATTACTGAGAATAATTTCCTATTACAAGCTAGTTGGCTCAAGCAGTAGTTGTTTGAGTCTCTTTCTCGGGAGATGCCTGGTTTAAATCCCTGCTCCAGTCAATCTAGAAAATGTTTCCTGTTGTCTTCAAGAAAAATGTTGGGTTGGAATTTCATAACTAGGAACCATTTCATAACATGATTAAAATATAAAATTAATAGACAGGGTGTAACCTTGTAAGTTAAAGCGTATATTTAAAAGTAAGAAATAACTCTCCATTTTAGATTAATATTTATAATCTACATACCGGTTTCACTAAAGTAATTATTTTTAATATATTCGGTTTATTTATTTACTTATTTTCATTTTAGTATTCCTTAACACTAAGCAACTGGGGCTGGAAATAAACTCCATTAAAACTATATACTTGATTACACATTGAAATGCATTATATAATGGAAATGGACGACACATTAGGGAAATTTTGAAGACGTGGCTGAATTGAAATACCTGGGAACAATATTTGCAAACAAATATGAATTAAACATATGTACATAGGCTCAATAGCTAAATGTCCATTACAGAGACTTATCATCTCTACTTCTCTAAAAAACATTAAACTCAAACTATATAAACTGTTATTCTTCCAGTATAATTATATGAATACTACAAATTATCTCTTACTTTATGGGAGGAGAAAATAGTACGAGTATTTTATAATAAAATTATTAATAAAAAGTTTGGACCAAAGACAGATGAACACCCAGATGAATGGAGAAGACAATTTAATGATGAGCTATATGTTCTTTCGGGGAAAACATATGTAATATGAACAGTTAAGTCTCGTATACTACGATGGGCAGGATATGTGAAGCGTTTGGAGAATGAAATAGGGGTATAGAAACACATTGTAGAAAAACCAGAATGAAAGGCCCCTATAGGTGGGCCAATAATGAGGTGCGTGAATAACATGAAACATTATTTTAATGAGAAAAATTGTACAGGGGATGATTGGAAAACATTAGCTCAGCATTGAGAGCTTTCATCCGCGCGGCCATGAACATACGTGTTCGATAAAGCTCAGTGAGTTAATTATTATAACATTACTTAGTGTAGCTATGTAGTTCGAAAGGAGACAATATATTTTGTCAATTTTTTGTTGGCAGGAGGTCGGATGAAATGTCATTAGGAAAGCTTTGGGGTAGGTGGGATGATAATATTCTGATGGATATCGGTTGATATGAACTGGATTCAGTTGGCTGAGTTTTAGAGACCAATGCCTTAGTGAATAGAGCATTGGACCTATGGGTTGCATTGGCCAAGAAATGTTTAATATTTCTTATTGAAAAATGCAGTTTTAAATAATTTGAAAATGTTATCTAAATTATATTGAAGATTTTTGTTCAGGGTGTGGAGTTTTCTTCTTCATAAGCATTACAGCTTCATGTAGTTGAACTATTCGGTCATCTCAGCGATTTCTTTCCAATGCTTGCTATCACAAACACGGTCAATCCAATTTTTATATCTCCATTTCCAAAGTCTTTATTCCATGTCTTATTCCGTTTCCATCTGGCAGCCCGGCTTTACGTTGTTGGGATTTTATAGTAAAACTCTATTTTATGGATAGAATTTGGGCTAAAGTTCTACTCCAATCTGAAGGACCAGCCTTTATTTAGGGGTTCCTCACCTAGAAGGTTGGCCTCTCAGTGACTATCGATTTACTCCTACCCATGGATATCTTATTCACCATCTCACCTGTTGGAAGGGTAACTTCTCTTACTCCTATGATGCTGTTGCGTTCTCATTTTTCGTCTCGGTTTCTTACGCAGGCATATGCATCAAGGGAGTCCCTATCAGTAGCTTTGCTACAGCTGACATAACCCTCGGCATCATTGAAACATGCACGCACCTCCAATTATAAGGTCATTCAATCCTTAGGGGATTGGCGGTGGAGTTCGATGTCCCGAATTCAAATCCCGGGCCCTACCAGCCTATTTTTTTTTAGTCGGTTTCATCAGTCGTCAAGGTAAACACTGTATTAGAATTCCCTTACCAAGTTCAGTTCCATCCATATTCATCTGCCCATATTTATAATTTGCTAAAAAGCGCGTAAAAACGGACAACAGTAGACAAAGCCTGTAGTCAAGTGATACACCAAAAAAAAAAAACCATAAACGCGATATGGACAAATATTGTTATGAATACATAGAGTATTTTATATAGATATTTAATTATTTTATAGATTATTTTAATTTTCAAGCAAAGTCTGTTGAAATAAAGTTTTAGACAGGATATAGTTCAGAACAAAGTTTTGAACTTGGCCTAACTGTAAATCTCTACTTTTAGAGTGGAATTTGACTACTGTTAGGGCTGTGGTATGTAGTTCAGTTAGAGTGGAAAGTTCAGTCAAGTTTAGGATATAACATGGGGGAAGTGAGGGTCTCGTGTCTGTTGGTGTGTGACAACCAGAGGTGCTGATGGGTAAGTAAGCTAACATTTTTCTTAATATGTGTCCTGGAATTTTGGAAAGGGAATCCATTACCTTAACTATTTTAATACTATATTTTCAAGGGATAGTAGAATTTTAAACAATGTAGATTAGGGTAGATTTATTATCCCACATCTCCCGTTCTCAGACTCCAGGAAGTTAGGTATAAGGTTTCATAATATAAGCTTAGAGTAGTTATTTAGGGCTAGGCACTTAGGTTTATTTGTAATCATTATATTTTAGTAATAAAATAGCTAAATTTTAAGAATCCATTTGTTTATTTCAAAACACGTATGCATATATAACTATACTTCCTCATACTAACGCTCGGCTAGATAAACACGCTACCAGATTTCCAAGTCCCGAAGGTCCTTTAAACCTAAGAAAACCAGCGGTTCGTAATAAAGATAATGAAGCGTCTGAAAATGAAAATCCAAAAATATTTTAAACAAATAGAATATTAAATGTCTTAGTACATAACAGCCTACATTCTGATTTATAATTTTATAGATTGTTATTAATATTTGCGTAAACATTTTTTAGAAACTTAAATACAGCTGTGGAATCAGTTTGCCCGAATATCAGTTCTAGCACGTTATTAGAAAAGTCTGGGTTAAAATCCTGAAGCAAATCAATATGGCTTGCTATTTTCCCGATTTTTTCCGGCTATCTAGGCAATAAAACTATCAATACTCGCACAACAATAAAATAGATTACTTTCTCACGGATCTACATTTTTTGTCAATAAAGATTGGATATAGATATGAACATAGAGCAGACCCGGGGATAAAGGCATTGTGCCCGAGGTAACTCGGGGGGCTCTAAATAAAATAAGGACCTATACACACAAATAAACATTTTAAATGAGATATGAGTTAAGATGCTGAAGTTTCTCTGAAGTAATCATAAGTAATGCCACGAGTGATTTCCAAATCATCGATAAATTCACGACTCACGAAGTGAAGAGTGAATTTATCTAGAGAATTTGGAAATCAAGAGTGGCATTTGTTAGAACTATTTAACGAATAAAATTAAGCTGTTTACTTAGAAAGCATTATTTAACTATAGTCATTTTAAAATATTTATATATTCAGTGTAAACGGCGATGTTTGAAAACAAATCAGAAATGTGAGGTTATGTTCATTCACTGCTGCTTGATCATATTATTTATGGCCAAATAAGATCGCAATATTGTAAGAATGCACCGAAGTGGAGAAATAATGAAACACATCAAACTATATATCATAATCAACATTACGGTTATTCATTTATTATTTTAGTAAACAACTCAGTAAAATCAAGGAATCCGTTCATTATTTGCTATATTCAATGTATTTGTTGGAGAAAAATAATGCTTTTGACGTGTTCAGAACATTAAAAAGGAGGAACTTTCTTTATCAAAAAATCAGGACCTGATAAAGAGAATCGATAAAGAGCGAGGTGAAACACGTCTGTCATTGGTTGTAAAACAAAATTCATTGAAACGTGATTGGTCATTGACTAGCATTTGTGGCATGAGTTAAATAGTCTTACAAAATTGATAGAGTTTTATTAGTAACGTTTCATTAACAAAAACAATTGCATTTAATGAAGTCCTTCTAATAAATATGAAATAAAACTGTAGATAAATATAAAAGTAAATTAGTAAGAGATATATGACGGTCAGAAATGAATTGAAAAGTTATACTAACTTTTAGGTATGTTTGGATGAATTTTTACTAAGTCCTGTAATACACTCACTTATTTAACCAAACGAGTATTAGTTTAGAAAAAAGAACAAGGCAATCGTTATATTCCAGCACATGTGTTGAATAGAGAAATAATAAGTGATCATTGGAGAGCTTTATCGGATGGTATATTAAACCTACGGGTTCCATAAGCCATCGAGTCGGAGAAATGTAAACATCATAATAACTTTATAACTATAGCCCTAACAAGAGATACTAAGATCGAAGTTTTATAAAACATTGGCAGTTCCTGCATTACTTTATGAGAGTGAAACTTGGGTAATGACCAAACAATTACAAAGTAGAATACAAAGTGTAGAAATGAACTTCCCTAGAAGAAATAAAGGCTGCATAAGATTGGAACGGATTAAGAATGAAGATATATGAACATAGTTAAATATATATCCACTGAATGATAAAATCAAAGAATATAGGGATAAATGCATATAAAAATAATGAATGTAACACGATTACCAAAAGCAGCATTTAACTACAAGCCAAGAGGTTCAAGGAATGTATGAAGTTCCAGTGAAAAGATGGACAGAACAACTGTGAGGCGGAACAGGCAGTTTCCCTAGCCCGTGAAGTGAAGAAGAAGACTAATAGGCCTGAATTTTAATTGTCTTATGACTGCTATTTATAAATTCAAATTAATTTTCCTAAAATCCAAATTTAAACACGTTAAAAGATAATATGATTTAAGATATATTTTTTTAAGTAAGTCCTCTAATTGGAGTATTTTAATTTAGAAATAGTAATAAATAATTAGTATTATAAGTAATAAATAACTCGCTGTCAGTATCGAACCCATAGGTTCATGGCTATATGAACGTAATTTCTTTATTTATTCCTTTCTTGAGCTGATGTTTTCCGATCATTTCCTGTGTAATTCACTTCCCTCATAGCATGGTTAATATTATTCTCTCTCCTCATTCTTGGCCTATCCAATGAGCGATTTCCTTTTGATTTTCATAGAGCAAGTTTTCATGTCCTTCTTTCATTCCACATTCATATCACATATTCTCTCAATCGCATTCTATGAAACATAACTGTTGCCAATTTATCTTGTTTCCCATAGGTACCGGTATATAGTTTTTTTTTTCCATTCATCTCTGTTCGCCAGTCTTTGGTTAAACATATGAGGGGATCGATGCCAGGAGACCACCTATATTGCTCACTGTTCAAATACAATAGAAAACGTAACCTTATTGTGCGTCAGATTATCCGATAAACTGTAAACTAAAATTAGTTGTACGCTAACTTCTCCATTTTCTCCCCATTACTTGCCTATTTCCTCACCTAAAGAATCAAAATTAGTATAGGTATACTCCTGGCATAGAATATTCAAATATATCCTAAAAACTTTATTATTTTTTGCAATTAATAATTTATCTTAACTATTTTCATTAAATGGCTACATCCTGTTCGAATACACGAGACTAGATGAAGAAATGTCAACATTAAGCAATATGTCAAGTTCAAATGTGTATGTATTCATTATTGTGTGTGTGTGTCGCCTGCTTAGTACTATGTTATCCTAACTCCACTTTTTTAGATAAACTGTTATAACTCTCTTTTGTATCAATTGGAGGCATAAGTTTTGTGGTCAGAGACTGTTAAACTCCTTTCCATCGAAACAGCGATTTTATTGTGAATTGGATAGTATGCAAACTTGAGCTCTGCTGAAAATTTTTTAAATAAATGGAGTTAGAACATTCTTCTAAGCAGGTGATATATATATATATATATATATATACATAAGGACTTTATTAAACTAAAAATAAGATACGTACAATGTTATTTACAAATATGGATCGCACGGGTAATAATCCGTAGGTGCTGTTGACAGTCCGTTACAATAAATTGATGTTTGGGAATAATATACTTAAAACAAAAACAAAACTAAAGAAAACAATAATATTACAATTATATATCAATACAATTACACTATACATTAACTTAGTTATGTAGAATTATTAAAAATTAATGGTATTGCAATTTGATAACGTATTTATTTATTCCTGATTAAGTGTGTTTTCTTATTTTCCGCGTTTTGTCCAGAAATCTAATGTGTGTGTGTGTGTGTGTGTGTGTGTGTGTGTGTGTGTGTGTGTGTGTGTGATATTGTAGATGACTCAGAAAACACAATAAACATTTATTAATCATGTGTGTGTGTACGTATATTAGGTTATTAATACATATTAGAAAAGGTTTCTTGTATTTTTTCATCAATCATCATGCTTTGTTTTATTATTATGATTATTATTATTATTATTATTATTATTATTATTATTATCATGTTGTTATTATTGTTATTATTATTAATATTAATTATCACTTGCATAATAACGAAATCGCTATTATTACCGTCATCTTAACCAAATTATTTAATTATCTAATATAGGTCTATAGTTGTTGTAATAGTTGGGTTATATTGTAATGTGTATCTATTCTAATAGAGTGAAAAAGAAGGACATATGGTATTAACTCCACAGGCTTAATAAATATTAAGTTCTGTACCTTATATTTTCCAGTAGGCCGTGCTTTTACACATACATTAAATTCATTATTAATTGTATCAGGCATGCAGTGAACAATGCACAAGAATATGATCTACTGAATCATTGATGTGGACACTCTTGAATCAAGGTGGATCTCGCATTAGTCAGATACAGGTAGTGATGCTGTTTCCGTCATCTCATTCACAGCATTAGTTGAAATTGCACAAACACTTCCTTTTCACCATGTTGGCCTTGCAGTCAGTCATGGCCACATTTCCTACTTTACATTCTCGCTAAAAACAACACATATTTTGCTATGTAGGCCAAGTTTGTAAATATAATTAATCTAAAATCACAGGGAAAAACATTAAAAAGTGATAATGTGGTAGTCAGTTGTTTCGTGTAAACCGTTTCTCATGGCTGCCGAGGCGTGGTGCTAGTGTGCTTCGTGGCAATCGATATTGTCGCCCGTCCTTGAAAGGGGTTGTTGGCGCGCCGGCGTCACAATGGAATGGGGAAACTGAACAGAACGGCCCAGACTTCTTGGGTCAAATCAGAACAGATGTTAAAGATTCAAAAGATTCTTTGGTATCATATATGGTACCTTTGGTGTTTTTATTTTTTCTCGCCACGGGAATAACTCCAACTCACTGTCATCAGTGGTATTGTATTTTATACCTTCAGAGATTCATCCTCATATTTTTATTTTTTTGTTTCAGACTGCAGTCTTTAGATGACAGTATGAACTAAAGGGCAAAAATTTGTGACCAAAGGTATAATATATATTTCTTCTTCTTTACTTTACTGGCTAAGCAAACTGCCTGTTCCGCCTCACAGTTGTTCTATCTATCTTTCCATTGGCCTTCATACATTCCTTGTTCCTCTTGGCTTGTAGATAAATGCTGCTTTTGGTCATCTTGTTATATTATATTCATTCTTTCTACATGCCTAAAACATTTATCTCTATTTTGTTTGATTTTTCATTCAGTGAATATATATATATATATATATATATATATATATATATATATATATAAGTTTTTTTTTGTTCGTACTTTATGCGCGGCCATACCGTTCATCCGATTGTGATGGAACTTTCTGCAAATGTTCAGGAGATTCCCGGGATGATATAGGCTATACGAGAGTTGTGATACTCAACTCCTACACCCTTAAAAATCGCCCATTGTAGTTGAAAAAGTGAAAAAAGTAGCTCTTTGGACGCTTAAATGGCTTACGCTGCCTAAACTATAACAAATACACAAAATTAATGTACACAGAATTGAATATCTCAAAAAGCTCTACAAAAAAGTCCCAGACAGCATATGTTTGTCTCTTACGGATAACTCACAACAACCATTTTTGTCTTTCATTGATGTCAAGAAGATCGAGACAAGTACGTAGATACCTGTGCAAGCGTAGCAGCACATGGCGGGGATTTCTTTAAGAATAACTCACAGTAACGAATTTTGTCTTTTAGCTCATTTATGTCAAGAAGATCGAGATAAGTAGATTCCCGGACAACACGGGTAATCAGCACGGGGAATCTTAAAATAGTTACAATATACATTTATAATTATTTTTCATTCTATTTATTCAACTAATCATAAGAAGTACATGGCTTTTTGTCTTTCAGCTCATTTATGCCAAGAAGATCGGGATGAGTAGTTTCCCGGACAACGCCGGGTAAACAGCACGAATTATCTAAACATAATTACGATATAAATTTTTCCTTTTACTTATTTAAACAAAAGTAAACATTAATTTTCGTATTTCAGCTCATTTATGTCAAGAAGATTGGGCTAAGTAGATTCCCTGGCAACGCCGAGTAATCAGCATTCGGTATCTAAAAATATAAATTTATAATTCTTTTTCCATCTACTTATTGAACTGAACATAAAAACACATTATTTTCATTTATTTAGGCGTAGCAGCGCACGCCGGGTATTAGCCAGTATATATAACTCTGTTCCTATATCTTCATTCTTTCTCCGATCTAATCTTGTGCAGTATTTTATTCTTCTAAGGAAATTAATTTGAACGCTTTATATTTTAGTTTGTAATTCATATGTAGAGGAACTTCGGGAAATGTGCACCCGTATTTTGAATTTGTTGTTTATCTTATTTTAATTATGGAATTTTAATTTTGTTTAATTAGAGTGATTATCATTAGTATCATAACTATGAAATATTATTGTTATTTTATTCCAATATGTAAACATCTTCAAAATTTGTAAACATTTTTACATTACAAGAAAGGTCCGCTTTAACCTCCGTATTGGGGTAAAGTGGACCCCAGAGTCTACCCTAGCTTCTAGTCTATTTTAAATTTATTTACTCTATTAATTTATACAGACAGGCACAAATAAATCTGAGAGTATTTATGGCTGATCGTAATTAAAAAGCGTTGGTATTTATTTAACCTTTTGAAAATATTGTTGGTTATAACATTCACATATCATTCATCTGCAGACAGCGACTGTTTTTGGGTTTAGTAAAATTACAAGGATATTAAATAGAATTAATTGTGTGCATGGTTTTTACAGATAGCATCCTCTTTGATAAAATATACGTATTTGTGAACCGCCTCGTGGAGGGACCACGTTAACTGAATTATTTTATGTTTAATTATTTTATACAGCTGCCATGTCATGTAATATCAAGTCAAACCCGTCAGTATATTAAAACATCATCTATATAATGTACCATATTTAGGAGATTTTTTAAAATATTTATAATATTCAATAGCAGAAATTAAGAATTAATTCTTCGCTTGAAAAATTTTTAAATTGGTATTTTCATAAATACTACAAATAAACCATTCTTCGCACAAAGAATAAAAGAAACTGGTCTTGAGCACGTTAAAGTTAAAGAGAGGAAGAAGTTAAAATATTTTCTGTTCGAGGGAAGCACCAATTAAAGAAGATATTAAAAGGGTCCACTCAAACCGAAGGGTCCGCATTACCCGAACTTCCTATAATACCTTGTATAATATCTCCGTAAAAATCTCTCCCCTAAAAAGTAGATTTTATTGCTGTTTGTTTTTTAATTTGTTCTTTTAACCGCTGAGATCCCATTAAACATTAACAATAAAATTGTTATTGACAAAATCTCAATTTAGAACCCATTAAAAGCCTCCCCAATGTCTTTTGACCTTCTCCAAATGTTTATATTTGGCTCCCTGGGTATCCATTAAGCACATGAAGCAAAATACGTGCCTTCTTAAACTTTTCTTCGGGACGTAGGATTGTATGGTACCCGTAAGTATAATTCACTTAGGTTCTCCACTGGTCCCTAAATAACCAACTGAATCCAGCTCTCTAATATCATTCAAATGTTATTCTTCCATTACGGCCAGGCCTACCTAATGGGTTATCCTAAGTGTTTCTCAATTATTAATTAAATAAAAATAAAACGTAGTTTTATTTGATTTTCATATTTATGATAAATTCAGTGACAGCTGTTTCGGTACACTGTACCTTCTTCAGACATGTTAAATTAAATTATATAATAAATATGAAAATCAAATAAACATATGTTTTATTTTTATTTAATTAATAAATATGGATTTTCAGGAAGTAAACACCAACCAATTGTGGTTTCTCAATTAAATATTAAAAGTTTTCCATTGTCATGCAATCCACCTACAAAACCATATTAACTAACTAACTACATGTCCTCCACATCGTTTCCCATAATGTCGTGTAGCTCACTGTTATGTGGTTTTCTCCATTCACCTATCTGTCTCCTTTTATCCGTTTTTTTCTGAGAACTTCAGTCTCCAATACTCCGTAAATATTTTGCCCTTCCTTAAAGTAAAAAGTCCATATAAAATATAGTCTAATTGAATAGGTCCTTAACTACTTTTATTTATTTTAATTTTATGCATTTTTATGAAAATAGTTTGGGATGATAATGAGGCCAACTTTAAGGAATGTTTAATTAGGCATTTGTGTCACCTAAGTCGGGGTTTTAATTTTTTTTTTCTGTACTTCATTTCTGTTCTTACATATTTGAATTCAGCCACTTCTTCAAAATTTCCCCCAGTTGTTGCCAATTGCCCATTCCGATTATAGGCATATAATGTATTTCTATGTGTGTCCATACATTTAATGTTATTGATATTTATTTCCAGCCACAGTTTTCTTAATGTTATTTCATGGAATATGTGTGTGGCTTTAGTATTTCCTCGCTATCGCCTATTAATACATCATCAGCATTTACCAAGAGCTGATTAGTATGTCCTCCGTATCTCAAAGTTGAAAAAAAGAGTTAAAATCAATGTTATATGCTGTAATGAGTTCAAGAGCCAACGAGAAATTCCAAGATCACGATAGTTTAACGACAGCTATTCTTTAGTTGAAAGATGTTTGGTATTATACAGACGATATAGTACTATTTGCCAGATCTCCAACGAACTATAATAGAAGGTTCTGGAATTGAACGGGCTCAGAAACTCCATAGGTCTTTCAATGAGCTACAGTAAAACTAAAAATATCGAACAAGATACAAAGAACATTATCTATAGTAGGGACAGAGATTCAGTATGCAGATAAGTATTTTTATCTAGGGCAGTCAGTATTATTCGAACAAATAATTGAGAAAGAAATAAAAAGAATAGCCCAAAATTCGGAAGGCTTTCTAGTCACTCAGATACCTAATTTTGGACTATTTAGCCCATTCTCCAATGGAAGTCAATAACCAATCATGTTTCAATGAATTTTGTTTTACATCCAACGACAGTCGTGTTTTACTTCGCTATTCATCGAATTATGTTTACCAATAATAAAGAAAGCTCCTCCTTTTTAATATTCTGAACAGGTCAAAACATTATTTTTCTGACTGACTCTTCAACAAATACATTGAATATATCAAATAATGAACATATTCCTTGGAACTACACATTGATAATTTGTGTGTTCAATAATTGTGTTTTTAAATAATGATTTTATTGAGTTGTATCCTAACAACATAAATTAATAACATACAATATTGGTTATATAATATATAGTTTTAAGTGTTTCATTCTTTCTTCACCAGGGTGCATTCGTACATCATTGCGATCCTATTTGGCAATAAATAATATGATCAAGTTGCAGTGTATGAACAATTGAAACATAACCAAACATTTCACATTTGTTTTCAAACATCGCCGTTTACATTAAATATATAATTTTTTTTAAAAATAATTATATTTAAATAATGATTTGTGAGTAAACAGCTTAATTCTATTCGTTAAATAGTCCTAACAAACACCACTCTTGATTTCCAAATCGTCTACATAAATTGGAAATCACTCGTGATATTACTTATAAATCCTTAAACAGGACATTCGGCAATTCAATCCTGCATCTTCCCTGTGCTGCTATACGGTTGCCGTACTTGGGTCCTCACTACAAAAAGAAGTATTAAACATGCCAAAGAAAAATGAAGAGGAAGTTCCTAGTCATTACGCTGAGCGACATGGTGTCTAATATGATGCTTTAAGAAATTACCGCTTTAGAAAATATCTCGCAATGATATGCAATAACAATTCGGAGATGGGGCGATACATCAACAAGCCACATATGGCACACTTACGCAGGAAATGGAAACTAAGTCCGCCAAGAATAAGATGGTCGGGATACATTAAAAAATCAATCAGGAGTCCATTATTCTACTGTCCCCTGGGATAGGAGTGCGTGGAGAGTGTTAATAATCAATACAAAACTGTAATTTTAGATCATAATATAGACTTTAAGTATGTTTCTCATTTTGAAATAGTTTCCCAGGCCTAAGACAAAAACAGTAATTATATTTAACCTACTCATAATAAAAATATGAAATAATCATATAAATATTTTTAAGTTTAGATTCAGTAGACCCAGTTCCATAATGAACGCTTTTAAATACTTCAAATATTATAAGAGTCAGTCCAGTTTAGTCAAACATGGAATCAGGACACGAAATAATATAATCGGCAACGCGTTATCGATAATCCACAAAGAAAACAAAAACTCGAAAATCAAAATACTAGAAGAAACTGTTTTGGCTGCTCATAACCAAAAAGAGCTCAAATTCCTTTTTAGTCAAATTAAAAATAAAGTAGGAATTAAACTTCTCTCAAAAAATAAATAAAAAATAAAAAATCTTATTCTTCTGAACCTACGATTACCAACTGAGAACACCAAATGGCTGAACAAAATATTGCCCAGCAACTGTTAGTACCATTTCAGAAACAGAAGTTGAATCGTATGTTTCGAAAAGCTTCCTGTATATTGACAAGCATTTAATAGTTAGGAAACATATGTTTCGAAACGCTTCCTGTATATTGACAGTATTTAATAGTTGAGAAACATATGTTTCGAAACGCTTCCTATATATTGATGCATTTAATAGTTCAGAAATATATGTTTCGGAATGCTTCCTGTATATTGGCAGCATTTAATAGTTGAGAACATATGTTTCGATACGCTTCCTGTATATTGACAGCATTTAAGAGTTGGAAACATATGTTTCGAAACGCTTCCTGTATATTGACAGCATTTAATAATTGAGAAACATATGTTTCGGAATGCTTCCTCTATATTGACGGGATTTAATAGTTGAGAAACATAAGTTTAGATACGCTTCCTGTATATTGACAGCATTTAATAGTTGAGAAACATATTTTTCGAAAAGCTTCCTGTATATTGACAGTATTTAATAGTTGAGAACACATGTTTCGAAACGCTTCCTGTATATTGACGGTATTTAATAGTTGAGGACGACTGAGATCTCAGATACTGACCTCAATGTTGATAACTTTTACATAGTGATTTCAACAGTGTTTCGTAACGAATTTTAAAAATATTAACCCTGTTTTTATAGCCTATCGCAAGTTGTTCGCTTGAAGTATAATTTTTTTCTCATTTGGCGTAGTTCCGTAGCACTAAGACAAAACAATAATTATTATATTTAACCTACCCATAAAAATATAAAATCACCATAAACATTTTAGATTTAGGTTCACTTGCGCGTGTTTTTATAGCTTATCGCAAGTTATTACCGATTTCTCCGCTTTGTTTACGTCTATCTATGTCTCTGTATCCCTTAGTTTAATACTGGAAGAATACCTTCTCTGCAAACGATTTGATTCCATTCTGTGAAGGTGATTTAATTAATTAATTTGATATGTTCGGTTACGTTCTATGTATTGAACTTTCAGCCTTTCACAAATGTCACATTTTCATAATTCCAGTCAGACCTAAAAGAAGCAGCAAAATCTCATCTGTCTAACTCACTGGCTGTATCGAACCCATAGTTTCAAGGCCGCGTGGACATAACTCTCTCCATACATCCCTACCCTGAGCAATGTTTTCCGATCATTCCTTGTATAATCTGCTTCCTTCAATTCATGGTTAATGTTTTTCTCCCAACTCATTTTTGACGTTTTTTCCCTCTGATTTTCTTACAAGAATCTTTCATGCCACTCTTTCATTCCCCATTCGTGTCACATGTTCTGCCCTTTCGCACTCATTAGTATGTGCTTTATTAATCTGGTTTTCCTATAACTATCATGTTATGAATTCTTCTGCATTCGCCTGTCTGTTTCATCTTTTTCTTGGTCCAAAAACTGTTATCAAGAACTCTATTCTCAAATACTCGTAATCTTTTCTCCTCCCTTAAAGCATGAAGTCCATATTAATAGAACTGGGAGAATAACAGTTTTATATATTTATCAGTTTTACCTTTTTTTGAGATAAATTGGGATGACAGAAGTTCCTGCAATGTATAATATATGCATGCATTTCCACAATTGAGCCTATGTTCAATTCCTTTGTGCGTTCTCTTTCCTGTTTGTAGTTATTGTTTCCTATGTATTTCAATTCAGCACTTTGTAAAATTTTCCCTCATATTGTCATTAACTGCCCCATATTGTATTTTACAATTAATTTCTATGTTTGAACATATGTTTAGTTATTGATGTTTACTTCCAGCCCAATTATCTTAGAGTTACTAACAGACTGTGTAGCTTGAGAATTCAAGTTTTAATATTCATTGATATATTTTAAGGAAGATTTTGCTGTTATGTATTTGTTTCCCAATCTGTCGTTTAATTATTATATTTAGTTGTATTATATTTATATAATTTGAACTATTTATATTTTTGTTTCATAAATCAAGTGTCTAAAATAATTAAATTCGGATACACTTGTTTAATAATATTTCCATCCAATTCTATTTTTAACTCTGAATACTTTCTTTTTCGCATATTGCCATAGTTTTTTGTTTTGCTAGCAGCAATTTCCACTCTTCTTCTTTTTTTGTGTTTTAACCTCTCACCGTATTCGTACTTTTACGTGTCACACGCCCCCCGGGCCTTACAGTAACACGACCTGTCGGGAGATGGGATTTTAACTATGGATCACATACATACTTTTTTTGACCATAAAGGACATGGAAGCGTCCCTGAATGATTGATCAGCTCAATTCAGGGTCTCCTCCGAGATAACACAATTTCCATAATATTATGGATTTTTGGTTCTATTATTTAATTGGAAGTTATCCTTTGTGAATCAGCTTTACATGTCGCAACATCACGAATGGAGGAATAAACGTTTTTGCGCGATTGTGCGTTTTGTTGTAATTACAGCAAAGGCGGACCATGGTTGAAAGTTCAACTTTTACATTTTTCGGGGTTGCCAACCTATAATAACTATATTGTAACAAAATAACTATAATGTAATATTATATATTACAAAACGCGTGTGGGAAGTAAAACCAATGCCCTCTTTGTATACTACATACAGTGTATATACCAAAAATATCCCAAAGGTAGTGTTAATATACATTAGGTATCGAAACAAATCACGCATTTTAAATGAAGTGAACTTTATTTGAAGCAATATAAAAACAATAAATACGTACTTGCCGTCATTTTGTGACTACATTGGTGGCAAGGCCTTTTGTAATTTCAACTAATAAACATTGTCCACATTGGTACGTTAGTCAGTTGTTTATAATGAACGCAAATATTTCAACAAAAAATATATATATTAATAGGCGAAGGAAAACTTTGTACCCCCTTTTTAAGCACTTGCGTGCACGGAGGAATGTGAATATTTGGCATAATTAAAGTGCATATAGAGGAGTGCAGAAAAATAAAATTTATGTATAATATAAATTAAATTCAACAAAATAAAATTAATTGTCTCTAAGAAATTTGTGTATTATTCATTTGTCCACTCATTCATTTGTTTATTATTGTGTACTCATTCATTTGTTTATGTTCATACTGAAATCCCGCGCTGTAGCCGAGCGGTTAAGGTAGGAAGCCTTGGCGCAGAGCTACGGGACTTTGCGCTGGTTCGAGTCTCCATGGGGGAAGAAATTTTCTCATGGTATTTCGGCCAGTAATGGACCGGGTGCCCACCCAGCATCGTGAGGCAATTGGGTAGCTACAATAAGTAGCGGCTCCAGGTTGAGGAACCAGCTATAACGGCTGGGGGACTCGACATGCTAACCACATGTCACCCCCTACACTGGCTGTTGATCATCTACCCTCTGTGATTGACACATTTGGATGTGAAGGGCCCAGCAGCCGGCTGGTAAAAGGGCAACCGCTGAAAAGTGGAAAGACCCTCAATCGGATCGGAAATTACATTGTTTGTAAAGAAGAAAATTGTGCAACAGCAATGTGAATTGACTTACTCTTGCGTATTTATTATTAGTGATTACAAAAAAAGTGAGTACATTTTACAATTTAAATTATACCCTGTGTAATCTTAGTTTCAGTAATTTAATTACTATTTTTTTTATATTTATATATTCGCACCTACTTCCATATGCGTCTCGTTATAGAAAATTGACGGGTCGGAGTGAGAGACAAGGAAGAAGGGATATAACATATTCCCGTACACAATAATAGGCCATATGCAAATTTAAATAGTATAAATAGTATATAAATGTCAAATTACGCGTTATTGTTTATTCAAATATGGATTAGCTAAGCTATACTACATATTTCGTATCGTTCGTATTTTTAAAATAAATAAAACATTAATGCATAACGACGTATTTGTGGCAACGAAAAAATGTAATGAATTGTGATCGAGTTTGGACCCCTGGGCAATCACTAGTATGTTATTATCTTACTATTATTTACTATTATGAAACACACCATCGCGCAAAAAATAATGTACAACGCACGTTTGTGAAGTGTTTTACAGAATCTCGGAAATTAAAAACCTCGCTATCGCTCTGTTGTTTTAAACAGTTACCCCTCGCTACTGTGAAAATCACTTCCCAACCTCGCATCGTAATATACTATTACAAGCCTGTCCCGAAGACTAAATGTGGCAGCCCGGCCACTGGAAGTAGCTTTACATTGGACTGGTAATCTGCCCAAGGTAAGTCATATTACTCGACATTTATATCATGTAGAAACAAAATTAATCAAATTATATTGAATTGCACTATGTACTTTTTTTTCAATGTGAATAAAAATTCTGACTTTTAGAATAACTTGAGCAATTAGTAGCTACACCTTCCGCTACATGAGTGATGAATGAGATATTTCTCTTTTGCAGGAAGCCCAACTGCTTTATGGGCTTATTATTAATTATATTTATTTATTGAACCATCTCAATTATCTAGGATGTGACATTTCATTTAATTATGATATGATATAAATAATAAAATAGCAAAATTCCAGCGAATATGTGGTACGATAAACGAACCACTAATAACACAAACAACAAGAGAGACCCAACTGAAATTTTATAAAATGTTGGCAGTACCGGTACTACTCTATGGTTCAGAAGCCTGGATACATAAAAAACAAGACCTAAGTAGGATAACGGCGGCAGAAATTAATTTTTGAGATCTGTTAAGGGTGCACTAAGGAAGATAGAATCAAGAACACAGAAATAAGACAGGAACTTGAAATATTTTGCAAATAACTGATAAAATGGATACATATAGACAAAAGTGGAAGCAACACATAGACAGAATGAATGAAACCAGATATCCAAAACAAATAACAAAATACAAACCTAAAGGCACCCGAGATGTGGGCAGACCTAGAAAGAGATGGGCTGAAGTCGGAACGGGTCAACAGACCTATCCATGAATGAAGATGATGATGATGATATTTATTTATTGCGAGTTACATAAGTATCATTGTAAACGGCGTTTTAACCGCTACTGATTTGAAAGCATCATAATCAAGGCTATCCCAATGGTGGCCTGCTGGCAGCAAGCGGCCCTTCAATCCTTTTCAAATGGCAAGCGAAATTCTCACATAATACCATGTGATTTAATGATATTCTTCCATTATAACATTTTTAAATAATTTTAAAAGCTCTGATTCCTTTTATGGCGCACGTTTTTATAACATAATATATGAATTAAAATGTTTTTAAATATATATATAGTTTTTTATCCGTCTTCCTCAATAATATAGTAGCTTTTTCATCCGTCTTCCTCAATTGAGGAAGAACGAATAAGAAAGGTTACTATATTATTATTTAAAATATTTTTAAATACATAACCTCAATTGTGATAAAAACGAATATAAAAATGTGTTAAGCACTATATTAGTCATTGTAAATTTGAATATAATTCTGGCGTTTATCGTTTCTGAACTGTGATAAATACGTTCATGCACCGGACAACCTCTAGTAGTGAGAGAAAGTTCGTTAATGGCACCATGCCTTTTGAGTAGGATAAGGTTAACAAAATGACATCCCTGCTCTATTCCTCTTCAGTGCAATTGTGTTTTCGAATAGTCACAATGAATAGGTAGTCCATGCTACTTGTAAAATAATTGATTTTATTCCATAAGTAGTAACCAAAGTGTAATTGTTGATTACAATTTTGGTAGGAGAATCTTCAATTTTCAATCTGTGTACCTCTATCTGATTAAAAAAAACATTTCTGGCCTCCAGATTAATTATTATAATTGAGGAGTTGAATGGAATATGGGCATAACTCATGTTTTGCCTTTTCTCCGTTCAATGCATTTTTGGACTCGCCATTTTGTTGTTGGTCAGCCTGAAAAGTTTTCGTTTCGATATCTCGATTACGGCAGGTTTCAGCAGCTGTGATTGCATCAATTAAAATAAACAGCAATGTTATGCATTTAGTTATATATCAATTGCTAATATCCCAAAAGTATATATTTTTAATTGTGCCCATATTCCATTCAACCCCTCAATTGTACACCACTGATTGCAATGATTAAACCATTCCGTTTGATAGCAGAGTAGGTCTTATTGATAGTACCTTCGAGGCTAAAACACTTGCAAGGCAATCGGTCACGCATCTCTAGTGGTTTTCATTAATAACTAGGTACCATATGCCCCGTCTCACATTGTAAATAATATATATGCACTATCGCCTCTGACGTCATCTTGTCTAGATTTACTGCACAATTTAAGCAAACTTTAATCTTTTTTTAAATTCCAAAGATAACTGTCTATTTTTCAAAATCCATTTAAAAAAAACTTATTCCGCACATCTTAAATTCAGATACATGGTACGGTATGACACCTGACGTCAAATGTCTCGATTTGTTATTGTTAACTTAAAACCTACATTTCATCTAAATATTTGAATGTAATATATTTCTCTAAAGCTAGTTTAATGCAGTAATCGCTACTTCTACTACTATTCCTGTTTGTTCCACTGCGGGGACATGGGTGCTTCCTAGTGGAAGTTCCTTAATCCAGTCGTAATGTTAGTTACGCTTATATCCCTACATATGTCAGCGAGGGACATAAAAGTATCTAAAAAGGGAGAAGAAAAAGGTGAACTTAACTGTTTATATCCATGTAATTTCTATTTATTACGCTTGATTGTTTGCTGGTAAAATTATTAATTAATTTACACGGTTCATTCATATGTCGGTGTGAATTGTGCCTGTTATCTTATTATTATTATTATTATTATTATATTATTATTATTATTATTATTATTAGCGCCCATTCTATTATTCTAAACCAGTTATATTATATGGGTGCGAAACATGGACTCTTACTTTAAGGGAGGAAAGGAGATTCCAAGTATTTGAGAATAAAGTACTTAGGAAAATTTTTGGACGCAAGAGAGATGAACAGACAGGTGTGAATGGAGAAGACTACATAACAATGAACTACATTGTCCTTTAAATATCGGAAGCCAGATATAATAAGAAAATTTAAAGTCTCGTAGACTGGCGATGGGCAGGACATTTTGCACGTATGGGGGAATGAAAGACGTGCCTGGAAACTTCTTGTAGGAAAGCCAGAAGGAAAACACCCAGTTTGTAGACCACGAATGAGGTGGGAGAAACAACATTAACTATGATTTGAGGGAAGTAGATTATACAGGGGATGATTGGAAAGCATTAGCTCAGGATAGGGATGTATGGAGATCTTGTGGTCCGCGCGGCCATGAACCTCACACTGGTTCGATAGTGCCAGTGAGTAGTCAGTATTATCGGCCATTGGTCTGTAGAGTTCCATTTTACCAGTCTTTGTGTTTTTGGTAAAAATTGTTGATTATAGGAATGAGACACATAGAAGAATTTGCAAGATCAATCCATTAGATGCTAATTATCCAATAAGTATTAAACAGTGCTAATTTTACTACTAATAGATATGTTCTTGAAACGGTTGTCTTTTTACGGTGAAAGATCCTGCACTCTTTTCGCCCAAGGTACTTTTTTCGTCTGGCTTATTCACCTTCGACCAGTCCTGCATGGGTAACCATATCTGCAGCAATGCTACCAAACCGCCGGCATAGCTCTCAGGATCATTTAAAGCAAGCAAGCCACTCCCTCCACCACGACAAAGGTAAAGATACCATGGAGGGGATATCAAAGCTCTCCTCCTAACAATATTTATTGTACCCTTAGTTTACTCATTATATTTGTTATTTCATATACAAGCTGGTTTAATAATAATAATAATACTAATAATAATAATAATAATAATAATAATAATAATAATAATAATAATAATAATAAATACTGTATATAATGCTGCATCACTACGTCCAACAACATATATGCTTATTTTATTTATTTAGCCTGGTGGAGGTACGGCTATGTGGCCTTCTCTTCCACTCACCAGGACAAACATATGTTACATATAAATACAAAATATTACAATAATAGTAATACTAAACAATTAATTGAATGATAATGAAAATAATGTCTAATAATACAATAAAATTAAATACAATTAAAATTAAATTAATGATAGAATGAATACAGAAGGGAATAACAGCTCGAATCTACTATGCATAAAAATAAAAGAAAGAAAAAAATACAATGAAAGTAATAAACTATAATGAATTAATCTATCGCTTATATCATACAAGGCATTAGGTAATTATATTACAATCTTTAAAACTATTTTATTAAATAATAAAAAAAAACGCATTAATATTTTTTAAAAAGTAATATTAGTGAGTTGTTTATGCTTGTCCCTTTCGAAAAAAATCAGCTTCCACATATGCCGTATGTCAATCTGTGAATGTTGCAATGTAAAATAGTGACTGCTAGCGTCATATTGGCCAACATAATAATACTTAGTTTCTGTCATAGCCAATTGAGTTACGCTAGTTTACGTAGAACAGATTAGTTAAGTTGGATTAATTAAACTGTTGGATTAAGTTTAGATCAGATTGAGTGTTAAGTGGATTAAGTGTTTTAAGGCAATGGCGACTGAGCGTATTTCGAGACTTTTTCTTTGTTGTCGTGTCACTTTAAGTTGACTATTGTGTTTAAGTACGGGACTAAAGATTAATGTACTAAATATTCCAATAAAAATATGGTAATTTTAGGTTATTTCTCCATCAACTTGCCATTCAATTTTAAGAAATTTCTCACATTTTTAGGAAAAAATCAACTTTTTTCTCCTTAGGTAATCAATTATTCATATTCGGCTACAATAATTTGGCGTTTTCGATTTTTTATTTCAATTTATGTACACTCAATCCTGACATACAGTCCCCTCCGTTACTATCTTATCTCTGGCTAAAATTAAACTATTATTTTTTAGAGACGCATTTAAAATGTAGATTATATAGCATATAATTATTTATTTTGTTTATTTGACTTTATATTTTATAAATTTTAATGATACGAAACATAAACATAATGAATTGAGTCTTGGTAATGATATCCCAACCCAGCAATTGTCTTGATGACTGAGGGAAACCAGGAAAAAATTCTCAGTCAGTTTAATCAGTACTGAGATTTGAATCCGAGACCTCCCGAATATGAGTCCCAAACACTACTGCTTGAGTCAACTCGCTCGATATATATTATTTTATTATATCAAAACCAAATACATAACACTGGAAATAAATGAATTGATAGTTACGTCATTTGCAGCGCCACCTGTATTCTACACCAAAAGAACTTCGATGCGATATAGAGGGCGATGGTCATTCAAGAAGTTGCAAGTTCCATGCACAAATTCTCAATACTAGTGGCCCATTAAATGTGTTATTAGTAAAGGGAGGAATTATATGAAAAAAATTATACCCAAACATGAAATTATAATAACAAATAAGAAATAATATGAAAATTATGACACAAAACAAATTATGTACGTGGACTCTAGACTAATAGCATCACATAAATGAGATCAGCTGACCTCATTTGTGACTCAAACAAAATCAAAATGTTCACGGTATTTTATTGTAACGGTGTTCCGTGAAATGCAGCACTGACAAAATTTGTACCAGGTATGTAGTTTGGGATGAATGCTATTCAAATTGCATAAATATATTTAACTCCTGTAAATTTACATATAACAATAACATTAAATTGTCAATTCTGTTTACAATACACAATAAATCAGAAGTTTCTCTACCTTTCCGAAATAGTAGTCTATAGCATCTGTGTGTCAGAATTGTTTTGAACAACAAAAGAATGAGCTCCACATTACAGAAGATGGGAACACAGAGCCTACTTATGTCGGATCGTGCTATATTTGATAATTTGATGTCAATGGGAGTATATATTAATTTTACCCTTCGAAAACTTTGCTAATTTCAGAAAGTGCAAACTTTTATTAAAAAAAACATTATTTGAAATGTTGAATAAACATATATGATTATACAATATTCATTGAAATATGATATTTTATGAATATTTTGACAAAATATTATGAAATATGAAAAAGATTAAGAGTATTTGAGAATAAAGTTCTTAGTCCCGCGCCGTAGCCGAGCGGTTAAGGTAGGAAGCCTTGGCGCAGAGCTACGGGACTTGCGCTGGTTCGAGTCTCCATGGGGGAAGAAATTTTCTCATGGTATTTCGGCCAGTATGGGACCGGTGCCCACCCAGCATCGTGAGGCAATTGGGTAGCTACAATAAGTAGCGGCTCCAGGTTGAGGAACCAGTTATAACGGCTGGGGGACTCGACATGCTAACCACGTGTCACCCCTACACTGGCTGTTGATCATCTACCTCTGTGATTGACACATGTGGATGTGAAGGGCCAGCAGCCGGCTGATAAAAGGGCAACCGCTGAAAAGTGGAAAGACCCTCAATCGGAGGAAAATGTTTGAATCAAAGAGAGATGAACAGACAGGTGAATGGAAAAGACTTACGTAACAGGAGCTACATGATCTTTATAGGAAACCAGATATAATATGACAGTTAATTGTCTTACATGTGGCACGAATGGAGAAATGCAAGAAGGGCGTGGAAGTTTCTTGTAGGAAAACCAAAGGGAAAACGCCCAATCGGTAGACCAAGAATAAGGTGAGAGAATAACATTAACTATGATTTGAGAGAGTAGATTATACAAGGAAGGATTGGAAAACATTACCTTAGGATAGGGATGTGTGTAGAGCTCATGTTCGTGCGGCCATGAATCTATGGGTTCGATAGTGATAGTGAGTTAGTGAGTTAGTTAGCTAGTTATTATGAAACATGAACATTTTCTTTGTTCCTTTTTGATTCTATATATCATAAAAAGTAACAATTATTTGTCTCATTGCTGTCTGCCTGATAGTTTAAAACAAGTCATTTCATATAATTCCTCGCGCTAGTTGTTATTACACTGGTCAACATGATTTTTGTCTCATGAGTACCGATAGTTGTACATAATGCAGTTTTTTATATCGTGTTTTCAAATATGTATTCGGAATTTCTCCATCACACACAGTTTTTAATTCAATTTCATTTAATGGATTTAAATAATACTTTTTTTAAATAAACGTTTTCGTCCATTTATCCATTGTAAAATAAAACCAAATGAGCTAACTCAGGATATTTCAGCTATGGAAAAGAGATATCAAGGCAAATGGAATCCTAATATGCTGGCCGATTATTGTTGGACCATCAAGAAGGATGCTCCACAGGCGAAGTATAGCAGAAAATCGTCATTTCTTACTTTCTAGGTGAGTGCGAATGTTTGAATATTGTGTAGTTATGAATGTAAAAAATATTGAAGTGTTTGAAATTATAAATTCCTGTCTCTCGGAAACCTTGCGTGATGGAAAAAAAAAACCGATATCATATTTGAATTCAGGAGAAAAAATACTATCAGAATCACATATTGTTCTTTCTGAGACAAAAAAAAAGTTTATTTTTTGTTCCTCAGTGTTATTAACAGCTCCTGAAATCCAATGAAGTTATTGATCAAGAAGTAATTATGGAATAAGCTATTCACAGGTGTGTATTCTTATAACCCACCTTAGTACAAAATAAATTGTTTTGTTAAAGTGTATATGCGTGTACTCACATCCATTAATTCTGAACTGCTGGCATGCTGTAGTTATGCACTAAACAATCTACGAATTGTTCACACTGCACCAGATGTCTAATAACACACTCTTTCTAATTTAAAGCATTTAATTGCCACTTTTAACTGCACTGCTCATGACGTCAAACATTTTGTTGCGATGCGAGCCTTATCAGTGGGATAGCAGATACAGTCATGCGATCCACCCATTCCCACTGAAGTCGATATCGCAGCACGAGATGTTAGAAAAATAACACGTTAAATATTGTGTATTAATCAAAACATGGACTTAAACAGTAGATTTTCTGTTAACAAATATTTATCTTTTCGTAGCATTCAGGGGACTTCAATTGTACTGAAAAGCACCTGAAATTAGTGTGAAATATTGAATCTTACAAATAATGTATATCTCCTCCCTCTAATAGAACTCCATGCCGCGATAGGCCTAGAAGCCTATCGTTATGATAAAACTAGATACAGATTTACCACACCACCTTCCCATATAGTGTGGCATAAGCTAGACTTAATTATCTCGTTGTTCTAGGGATCGATCTCGAGTTTCTCTCGTGGCTAGAGGCATGAGATAGGGGGAGCAAATGTTACGGATCGTGAAGACAGTGGTGGTTCCTATAACCTCCCACAAGTAACGCTGTCATTTGAAATTATTTAGTATATTATCATTGCTATTATTATCACAGTATTATCATCATCATGTTCGGCGTAACAACCTGGGTCGAGTCACAACCTCCCTAAGAACTCTCCTCCAGACTTCTCTATTCCTGGCGACTGTCCACCAATTCGAATTTTAAGTATTTGCACATCTTCCAAAACTCCATCCTTCTAGCTTCAGATATTCTAACATTTCTTCCTACATATTGATCGCCCATCATTACTTTTTAACCCATTTCACGATTATCTATTCTCTGGATATTTCCTTCTCATCTCAATGTAGCTATTTTAATATCTGCAACAATATCTGGTGATTTATTCAAGTGATATAAGTCCTAATTAAATCGCATTGGCCATTCTCCTCTTTCCTGAATGGGTCCATATATTCTTCTCAGAATTTTCCTTTAAGAAATTCCAAGCTAATAGTATTTTCAGTCAAGACACAAGTCTCACTTCCATAAGTTAGGACCGACTTTATTAATATTACACTATTATTATAGTTCTTGAAATTGTATCATATAGAATGTTTTAACCCTAAAGCGCGCGTCCCCAGATGGCGAATTGGGAATGTCTTGCAAATATAAATGCGTCTGTACTCTAGAAGGGCGGTCACATTAGAGACAAATTCACACTGTCACATAGAGGATTACATCCAACGACAGTGCATCCATGAGGTATGCGGCAACACTAACTCATGTACTAGATTTAAGGACATCGGAATAAAAAAGAAGAAGAATATTAAATGCCTATATATATTTTGTCTAGTATGATAAAATATAATAATGATAATAAAAATAATAATAATCAGAAAAAAGCATAATTAAAAGAATTGAGGAAAAGGAATTAAAGTGGTTAGGAAATGTTTTAAGAATGGAAGATGGCCAAAGCAACTATATCAATGGCATCCGACCAGAAGGAGGAAGAGAGGGAGACCGAAGTTAACATGGAAGGAAACATGAAGACATTAAGCAAGCAAGAGGGCTAAGCATTGAAGATGCCCAAGATCGTAGGCTTTGGAGATTTGGCACGGGAGGACGGCAGCAGCTGTAAAAACTCGAAGATACAGAGTGATTCAGAAATATGGCTATACGTTTGATCGCATTTTGTGACGAAAATATTATTATTAAAGGAAATATGATATCATTGGAAATGGAATCCTTCAAATTACAACAATAGAACAAAACAAATCAAATCACTGCTCACGTGCAGCTTGGCAGGTTGATTTTTGTGGGCTAGCGTCGAACGCCTCCACAATTCTCGTCGTTGTTTCTGTATCCGTGCTAATGCGAGGCTTTAAAGAAGATTTGATCTTTTGCATCCTTCCCGTTTTCAGCAATCGTTTCCTCCACTTTTCCACAGTCGACGGCTGCATTGCTACGTTAAACTCACGTCTTGTCCGTCTTGCGGCCTCATGATCATTAGCATACGTTATTGCCCATGCAGCAATTGTAATTTGCTGTTTCATATTCAACGCTATTTTGACTAATGACGTAAGTCCTACACTGTTTTGTTTTATTCCATTTTTGTAATTTGAATAATTGTCTTTCCAACGGTAATTTCATATTTCCTGTAATGGTAATACTTTCATCACACAACGCGATCAAACGTATAGCCATATTTATGATTCACCCTGTAGATAGAAACATAATAATCACGATTCTTCATAAAATGGCCAAATGGAACGAGGACAATATTTTCGCAAGAGAGAGAAAATATTTTATTATTTTTTGTATGTTTCATAAACATATTTTCATTAAATTATTTTTTTAAAAACTAAGAATTAATTGGTCCTATTGACAGAAGTGCTTTTAACGGGAATACTAGTTATGAAATTATTTCACATTTTTGGCCTTAATATTTTATAATGAAAATGTAACATTATTTTGAAACGTTCTCCTAAATTAGTTTTGTTTTATATTATTTATATCATTTCTTAATGTTGTGTTGTCTCGGAGGAGGCCCTGACATTGAAATATCACTCATTCTAGGAGGCCCTCCCTGGCCTTGTGTGGTCAAAAAAGTATGTGTGGTCCATAATTCACAATCCCTCTCCCGACATTATGATTTGATAATATCTAATGTATTCCAAGATTATTTATGACTAATATTTTAATGGGCTATATTTCTGGATGCGATTACACTTCTTTGGATTAATATTTCGAGTTTATGGATTTGTGTTTTTTTATTAATTCCTGATAGAGAATCAGTCTTTCGGCTGAAATTATTTTAAAAATTAAAATATAAAATTATGGAATATTCACCTGAAAGGTCCGTCTCCTCAACTTAATTAATTATTTAATTGTAGCGCTTTCGTAACTTATCCCATCATCGGTAGGATTCAAAACTGGTGTTTCACTGAAGATCTGGTAGAGAGGGTTATTACATGTGTTGTGAGCTGCTTTCATGAAAGCAGCTCACAACAACGACAATCTGATAAACGAAAACGAACCCAATACATGTAACCCCCTCTACCAGATCTTCAGTAAAACACCAGTTTTGAATCCTGCCGATGATGGGACAAGTCCCGAAAGCGCTACAGTTAAATAATTAATTAAGTTGAGGAGACGGACCTTTCAGGTGAATATTCCATAATTTTATATTTTAATTTTGAATAATACCTCAACGGAACACATCATGAATCTTATAAAAGTTGAAATTATTTTGGGAATTTCTTTGTAGTATCGGCCACTGTAAGGCCCGGAAGGCACGTGGCACCTAAAAGTATCTAAAATGTGAGATGTTAAACTGCGTTAATGGAGTGTAATGTCAATTTAGACTGGTTTTACTAAAACTTTTCCTTATTTATAGCTCAGAGTATAAGATACACCAATGGTATTTTTTTTTATTTCAGGATTGTTTCTGTTATATACACAGGTATCCTCAACCAAAATATAGAATTTTTTTCTTCCACACTTCCCAGTCTTGTGTGTCTGCTTTTGTATTATTTCTCTTCTTCATGTTGTCTTGAATTCCCTTCATCCATGTTGGCTTTGGTCTACCACGTTTCCGTTTTCCAGGAGGTATCCATTTCAATACTTCTTTGTTTCTGTGTCCCTTCTTCTCATTATATGCCCATACTCTATTAATCTATCTAATCTATCTTCGGGTTTTTACAGCTGCTGCCGTCTTCCCGTGCCAAACCTCCAAAGCCTACGGTCTTGGGCATCTTCGATGCTTAGCCTCTAGCTTGCATTACTGTCTTCATGTTTTCCTTCCATGTTAACCTTGGTCTTCCTCTTTTCTTCTTTCTGTTAGGATGCCATTCATATAGTTGCTTCGGCCATCGCTCATCTTCCATTCTTAAAACATGTCCTAACCACTTTAATTCCTTTTCCTCAATTCTTTCAATTATGCTTTCTTCTGCTTCCATTATGTTTCTAATTTCCTTATTTGTGACACGTTCTAATTTAGACTTTCTGGCACTTCTTCGTAAATAATCCATTTCTAGAGCTATTAGTCTATTCTTGTAGTACTTATTGATTGTCCATACCTCACTTCCGTACATTGCAACAGATTCCACCAATGTTTTACCAATATATTTTTTGTGTCTTTCCAAATATGCTTATCCCGCCATATGGATTTAATGATGATATTATTTTGCTACTCAATTCAATTCTATGTTTTATGTTCTCTTTGCCTATACCTTCGATGTTATCCATAATCATTCCCAAATATTTAGTTTGTTTCCCATACTCTATTAGATGCATTTATTCAGTCTCTTGTACAATATATTTTCTACATTCATAATTTATCTTATTGAATTATTTTTTTATTATGTCTAATTTTAATATTCTTGCCAATAGTCTTATAAAGTCAATTTTTGTGTTTTTGTTTCAACGTCTATGTTTCCGCACCATATAATACTCTTCACAATTGTATCCGCTTGATAACATTCCAACTCCATAAAATAGAATTTAATTTGCCAATAACTTTCTTTGTCTCTATTATTCTTTTTCTATGTCTAATTCAGATGATCCATCTTCTTAAAACATAAGATTATAAATAATCGGAAGATATTAAATTTAGGGACGATAGTTATAGAAAGTTTTATTGTCGAGTAGGTGTAAGCTCTTATCCTCCATAACTATTGAAACATTTTATTTTAGAACACTCTGTGATATAAACAAAATTTCACGGCTCACTTAAATCTGTACTGACATACCGAATTAGGTATACTCCAAATCACAAGTCAATCGTGATGTTATTTATGTTGATTTATAAAGACCATTGAAAAGATTAGCAAATTGAAACAGAAAAATGTTGCATTTCTGCCAGCATTCAGTAAAATAAATGTTGCGTTAGTGAGCCAAGTGATTTATTTTTTATTCGCTCCACTTAACGTGCACTAAGTTATATGCTGTACATACAATGCAGACACATATATTACGCTTAACATATGTTTTTAAACTTGAAAACACATTATGAGTCGAGAGACTTTTAGATGCTGCAATTTTACATTTGGATGTAGGCTATTTGAATGTCAGTAACTTTATTTTCTTAGTTGGGAATAAAGTTATGTTTTTGTTTTGTTCTAAAAGTTTTTGAATAATGGTATAGCGTTTTTGTCTGCTAAAAGGAAAAATAAAGACAATTTCTAAAAGTGGTCCACACGAATCTCAAGAAGATATAGAATCAAAATTTGTAAAATAAGAGAAATTATGTAGGCTAAAAGAAATATATTTGACAGAATATAAGAAAAACTTTTAAAATTGTATGCACAATATATCGCATTGGAAACAAGTAAAATAGAGGAGACGATTGCCTACTCTCAGAGCGCTGGTGTCCTCGCACAAACATTGCCGAACTGAATACAGATAAGAGAAAATATAAACCAGTTCAATACTGTGTCTTTCAAAATGCGAATTCTTAAGTGGAAGTGTACTGGTGACGTAATATTCATTGTTCCCCATTGATCAGACTTCATGCCGTTTATGTCAGCAACTAAGGGATCGTAACTGAACCAAAAGAGAGGTGCGCTCACACTGAGTATCAAGACGCCCTGGCCTGAAGTAGTAGAATACCATAGCAGGAACTTAACGGAACGAAGGGATGAGGTAAACCCAGAGACTGGATGGATGGATGGATGGAGTAAGAAGTAGTAGTAGTAGTAGGACTTTATTAGACAAAAAGTAAGATATTTACAATATTATTTACAAATATGGGTCGTACGGGCAGTAAGCCGTACGTGCTGTTGACAGTCCGTTATAATAAGTAATAATTGGTAATAGTGTAAAGAAAAACAAAAAGAAAACAATAACATTACAATTATTAAGAATACGAAGTATTGAGGCAAGGTGTTAAGGGAGAAGGTTCACTAAACAGGAACTTCTGACGAATAACAGTCACTTTTGGATTGAAAAGAACCACATTTTTATAGAATTTTCATATCTAACTCATTGACACTAACAAACATGGAAGTTCGTGACAGATCGGATATTATCTCTGTAAGGCCTACCCTGAGCTAATATTTTCCAATCATTTCTTGTACAATTCACATCCCTAAAATCATGGCTATTGTTATTCTTCCACCTAATTCTTAACCGGTATATTGGATTTTTCCTTCTATTTTCCTACAATAACTTTTCATGCCCCTATTGTTCTTATTATATCTGGTTTCCTTAATTATCATGTAGCTAATTGTTATGGAGTTTCCTCCATTCACCTATATATTCATCTGTATTTGATCAAAAAATGTTCATAGATAGATCATCGGTTGATTAATATCTTTGATATCGTCCGATTCCTAATAGCCAATTTTGTCGGTCCATCCAATCTCCTGGTTGTAGATGTTTCTCCTTCATATATAAACATATTCCCTGACGCCAGGAGGTTTTAGGTCTTCCTCTGCTTCGTCTTCCCTCAGGTTTCCATTCTAAAACAGATTTTGGTAGTCGATCCTTTCCATTCGCTGGACATGTCCGTATCATCTTAATTGCTGAGTTTTAATATAATCTAAAATAGTGCAATCTTCATTTCTCCCTTATAACTGAGTTACTAATTTTTTTCTCTTCTTGAAATTCTTGCGGCCCTTCGTATAAAATCCATTTCCGTTGCTAAAAGGTACTTACTTGTTTTTGTTGTTAGTGGCCAAAGTTCTGCTCCATAAGTAATGATGTTTTTAAAAGTGTTCATAACTTCTTTATTTTCAAATACTCGTAATCTATATTCCTATCTTAAAGTAAGTGAATCTGTTTAAAATCCTTATAATATAATTGGTGTGAAGAATCGACATTTTATATATATATATATATATATATATATCCATCCATAGTAACTCTGCCCGAGGGCAGGTCTTTCACTGCAATCATGCTATATATGCAGCTTTACTAGGGTTAGGTGAGTAGCTTCCCGTTGATTTCCACACCGGTGAAGGATGATGATGATAACGATAAGGATGATGATGATGGCCGGATGATTTTCGGGGACCGTTGGGCCCTAAGCTTCCTGACATTTGTCTTACAGGTGAGGAAAAACCTCGAAAAAACTCTCCCAGGAGCCTGCCACGACCTGGAATCGAACCCGGGCCCGCTGCATGACAAGGCAGCACGCTACCTAGAGACCACAGCTGTGGACATATTCCTATATAAAAATATAAAATAAATTTAAAAAACTGCTTTTTCCGTATTATGTTAGGTCCAAAGGAATCCAAAACTTTTGAAATTAAATAACGCTCAGATAAATGAACAACCCACATATATTTACAATGCTCATTAATTAATCGGTTATTTATTTGCAATTAATTATTATTCAACTTAATTCACCTAATTTAACCTCTCAACTTATAGGTACTTTTTACATGCCACGGGTCACTATGGCCTTATATTGTGGTCACGAGATGAGATTTTAAATTATGAATCACATACATGCTTTTCTTTAACAAAAGGGGCATTGAAGGCTTACCCGAATGAGTGATCAGCTTAATATCGGATTCCCCTCCGAGATAACGCACGTGAAGAAGAAACACGCCTTTCACACACATGCACACAATACCAAATATGGCGAATTTGATGATAATGGTGATTATATAGGCCAGATGATGTTACGGGACCGTTTGGGCCTTTAATGTTTCATAAGGTGAAGAAAAAAATTACCACCCAGGAAACTTCACCCGATTAGGCATCGACCCCGATCTTGCTGCTTAAGAGGCAATGACGCTACCCCTAGATTTTAATGATATTATTCAATGCAGATAAAATTCAAAATAAAATTCCATTGAGATGTTAGCCACAATATAAAATAATGAAATTAATACTGATAGGTGCCGTCATCATTAATTGGTTAAACATCTCTTAAAATCTGAAGGCTTTTAGGAAACCGAGTTATATCGGCAAAAAAAATAGTGCCATATGAAGAATACAGAAAAAATAACTAAATATTTTCAAACTTACAGACCGAATAATCAAATATAGGAACGCCTGGAAAGAACATATTGATAGAATGCCAGAAGAAAGATTTCTAAAATTATTGCTGAATTATAAATCACACGGAAGGAGAAATGTTGGACGCCCACACAGAAGATGGTCTGAACAATTTTAACAATCGTAGCTTTCATGAAACCGGAACGAGCCAACAGGCTTAATCCCTGGATGATGATGATGATGATGATGATAAAGAATAGAGTTTTCTTTACCAACACCAGAGAAATGTGCCTATTAAAATTAACAGGGTCCAATAATCACGGCCTGTGCCTAATATATCATTCAACTGTTTGAAATTTTTGTTCAAACAAATGACCTAATTCCATAGTAAAGTTGCGTACATACAAATTTAGCGAACGAATTTATATTCTATCGAATTCCGTCCATTTGTTGTTAATCAAACTAATAAATCTCTCTAAACTCGAGTTTGCTTCAACGAATCATATTAATGAAATAGTTTTAAATGCTCTATTTCTATGCATTTATCACGCACTCTACTAAATGGCTGTAAAATTGTTTTTACAAAAAAAAAATATTTTCAGCTTGTAATTTAATGCAAACATGGGAATTAAAATTTTCAACAATACGTAAATTAAATTCTGCAGAAATTTATTTTTGGACATTCAGCCGGAATTTCTAGAAGACATAAAATAAGATTACAGTGTAATTAAACAAAATGAATGTTCAAACTTCAATTGGGGATTTCATAAATGAAAGAAATAATTAAAATGGTTTGGCCATGTAAAAACCAAATACGGAAGACAGATTTAAAAGAGGAATTTTGTCATGTCTGCTACTTGGTACAAGAAGAAGACGTCCAAATATAACGTGGATTGATGGTGTTTGGAGAAACAAGGGGGGGAAAAAAGGATTGTACGATGAAGGAGACTGGAATGTCAGAGAGATGTGGAGGAAAATGACAGTAGATTAATTGAGCGCACGAAGATGTGAAACCTACTAAACAAATCTAATATATAATAAAAAATACTTTAAAAAACTAAAACAACACGCTTTATTAGAAAACCGAACTAACATGAAACATAATTTTAATTCCAACACGCTTGGGTAAAATTAAAGTGGTCAACAAAAAATCATCTCCAACACATTTAAAATAAAACTATAGTTATCTACAAAAAAATAGTTTTACCATCAAAAGCGTGGGGTGCTCTATATCTATTAATATACTTGATAATGAACAGATATTGGTAAAAGTAAAGTCTCTAAGAAGAAAATGAAAAACCATAAAAGCACCCCAGGCTTTTGATGGTATTTTTTTGTAGATAACTATAGTTTTATTCTAAATGTGTTGGAGATGATTTTTTGTTGACCACTTTAATTTTATCCCAAGCGTGTTCGAAATTAAAATTATTTTTCATTTTTTAGTACGGTTTTCTAATAAAGCGTGTTGTTTTAGTTTTTTTAAACTATTATTTATTTTTATTTTTTAGTTTTAATATTTTACAGAATAAGATAAAAATGTAAATATCTTTAAATTCGATATTATTGTAGTATGAGCTAAAAGTAATACTCTTCTAAAAAAATCCTCTAAGTCGGATTTGAACCAGCGACCTATGGATTACTGAAATTATATATCACTACAGTCTACCGCTCTACCAACTGAGCTCTTATAACGATTGACTAAAACGTTGATAAGTCCGCAACCTATTACACCGGTTTTTATTTTTTTTTGATTTTCTGATGATTCTGGCCGGGATTTTAGAAAACATTTATGAAATTATTGTACAGTCGTTGGCCCTTCATAAGTATACAAAGTTTCAAGTCGATCCAATGATTTTAAGTAGGTGAAAATCGTGTTGAAAGATTCCGTTACATAATTACATAAACACTTTTTTTTCTGATGATTCTGGCCAGGATTTTGAAAAACATTTATGAGATTATTGTATTGCCATTGGTCCTATACAAGTATACAAAGTTTCTAGTCGATCCAATGATTTTAAGTGGGTGAAAATGGACTTGAAAGATTCCGTTACATAGTTATACAGACACTTTTTTTTATTTTCTAATGATTCTGGCCAGGATTTTAGAAAAACAATATGAATTTATTATATTGCCATTGGTCCTTTACAAGTATACAAAGTTTCAAGTTGATCCAATGATTTAAGTGTGTGAAAATCGCGTTGAAAGATTCCGTTACGCAGATAGATACAGGTCAAGGTAATATAAAGCGTGTAAAAGAATAAATAAGAGTTTCAAAAAACTAAAACAATACGCTTTATTAGAAAACCGAACAAAAAAATGGAAAATAATTTTAATTTCCAAAACGCTTAGGATAAAATTAAATTGGGCAACAAAAAAATAATTTCCGACACATCTAGAATAAAACTAGAGTTATCAATAAAAAGAAAATAATTTTACCATCAAAAGCGTGGGGTGCACTATATCAATTAATATATTTGATAATAAACAGTTATTGGTAAAAGTAAAGTCTCTAAGAAGAAAATATAAAAATCATAAAAAGCACCCTCGCTTTAATGGTAAAATTATTTTATTTATTTATTGTTTTAGTTTTTTAAAACTATTACTTTTACTTTCGTTGAAGCCAAGAAGATCGAGACACGTACGTAGATTCCTATGCAAACATAGTAGCAGATGGCGGACATTCTTTTACGGATAAATTACATTAAAGAATTTTGTCTTTTAGCTCATTTATGCCAAGATAATGGAGATAAGTAGATACCCGGGCAACACCGGGTAATCAACACGGGGAATTATAAAATAGTTACGATATACATTTATAATTATTTTTCATTTCGCTTATTCAACTAATCATAAGTAGTACATTAATTTTCGTCTTTCAGCTCATTTATGCCAAGAATATCGGGATGAGTAGTTTCCCGGACATCGCGGGGTGAACAGCACGGTGTATCTAAAATTAATTATGATATAGGCTACATTTTCCGTTTTACTTATTTAATTAAATATAAAACACATTAATTTTCGTATTTCAGCTATTTATGTCAAGAAGATCGGAGTAAGTAGATTCCCGCCCAACGCCGGGTAATCAGCCCGAGGTATCTAAAAAATATACATTTATAATTATTCTTCCTCTTTTTCAACTAAACATAAAATCACATTAATTTTAATTTATTTAGGCGTAGCAGCACACGCCGGGTATTTGCTAGTAAATAATCAAAGTAAAATAAATTTAATGATATTGCCTTTACATAAGTATAACTATTCACAATTGTTTATGCCAGCCGTAGTTAGAAAAACATTAATTCAGTTATAATTATATTCAGGCTCCTATCACCGACGTTGGTTGTGTTTCTTGCCCCTGGTCCCGAGGTCGATGGTTCAAATTCAGCCGAGATCGACTGATTTTTAAGGGTGGAGAAATCAAAAAGATAAGTCTTCCGGGATAGAATTTAAACCATAGGATCTGAGTTTGAAGATTTTCGAACTCATATAAAAACCTCAAGCATAAATTAGAGCCTCTGAGCAAACTTTAATCGGCCTAAAGTGGATTAAAAGTACGTAAAATATTTAAATATAAATTTCATGTGCATACAACATGTTATACAACAAACATATTATTATTATTATTATTATTATTATTATTATTATTATTATTATTATTATTATTATTACTCACTCACTGGCACTATCGAACCCGTAGGTTCATGGCCGCGCCGACATAATCTCTCCATATATCTATATGGATATATATAATGCTTTCCAATAATTCCCTGTACAATAATCTACTTCCCTCAAATCATAGTTAATGTTATTCTCCCACCTCATTCTTGGTCTACCAACTGGGCGTATTCCCTCAGGCTTTCCTACAAGAAGCTTTCATGCAAGTCTTTCATTCCCCATACGTGCAACATGTCCTGCCCATCGCAGTCTACGAGACTTAACTGTTCTTATTATATCTGGCTTCCTATAAAGACCATGTAGTTCATTGTTATGTAGTCTATTCCATTCACCTGTCTGTTCATCTCTCTTTGGTCCAAAAAATTTCCTAAGTACTTCATTCTCAAATACTTGTAATCTCCTTTCCTCCCTTAAAGTAAGAGTCCATGTTTCGCACCCATATAATATAACTGGTAGAATAATAGTTTTATATATTTTCAGTTTAACGTTTTTTTTAAAGGAGTTGGGACATCAAGAGACTCTGCAATGCATAATAGCATGCATTTCCAGAATTGAGCCTAAGTTTAATCTCTTTGTGCATCTCATTCCTATTTGTGATTAATGTTCCTAGGTTTTTTAATTCAGCCACTTCCTCAAAATTTCCCTCATTTGTCATTAGCTGTCCATTTCCATTATATAATGAATTTCTACGTGTGACCATATATTTAGTTTTATTGGTATTTACTTCCAGTCCTAATTTCTTAGTGTTACTCAATAGTGTGTGCGTGTTGTCCTTTAGTATCTCCTCGCTATCGCCCAATAGTACTACATCATCAGCATAAACTAACAGCTTATTAATACCATTCAGTTGTAAGCCTTCCTCATTCTCTAAAGATTTAATGGCATGCTCTAGCACAAATTTAAATAGTAGAGGAGATAGTGCATCTCCTTGCTTAAACCCATTCTGGATTTCAAAAGTGTCCGAAATCTGTTTGCCTACACGCACCCTACCCTTTGTGCCATTTAGACACATTCGTATAAGTCTAACTAACTTTTTAGGAATTCCGAACTCCAGCAGGATACTATATAACTTCTCCCTCTTAATTGAATCATATGCTTTTTGGAAGTCTACGTATAGTTGATGTACAGTACCATTATATTCCCATTTCATTTCTAAAATCTGTCTTATACTAAAAATCTGATCTGTTATAGACCTGTTTCTTCTAAATGCACATTGACGATTTCCTAGAATGTCATCAATATAGGGAGTAAGACTGCTTACTAATATATTTGTTAGAATTTTGTACGAAGTTGAAAGTAATGAGATGCCCCTGTAGTTGTTGCAATCAGTTTTATCTCCTTCCTGATAAATTGGTACGATAATTGATTCTTTCCATTCATCTGGAAGAGCTTCTTTTTCCCCAAATCATACTAAGCAACCAGCGTATCTTGTCCATAAATTTTTCTCCCCCTGATTTTATCAGTTCTGCTGGGATCTCATCTGAACCTGATGCTTTATACATTTCAACCTCTAATGCACTTGGTTCTGTGACTAGCATTTCTGCTCTCTGTAAATTATCCTCCTCAATGTCCTGTTCTGTATGTACATTTAATAGCTGATTAAAGTAACTTTTCCATCTATTTAATATACTCTTGGAATCTGCAATCATATCTCCATTTTCATTCCGAATTATGTTTGTTCTAGCCTGAAACCCTTTCTTCTCTATACTAATTCCCTCATATAATTCTCTAATGTACCTCTTTTTTGTATTCATGTCAATATCATTAATCTTCTCTCTCAAACAATCCCTCTTTTTACTCTTTAGTAACTTGGTGGTTTCCCGTCTAATACTACCCAATTGCTCTAAATGTACCTCATTTGGCTCTTGTAACCATTTCATTTTTGCTAGCTTTCTTTCCTTTACAATGTCGGCACGTTCCTCATCAACCCATTTCTTTTTTGCCTCTTTTTTAAACAACCAATGCTTTCTGATGCTGACAATTTAATAGTATCTCTTATAGCCCCCCATTCTTTATTTATATCAGTTTCTTCTTCGTTTGCCACATGGCATCTGAAGATTCCAATACTTCAAATCTATTAGTAATTTTGATTTGGTATTCTTGCCGCATTTCATCACTTTTCAAGTTTTTTAATTCAAATTTTACAGAATCATCTTTATGTTTGTTCCTCTCATAAGCGATAGACGTTGTCTGATTTTCACTCTGACCAGATGATGATCCGAATTGCAGTCTGTCCCTTTAACTGATCTAACATCGATGATACTACTGTGCCAGCGTTTATCCACTAATACATGATCTATCTGGTTCCGTCCATCTGGGGACGTCCAGGTGTATTTATGAATATCCTTATGCTGAAATGTTGTGCTCTTAAAAATGAGATTCTTTGATGTGGCAAATGTGACAAATCTTACCCCGTTGTCGTTACTATTTTCATGAAGACTGAATTTGCCTATTGTATTATTAATATTATTAATATTATTATTATTATTATTATTATTATTATTATTATTATTATTATTGTTAAATGTAGTAACATAATTAATTAAGTTGGAAACACCTATTAATACACATATATTACACGAGTTAAAGATCCAGCCAAAATTAGAGCAAATATAAATTTAGATTTATTTATCCACTAATACATGATCTATCTGGTTCCGTCCATCTGGGGACGTCCAGGTGTATTTATGAATATCCTTATGCTGAAATGTTGTGCTCTTAAAAATGAGATTCTTTGATGTGGCAAATGTGACAAATCTTACCCCGTTGTCGTTACTATTTTCATGAAGACTGAATTTGCCTATTGTATTATTAATATTATTATTATTATTATTATTATTATTATTATTATTATTATTATTATTATTATTAAATGTAGTAACATAATTAATTAAGTTGGAAACACCTATTAATACACATATATTACACGAGTTAAAGATCCAGCCAAAATTAGAGCAAATATAAATTTAGATTTATTTTAAACGATTAACAATGTTTAAAGTTTTTAATAATGTGATGAATAAATTTTAATAAATAGTTATAACATGTAAAAAATGTTACATATCGGTATATTATAATGCTATATAAAAATTTATGACGTGAGCAAAAAGGGATTTTACGCCGCCCGTTTAGAAAACAGAGCAGTCAAATAGTAAATGTTCCAACTATTTGAATGTGTACACATATGCACTTACACGTAGTTCTTCTGCAGCTTTGATTTTAAAACGTTCTAAATAATGTCAGAATTTTCCATGACTAAACACAAATAGCGTAATAATGAAACTAGCAAATTATATACTGAATTTTAACATCGGATGATAGTTTTCTAATTATAATGAAATAAATCAATCAGAAACATTATGTAGGCTACATGGTGTGTACAGAATGTACAGGCTTTTTGAACTACTATTTCTCAATGACGAGATAAGACAGAAATACAAATTGTCTGCTTATGATTCAAAAGACGATGGAAGGCAATGGGGATATATATATAGTCCACCGCTGTGGTCTCGAGGTAGCGTGCTGCCTTGTCACGCAGCGGGCCCGGATTCGATCCCCGGTCGGGGCAGTTTCTCTGGGTGAGGTTTTTATCGGGGTTTTTCCTCACCTGTAAGACAAATGTCAGGGAAACTTTAAGGCCCAAACGGTCCCTGAAATCATATGGCCAGCATCATCATCCTTATCATTATCATCATCATCGTCATCCTTCACCGGTGTGGAAAGCAACGGGAAGCTACCACACCTACAATTCCCTAGTAAAGCTGCAAGCATAACATGAAAATGCTATGATTGCAGTGAAGGACCTTCGGGCAGAATTACTACGGATGGATATATGTGTGTGTGTGTGTGTGTGTATTAACACTTTAGCAAACACAATTTTTGTTTTTTGTAAATACCAAACTTCGTATATAACAATCAATTTAGAAAGTAAGGTCAATTAAACATAAGCTCAATTCTGGAAATGCGTGCTATTATGCATTGAAGAGGCTCTTGATTTCCCAACTCCTTTCAAAAAACGTTAAACTGAAAATATATAAAACTATTATTCTACCGGTTATATTACATGGGTGCGAAACATGGACTCTTACTTTAAGGGAGGAAAGGGGATTACAGGCATTTGAAAATAAAGTACTTAGGAACATTTTTGGACCAAAGAGAGATGAACAGACAGGTGAATGGAGAATACTACTTAATAATGAACTACATGGTCTTTATGGGAAGCCGGATATAATAAGAACAGATAAGTCTCGTAGACTGCGATGGGCAGGACATGTTGCACGTATGGGGAATGAAAGACTTGCACGGAGGCTTCTTGTAGGAAAACCAGAGGGAAAACGCCTAGTTGGTAGACCAAGAATGAGGTGGGAGAATAACATTAACTATGATTTGAGGGAGGTGGATTACACAGGAAATGATTGGAAGGCATTAGCTGAGGATAGGGATGTATGGAGAGCTTATGTCCGTGCGGCCTTGAACCTACGGGTTCGATAGTGCCAGTGAGTAAGTAAGGTCAAAATGGAATCATTAAATGTGGTTTCACCCAAAACGAAAATTTATAAATCGCTCTATCGGCCGCAAATTCCGATTTTTCGCAACGAAACTCGGAGTATATTCTTTTGAAAGAAAACGAGGAAGGTATTCTCCAAACTTCAGCAAAAGTGGAGCTTTACCTGAAAGTCAAATTTAAAAAAAAAAATCGCTCTAGCTGCTGCCATATTTGCTATGATGCAATGCAACTTTATACCATACAATTTAATTGCCGTAACCCTTAAAGTGTATCCTGTAAGATTCATTGATTCATTTTATTTAACATTTTTTTAATCAAGCTATGTAAAATGAATCGGTAGAAATTACTTAAATTTCTATAAAAGTAATGTAACAACATGCAATAAAAAGTTACAGTTATACAAGATAATTTTTTTCACTGCAGTCTGGCACATTTAAATAATGTGGAATTGAGTTTCGCAAATTTAATGGTCAACAAAAGAAATGCATATTCCGTAAGCAAGCAAATCGGATCATAAACTCGATTGTTGAATTAATTTGTAAAGTGTACGCAATTCCTATGTGATGGACTTTCTTTATCTTATCTCGTTACCGAAAAATGGTATTTCGAAAAAGTGTATATATATATATATATATATATATATATATGTATTCTGTACTTTTTGTATATATATGTATCAATTTGATGGGGTAATGTTGTACAACTTTTACAATCATTTTATATAAACATAAGCAGGGAATGAAAGACGTGCATGGAAGCTTCTTGTAGGAAAGCCAGAGGGAAAACGCCCAGTTGGTAGACCAAGAATGAGGTGGGAGAACAACATTAACTATGATTTAAGGGAAGTAGATTATACAGGGAATGATTGGAAAGCATTGGCTCAGGATAGGGATGTATGGAGAGCTTATGTCCGCGCGGCCATGAACCTACGGGTTCGATAGTGCCAGTGAGTAAGTAAGTAAGTAAGCATTCTCTTTTGAAAACTTTAAAACAAGGGACAGCTTTATTAAGACTATTTAACTCATGCCCCAAATGGAAGTCAATGACCAATCATATTTCAATGATTTTTATTTACAACCAATCACAGTCGTGTTTCGCCTAGAATTTACCAACTAAAGTTTATCATAATAAAGAAAGCACCTCCTTTTTTAACATTCTGAATAGGTCATAGCATTATTTTGCAGTGACTGACTCTCTAAGAAATACGGCTACCAGATTGTATATATAGTGCATGAATGTCAACAGAAAGCGCATACGAGAGATAATATAAAAACATTTGTAAAAATTGATTGTACCACAAAAAAAAAAGAAAACACTGTTTGCACTTTCTTAAACGAATTATTTTCCGTGAAATGACGTTGCAGAAAAATATAATTGACATATTTATATCATATAAGATCAGAAACCTATAACGTTGGTTACATATTTCTCCACTGGGGTGCATTCTTACAATATTGCGTTCCTTCGGCAATAAATATGATCTGGTTGCAGTGATGAACAAAAGAAGCAAATGAAGCGTACCAATCGTTTCTCATTTATTTTAAAACATCACCGTTTACATTAAATATATAAATATTTAAAATAACTGTATTTAAATAATGGTTTGTGAGAAAACAGCTTAATTTTATTCGTTAAATAGTCCTAACAAATACCACTCTTGATTTCCAAAAGATAAATTGGAAATCACTCCTGGCATTACTTATGATAAACACTAAAATACATTGTGTATCTTTGAATCTATCATGAGGACTATAGTAACATATTATAAACTGAAGGGATATGAAGACATTTCACCATTATAAGAAATATTTATTAAAAACTTTGTGATATATTACTGCGAGAAAAGCTTAAATTTATATTGCCACAATCTAACATCGAACCCAAATATGTTTTGATAAATAGGAATATAGCAGAGATCGCAGACGTAGGAAAGTCTGAAAAAGTTTTATCTCTATGTTATGAGCTGCAGAGAATCTAGTTTGAAATTTTGCCAAAGTGATAGGAACTACTCATAGTGCAATGCAGTGGTCTTCTGTGGATGTAACACACTTGCAGTGTGTCCAAATCCATTTTACCATTTATCACGTGGGAGGGAAATGTTTTCTTAGTTTTTTTTGTAATCATCAAACTGTGATTATACCCATTTTATAATACAGTGAGAGCAAAAAAGTGATACTACAAAAATTAAATGTTTTATTAATAGTCTAAAAATCGATGAAAATAATTAATACAAAATATATTTTAATGGTATGTTTAACATTAATATACAAAAACAGTTGCATTTCCATGTAATATGAATTATTATTATTATTATTATTATTATTATTATTTATTATTATTATTATATTATTCAATGCTCCAGGTTCTACATATCAGGTTCTTTCTCCTGGCATTGGCGTAATTGTAACCCACTTCTGAGGTTGGGACGCCTGGAAGGCAGTGTTATGGCTGTCCCGATGATATGATGGACGATGATTATGATAGTGGTGCGTCAGAATAGTCCATAGTCCTAAACTTAACTTAAGGCGAAGATGAATGATGATGATTATGATGGCCATATGATGTTCGGGGACCGTTTGGGCCTTACATTTTCCTGGTCTTCATCTTAAAAGTAAGGAAAACTCCCGAAAAACCTCACCCAGGGGATCGACCGGGGATCGAACCCGGGCCCACTGCGTGACAAGGCAGCAAGCTACCTCCAGACCATAGCCGTGAACATAAAATACACAAATATAAATGTCCCTATCATGTTTAATATTTAATTTAGCACTAGAAAAATATTCAGGGATGCAGGTATCCAGACACGAGGAACAATATTAAACAAATTAACACAAGTAGTATCATACACAGACGATACTGATATAATCAGTAGGTCTGAAATTAACTTGAAGAAAACGTTCTTACTCAGCCATAAAATTGGATTAAATTTAATTGGAGAGAAAACCGAATACATGATCACCAATGAAAATAGTAAATACGGAAAACTGGACAACATATTAAAATACAGAATAAAACATTTGAGGAAGTAATTAATTTAAATATACCTTGGAGTTTTAATAAATAGAAAGTTATTCAGGAAGAAATAAACAAAATAATACAAGATGCTAATAAATGTTATTTTGCAATAATAAAGTATTTTAAATAAAAATATCTGACAAGTGGAACAAAAACCAGATTGTATAAAACACTAATTAAACCAATGCTAACTTAAGGGAGTGAAACCTGGATTCTGAATGAACATGACAAATCTCAACTAGCTTTTCTTTTAAAGAAAGATACTTTAGAAGGATATAAGAACTTTTTGAGGAAAATTGAGAATGGCGAATGATGTACCAACAGGGAATTATATGAGTTGTATACATAATCAGATATTATTACAGATATTAAAGTAAAGAGACTAAGGGTCGCATGTTTGGACGCATTAGACAGTAAAATGCCTTCTCTGCTGAGCAAGTTGTATGCTAATACGATTTTGCTTACTCAGAAATCTGTTCATGCGATAATAATTGGTTAAATTTGTAAGCTACCTGCGGAGGTAGCTTAAATGAGCAACTCAAATTAAAATCCCGAAGGGAACCGAACGGGAACCGATGGTAATCGATGTACTTTGCTGCTTTATCCAACATTTATCCAAGATGTCGGACCTTGAAGACTTCGATCATGTTTTCGGTATACACGGAGAAGAGGAATTTGATAGAGTCTACCAAAGAATTCAACTGGAAGAACAGGAGAATCGGCGTAATATTGCGTGTCGCAGACGTGTTTGTATACGGTATTATTTGCGGGATGCAAGCATAAATGCATTCCTCTATAGCAGACGAAAATAACGGAAGTGGTTTTATCGCTGAGAATTCTGGGTAATTCGTTGCCAATATTACGAAAACGTCGACTCTCGTGCATGACCGATAAGTCGGCCGTTAATTCGTTCTCAGCAATTGCTCACGGTGAATCAGCTCACTAGTGATTGGAAGTAATTTGAGTAGAGAGTAATGTTCTAATATACGACCCTAAGATGGACAGGACATATGCAGAGAATGACTAAAAATGAAGTAGTTCGAAGAATTACGGATGGTAGGCCAGAGAGAAGACGGATACCTGGAAGACCGAATTTGAGATGGATGGATGGATGGATGGATGAATGAATGGATGGATGGAGTACTACAGGATGTCAAATCTTTTAAACTCAAGAATTGGTGAACATTTGCAAGAGTGATAGAAGTCTGGAGAAAAATTCTGAAGGAAGCCTTGATCCACCCAGAGCTGTTATGCTGCTGCTGCTGATGATAAATTTCCAGCCATTTTTCTACGAGTGAGAAATGAGTGTGCAGTGTCCTACCATTTTTCCTATAAAAATTATAATTCGAGCGTGTGTTCAGAGATCTCCGCATATGATTCAGGTGCTTCCATTTTTACCTGTACTGATTCTGTATTCAATTCGAGTTTGCCACATTTTATTATAATACAGAAGATTTTTCTCAATCTCTGGTAAAGAATTTTATTTTGACCTTACCTTAAGAGAACCAGTGCCTCCACCACTGATTGTGACTTATTTGATGTTCTTTACTGCTACAACAACTGTGCACCTCGTTTTCCATTTGAGAAGACTTACGAAACACTTCCATGTCCATATGCGCCTACACCTCCTTGCGAGCTTTCTATAGTCTGTCAATGGTGCTAGGTCACCTATTTTATAACACCCTTTTCAAAAGTATAAAAGCCTAAAAGTTCATGGGAAAAACATCAGGCGGCTTGATAGAATTGAGACAAAAAGGGAAATGAGTGCATTCCTGTCTCCATCTCCATTATGTCCAAGAACTGAGGGTCCAATCCGAAACCTTATCTTGATGTACTGATACCTTATTTGCATCTGCACCATACAGGGATTTCATTCCCGTAAATTGGGGTTAGTAATTCAGTAGGGAACTGAATTTGGGCTGTATGGTGTCACGATGAATTGAGTATTGGGAACTCTGGACACACTAGACCAGATATTATAAAAACGTATCGTAAATTATAGCAGGATTTTAATATTATAATAAATATAAAAGTTAAAGTTAATAATTTTCTATTTTAAAATTCTTTTAATATTTAAATACATAACTTAAATAAATAAAATCATCTAAATAATTCATTCTTGGTCATTGTTGAATAAAAATGTCTCTTTAACAATTAAAGAAATTGTATTACATAACAGTCTTTGTAAATAATGTTTTTAAAAATTGTTTTAAGTCATTGTTGTCAAAATTATAAAGCTTTCTTTTATAACTGTAATAAGAACACCTGCCTAACTTCATATTCTTAAATGAAAGTAAACTAAACTCTGATTGGATGTTAAAACAATTAACTTTCTTGTTTAACAAATCAAATTTAAACCTTACATATAAAGGACTATTAACGGATAGAATTTAAAATTACCATCATGTGATGTAATAATGTTCTTTAAAATTATAAAAGAATTACACTAGTCATTCTGCATACAACTTTCCACAAAGATAGAAGCAAGAAGAGTTCTCAAGATAAAATTCAATATTTAATACAAAAATAATTGATTCCAGAAAAGAAAAGAATTTATTTTAATTGATAGTGATGAATAATACCACTTACATTTACTTAATCTGCTGGGAACCTACAAAGTGAATAAATTTGTAATTATTTCTACAAGAAACATTTTTTTATGATTTTGAAGTGTTTTCCTATCCAGTGTACCAACTTCCGACCTTGAGAAGAGAATCGTACTTTAGCGCTTCTAACTTCTTATTCAAGGAAGGTCTTCGAATGTTTATTATAATTTGTAACATAAAATTGGCTAGTCTGCTTATTTGGCGCTGATGTCTGGTTATTTTACCGTGATGAATTTAATATTAGAGACAGAAAAATAATAAGTGTGTCTGGAAAAATATATGCTTGTGTTTTATATATAGTCTGAAACATTTTTCCCCCCTTCCAGTACAATTCCATTTCATTTTGTTCTGGTTTTGAGTTATGATTCGTGTTGCTGGATTTGGCACGGATAACGTTTGTTGCTTACTAAATCTTGTGTTACATTTACATATTACTGCAGTAAGTTATGTTAACCGTCTCTCTATGTACATGCATTCCTCTTGTTTAAACTGCCTCATATTTATTTCACTTTATTCTAGTTTATAAACAGTTCATCAGCATTACATCGGCCACTTAATGTTACATTTGCTGCTATTTACAAAATATTTGATGTAGTTAAAATAATAGGATTGCCTCATACGTCATCAGTAATGTACTGTGCAGTTTACAGAATCAACAACCGTCTGAATGTCTACCCCGTAATCTAAATTACAGTCAGTTTTTACCACACACAGGGTGATATGGTTAAGAATATATTTTTTACCCATTGATGAAAACTGTGATTGGAGAATTAGAAATAATTTACTACTTAAACAACTATACGGAATGTCTAATTTAGACAATATAATCCGCCTTAATGGCGGCTCTGTGGTGCAAGCGGTTAGACGCTCGATCCTTACAGTTGGGGTCCCGAGATCGAGACTCGGTCACTCTATGTGGGTTTCGTAGTGGACGAAACGGTGGTTGGGCAGGTTTTTCTCGGGGTTTTCTCCCGTTTTACCCTGCCACAATTTAATTCCACCATTTTTCCATACTCATCTCATCCATTTCGTTCATCTGTCCCCGTGATGGTGCGTCAGTTGTGGTCGGCCGACACCTTTGACATTTACAGACCTCTATTTTGGGGGCTTCATCTCTCATCTTATACTTCGACCCGACCCCGAGTTGGACACGAGTTGAGGATATTTATTTATTATTTATTTATATTTTAATCCTCCTTAACAGGTTACAATGGGCTGGACATGTGCATAGAATGCAGGATCACAGAATTCCGAAGAAGGTTATGAACGCAACACTTGATGGGGAAAGATCTCAAAGAAGACTAAATAGATGGGAGGATGCAGTGAGAAGGAATGTAAACCAGATGCTTGGTTTTACGAACTGGAAGCCGGCTGCGGTGGATACAGAAGTGTGGAGGAACAGGATTGGGGAGGCCAGGGCTCGATGTGACATTTAGCACCATGTGATGTTGATGATGCAAAAATTAAACAGGACATGTGGGATGCTCCGCTGAATAATTTGAGTTACGGAACCAAGGGTCCAAAAAGCCAGCTTAACGAGATATGGGAGTAAACTTGTCTTTCGTGTTACTGTATAGTCTTTTTGTATTTACATCATTTATGAGTTAACTGCAAGTACCATCACTCACACAATTAACGTACCATTTTGTATCTTACAATAGTTGTTCAAACTGACGGCCACTAACCTCAGTGCAAGCTTGACATCAGCGTACAAGATTCTGCCGCACCTTGGTCTGCTATGAATCACATCATGGGCAGCTACAATAATGGCAACTGCCACCACTGTGGTCTTGACGTAGCGTGCTGCCTTGTCACGCAACAGACCCGGGTACTATCCCCGGTCGGGACAAGTTTCCTGGGTATTGTTTTTTTCGGAGTTTTCCTCACCTGTAAGGTAAATATCAGGAAACTTTAAGGCCCAAACGGTCCCCGAATAGCATCTGGATATCATTATCATCATTATGCTAATTTAGGATTAAGGCCTCTCCTGGCGCAACATCATCACCGTCATCGCCTACCATATATCATCGGGGCAGCGTGACTCCGCCTTCCAGGCGCCCCAACCTCAGAAGTGGGTTACAATAACGCCATGCTAGGAGAGAATAGCAGAATGTCTAAATGACAACTTGATGACATTGAATAAAAAAATCTATGTTCGTTTTCACTGGGCTGATGCAGTTAACGAAGTGTGGAAGAAGAAGCGAAGGGGATATATCTTACGCCTGTCTTCCAATCGGAGCTAAGACAAAATTTCAAATGCTGCAGTTATGTCATATAATTTAAAATGGTTATATAATAATGTGCACAAATATTGTGAAATCAGTTTAGTCTTTGCCCTAATTGTATGCTCATGTCGGTTAAGAGTAAATAAAAACAATCGAAATACGGCATAATCAAAGTTGAGACAAGAAAATATAGATAACTTAGTGACAGAGGTTTTTGGTAATATGTTTTTTGGTCGATGTGACTAATTTCTTATACTTACCAATATTGTTGTTATTGGAAGTAAATCAACGTTCCCACATATAACCAGGTTGCTATGCAAACAAAAGAAATCGCAATGCTGATATGGACTCAAAAAGCACATGTTCGATAAATAAAATAAAACATTTCTTGAATGTTTTGTACACTAACTCGTACCTTTCTTTAGACTTTTCCGGAATTAATGCATAACATTCCACTCTCCAGGCTTCTTCAATTTCTCTATCATCTACCATGACTCCTTACATAATAAAATTATCAAACAGATTCTAATCACGGTACTACATATAAAAATGTCTCCACAGCCAACAATCCTTGCTTATAATAAAACAAATGAAAAGCTAGATAGCAACGATCACCAAATTTTTCTTTCTCATAGAAGTCATTTACATCCAACCAATATTTTAATTCATTTATTACTATATTTAATAATAATAGTTTTAAAAAACTAAAACAACACGCTTGGGATAAAATTAAAGTGGCCAACAAAAAAATCATCTCGACACATACAGAAAAAAACTAGAGTTATCAACAAAAAGAAAATAATTTTACCACCATCAAAAGCATGTGGTGCTCTATATCAATTAATATATTTGATATTAAACAGATATTGGCAAAAGTAAAGTCTCTAAGAAGAAAATGTAAAAATCATAAAAAGCACCCCACGCTTTTGATGATAAAATGATTTTCTTTTTTGTTGATAACTCTAGTTTTATTCTATATGTATCGAGATTATTTTTTTGTTGACCACTTTAATTTTATCCCAAGCGTGTTGGAAATTAAAATTATTTTTCATTTTTTAGTTCAGTTTTCTAATAAAGCGTGTTGTTTTAGTTTTTTAAAAATATTATTTATTTTTTAGTTTTTAGTTTTAATATTTTACAGAATAAGATAAAAATGTAAATATCTTTAAATTCGATACTATTGTAGTAGGATCTAAAAAGATCCTCCCAGCCGGATTTGAACCAGCGACCTATGGATTACTGAAATTATATACCAATAGAGTTCACCGCTCTACCAACTGAGCTCTTACAACGATTGACTAAAAAGTCGACAAGTCCGCAACCTATTATACCAGTTTTCATTTTTTTATTTTCTGATGATTCTGGCCAGGATTTTAGAAACACAATATGAAATTATTGTATTGTCATGGGTCCTTTACAAGTATACAAAGTTTCAAGTCTATCCAATGTTTCTAAGTGGGCAAAAATCGTGTTCAAAGATTCCGTTACATAGATACGAAAGCACTTTTTTTTCTGACGATTCTGGCCAGGATTTTAGAAACAAAATATGAAATTATTGTATTGTCACGGGTCCTTTATAAGTATACAAAGTTGCAAGTCGATCCAATGTTTCTAAGTGGGTCAAAATCGTGTTGAAAAATTCCGTTACATATATACAAAGACACTTTGTTTGATTTTCTGATGATTCTGGCCAGGATTTTAGAAAATAAATATGAAATTATTATATTGTCACGGGTCCTTTACAATATACAAAGTTTCAAGTCGATTCAATGATTTTAAGTGGGTGAAAATCGCGTTGAAAGATTCCATTATATAGATAGATAGATAGATACAGGTCTAGCTAATATAAAGCGTGTAAAAATTAGTCACATCGAGCAAAAAATAGTAGGCTATGCAATACACATGAGGTAAGCACGTAACAGATCTCGAAAATTGAAAAAAAGTTTTGTCGATCAGTCACAAGTGGCTTACCTCACTTGTATCGCATTATACTATTTAAAGCTTAATGGAAATTATAATACTTTTAGCGAATTCCGAAGGAAAATATTTTAAAAAAAATACAGATCTTCACAGAACAACTGAACAATCTCAACAGATGAATTCCTTCAGAATTTGATAAAATTGCTCTAATAGCCGCCACGTTTGCCTTGTTGCAATATATCTGCATACCATAGGCTTCAATTTAATTAACCTTTATTTTGGCAGTTTGTTATAAGTAATGCCACGAATGATTTTAAAATTAACTAGAGCATTTGCAAATCAAGTGTGGCATCTGTTAGGACTATTTAACGAATTAAATTAAGCTGTTTACTCAAAAGTCATTATTTAAATATAGTTACCGGTATTTTAAAATATTTACTGTATATATTTAATGTAAACGGCGACGTTTTGAAAACAAATGAGAAATGTTTAGTTATGTTTCATTTCTTCATCACTGCAACTTGATCATACTATTTATTGCCAAATAGAATCGCAATATTGTAAGAATGCACTCTAGTGGAAAAATAATTAAACACATAAAACTGTATATTATACTCAACATTATAGGTTATTAATTTTGTGTTAGTAAACAACTTAGTAAAATCAAGGAATCTGTCATTATTTGCTACATTCAATGTATTTGTAGGAGAAAAATAATGCTCTGAGCTGTTCAGAATATTAAAAAGGAGGAGCTTTGTTTATCACAAAAGCAGGAGCTGATAAAGAGAAATCGATAAAGAGCGAGCTGAAATACGACTGTCATTGGTTGTAAAACAAAATTTATTGAAACGTGATCGGTCATTGACTATCATTTGGGACATGAGTTAAATAGTCTTACTAAATAAATTGGTTAATTTAATTAATATTTTAATAAAGCAACTGAAAAAGTAATTAATATACATAATTTGCCTTAATTTTGTCGAATTAAAACAGCAATAGATAATAATTTACAGCAATGCATGGTTTGTTTTCACTGTAGTCTGGCACGTTTAAATAAGATGGCATAAGAAAATTGAGTTTACCCAATTTAAGAGTTAACAATAGAAAGATATATTTCGTAAACCAGCAAACTAGGGTCATATATTCGACTTGCTGATGAATTCGTTTTGTTTACGCAGTTCCTGCGTGACGGACTTTTTTCTTTTTAATTTATTTCATATCTTCAATAAGAAGGAATTGATGTGCACTGAAAATGAACTTACATATACATTAGTTATGTTTCTGGAAATATTAAATATTTTATCCCCTCCATGGTATCTTTAGCTTGTAGTGTTGGAGTGGCATGCGTGCTTAAATTACTCCTAGAACTATTCCGGCGGTAGCTTTGCTGCTGAAAGAGTTACCGATGCAGGACAGGTTGAAGGCGATAAGTCAGAAGAAAAGAGTACCTTGGTCGAAAGAGTGACGATCTTTCACCGTAAAAATACAATCGTCATGAAATGCGGATATGTGTTCCACTGGGGTAAAATTTTCAGGGGGCAAAATAGTCCCCTATTCAATTATCCGGGCGAGAATACAGAATACTTCATGGGATACATGCCAAAGGCTCAAACTCAGCAGGATATGTAGCATATATGGGGAATGAAAGAGTGACATGGAAGCTTTTTGTAGGAAAAACAGAGGGAACGCCCAATTGATAGACCATGAATGAGGTGGGAGAATAACATTAACAATGATTTGAGGGGAGTACATTATACAGGGAAGACTGGAAAATATTAGCTCAGGAAAGGAATGTGTCCGCGCGGCCATGAACCTACGGGTTCGATAGTGCCAGTGAGTTAGTTATTAATTCTTTTATCACAGAATAAACTCTATCACAAATTTGCCAAACTTCACCCTATTTTTTATTTCTGGATTTTTAATGGTTAATAACATAATGTGGGATTTTGTACATAATGCGTTGTTTTAAAGATGATATGTTATTTAATCTGTTGACGTATGCTTTGTGCAATGGCCACCTCTTCCAAGTGTCTCTTTTGAAGTGTCTGGAGCAAGTCCCCCGGGGCTTTTGCTTCCTGTTTCCTTCCTTTCCCTACTCTGTCAGACGCGTCTCGACGCTTAGTCCTTTGTTGTTGTTTGTTTTGCTCACGCTGTCCAACGCTCATCTTATGCCCTTTAACCCTTTGATGCTGACGGTTCTGAACGGATGCTTCTGGTGGACCACTTGAATTTTCCAGTTTTGTTTTCTGTAACAAGCAACAGGAAATTATTTCCTACAATGTCACAGTGACTACGTGTAATTTCCTTTAACCAAATGAAATTTTAATTCATGTTTGTTTTATAACATTTTTTATCATTATTCCACCTAATAATGGCTTTTTTAAAATCCGTAAGTACAATAAAACAATGAAATTAATTTAAAAATAATGAAACCTTTTATAGTACAAAACCACACAAGAATAGGCCTATATAAAACACTAGCAAGTCCAATACTATGTTATGGAAGTGAGGCATTGGCAATGAGAAATAAGGACATCAACGTATCAGATCAGCGAGATGAAGTTCATGACATCAACAGCAAGCTTTCCCGATCAGATCGCATGAGAAATGAAGAGTTCCTGCAAGAACTTAAGATATTCTACCTAATAATTAGGTAGAATAATATCAATTTTATAAACAAGTACCAATGCAATTGAAAAACTCGTGTACAACGTACGTCCAAGAATAGAATTCCAAAAGCTGTGATTCTCTTCCGCAAACATTGAAAGACATATTCGAGCCGTCCGAAGAAGAGATGAATTGAAAATCTATCCTTCAGATTGTTATAGGCCATCAAGCCTTATAGAAGAAGAAGAAGAAAACGATGACGACAATAATGGCTTTTTCCTTTTGGAATACTTTTTATAAAAAGCTAAATTTCATTTTAATCATTCCTGGTTCAAATTTGTTTTTCTTTAAAAAATCAACTTGTGTGTGTGTGTGTGTGTGTGTGTGTGTGTGTGTGTGTGTGTAAGTCATTTTTCGAACATATTTTTTAGACTCTTTTGGCCCTCATAGGTATGTGACCACGGACATAATAAATATATTTCACGTTGATAACCAAAATTATTATTTTATAATTTTTTAACATTAAATTCATATACTTTATAACACGTACATAAGCTATAGGATAGAACTGAATTTTAGATTTACTCTAATATGCATTGGGCATTAAAAGATTAATTTAGAAACATGAGGAATTGGTCCACCAGTCTAGAAGTAACGTTGTTGCCTCGGAGCAGTGTGTTCAGATTAATTTCCCGATTTAAGTTCCCCGGATGTGGTTATTTTCATAGTTTTTCTTCATTAGCCAGACAAAGTCAGAAAAAATTTAGTTCAAATAGTCTCCGAACATCATTAGAATGAGGCCCATTCAGGGTCCCATAAAATTATTATTTGGAATATCCACATATTTAACGCGAAATAAGACCAGAACATTCCATCCTACGTCTTCCTTGTAGTATATCTATATATTTATAATGGCGTAGCCCATTGTTGAGCCATAGTCTCTCCTTTGTAAGGGGTTACTAGATTAAGTTAATTTTTAGTTACCTGATTTGCTCGTAGATGACATGCTGTCAACACACCGACCCAATGAGACATCTAACAGGCAACTAAGGTATTACTAGGACATTGATATCGGTAAATTTTGCTTAGAGGCTTCTTTATTCAGGCTTAAGGATCTTTTATGAGCCTAAATATTTCAGACTCGGGACCAACGTCTAAAGTCACTCCCGGAGGACTTGTTCCTTGGATTTTTCCGTCCAAAAATATCCATCGACCACGGCCGGATTTGATACCCATGACCCTCGGAATCAGAGGCGAGGAGCGTAACTACTAGTCTATCGCGGCCGACCCTCCTTTTAGTAGTGGTATTTTACTCAACGGCGCTCTTTAATAGCTAAGCTCACTCCTGTCACAATTACATTCTGGCCGTGAAAAGACAACACATTTTGATCACGGGCCTTTTTCCAGACATGACGTTCTTTTACGTGCCATAAATCTACGGTACCAGACCCACGTCTTTAGTTATTTTCCGAAGAAATCCATATTTACGATTTGTATGTCCTGAAAATCCATGGATCTCAGCCGGGTTTGAACCCTCGAACCTTGGAAGTTGAGGCGTGCATGGTAACTACTAGTTCACCGGAACTGACGACACCAGTAAATTTATATTAAAGAAGAAGAAGAAGAATTATCTTAGCTTTCGATAATAATAAATATGAAGTTTCTTTTAGCTAATTTCGAATGAATGAAGGTATTTTATTTTAATTAGCCTACAGATCTTTACCGATCCTATCGAGTAGACAACGACAATAACCATAAACAATATATATATATATATATATATATATATATTTTAATACGTGAAGGAAAAACTTCGCATCCGTTTTAAGCAGATTGCGGGCACGGAGGAGTGTGTTATTTGGCATAATTAAAGTTCATGTAGAGAAGGAATGCAGAAAATTAAAATGTATGTACAAAATGTGTTACAAATAAATTAAATTCGACAGTAGTACATTATGATGGGTGGTTGGGAAGTGGTTTTTACAGAATGGAGGAAAAAATATTTAAAAACCGAGCGATAGCAAGGTTTTTAATTTTCGAGAGTCTGTAAAACATTTCACAAACGTGCGTTGTGCATTATTTTTTGCGTGATGGAGTTTCCAAAATAATAAATAATAATAAAATAATAACATCTTTGTTGGAAATATTTACGTTTATTATAAAGAATTGACTAACGTTAACAGTGTACGCAATGTTTATTTGTTGAAACAACAGGAGGCCTTGAGAACAATTTTATTTATAATATGGCCACAAGTATGTAGTTATTGTTTTATATTGTTTCAAATAAAGTTCAGTTTATTTAAAATGCTGTGATTTGTTTTCGTATAATCTATATTAACATTACCTTTTGGATATTTTTTGTATATACATTGTACGTAGTATACATAGAGGGCAGTGGTTTTACTTCCGCACGTGGGTGTAAATGTAATATTACAGTATAGTTATTTAGGTTGGCAACCCCGATATGTAGGAAGTTGAATTTTCAATCATGCTCGCCATTGCTGTAAGTACGATAAAACGCACTATCGCGCAAAAAATAAAATTAATTGTCTCTAAGGAATTTGTGTATTACTCATTTGTTTGTCTACTCCTTCATTTGTTTATTTGTGTACTCATTCATTTGTTTACGTTCATACTGAAAGTGCATTATTGTAAAAAAAGAAAATTGTGCAGCAGCAATGTGAATTGTCTTACTCTTGCGTGTTTATTATTAGTGATTTAAATAAAAGTGAGTACATGTTATTATTTAAATTAAAACCTGTCTAATCTTTGTTTCAGTAATTTAATTACATTTTTTGCCTTGACATAGAACATTCACGGGCAGGAGTGAGAGACAAAGAAGAAGGGATATAATATATTCCCGTAAACATAATAATAGGCCAAATGCAAATTTAAATATTATAAATATTATAAAAATGTCAAATGACGCGTTATTGTTTATGAAATACGCCTTAGCCAAGCCATACCGCATATTTTCTATCGTTCGTATTTTTAAAATAAATCGAAAATTAATGCATAATGACGTATTTGTAACATACTTAAAATTTTAATGAATTGTGGTCGAATTTCCACCGCTGGGCGACCTCTAGTATATATAAATATGTGCGTGTGTTATCGTTAACGCTCTAACGGCCGCAATTTTTGTTTTATCAGAATCAAACATACAGCAATCAATTAAAAAAGAATAAGGCCGTGTTCGTTAACCAACAAAATCATACCATTAGTGGTAGGAGTTCACCTGAAACGAAAATTTAAAAATTGCTGTAGCGATCATTCTAGTAATATATTAGTTACCTACTACATCCTCATTCGATCTGTCTCATTGGTCTGCATGATGATCGCTTCCCAATCATAACAGCTTTAGGGAAATAAGCGTAACTAAAATAACTTGGTCTAGTAACTCCTAACAAAGGAGATGCTAAGACACAGCATTGGGCTGTTATTCAATTGTACATAAATTAAATATCCGGCGTAATGCTAGGTCGAGGGATGAGATGACATGAAGATTTATATTTGAATATTTGTCATATATGTTAATTTCAACTGACCAGGCCTTGTCGCAAATTACAAAGACAATCAAATTAAATTAATGAGATGAGAATGGAGCAGAGGAGGAATTAAATTTGGTAGATGCAAGTGGGAGAAACCCTGAAAAAAATTGACTTGACTCCGATTCGTCCACCAGTAATCCCACATGGAGTGTATGAGACGTGAACTCCGATCCCAGAGGTGGAAGGGAAGTGTCCAACGCCATGTACCATAGTGCTACCTTCATAAAATTATATTAAGATGAAATTGAGCTGGTAATGATACTCCAACCCATTATTTGCCAGGGCAAATAGGAAAAATACTCCATCAGTTTGATTTGTTCTGGATTCGAGATCTTCCGGATACGAGTTTCAGACGCTACTGTCTGAGCCAACTCGTTAGATGAAATTCGCCTTCTTGTATTCTGGTGTACTATAAAATTTTCCAGAGACAAATAACAGAAATGGGATATTGATCCTTGTTGGGGTATTTACTTTTGAAAAAAAGGAAGCAGTCTTCCAGTTGACCGATCAGCTCGGATGGATGTGCACTTCCCGTGATATCTTCATATGACAGTCCTACGATTCGCTGCTCTTTTGGAAATGATATCACAAATGCCCTCGTCAGTTTTCCCTTCTATGTAATATTCCATTAGTCACCTAGTGAAAAATTTGATCACTAATTTTTTCATATGATACAGCAGAGTCTTACTTTTTGTGTGTCTTTACAAAAAGAAACAAATAAATGAACACATGAATTTGGCTTATGTACTGCTGACCGGTACTGGTGACTTTCCTCTATCTCTCTCTCCTCTCTCTATCTGTCTTTCTCTCTCTTTCTCTCCCTTTCTCTCTCTTTCTCTCTCTCTTTCTCTCTTTCTATATTTCTCTCTTTCTCTCTCTTTTTCTCTATCTCTCTCTTTTTCTCTTTCTCTCTCTTTTTCTCTTTCTCTCTCTTTTCTCTGTCTCTCTCTTTTTCTCTGTCTCTTTTCTCTTTCTCTCTATCTCTTTATCTCTCTCTTTCTCTCTCTCTCTCTTTCTCTCCCTCTTTCTCTTTCTCTCCCTCTTTCTCTTTCTCTCCCTTTATCTCTCTTTCTCCCTCTCCTTCTCTCTCTCCTTCTCTCTTCTCTCTCTCCTTCTTTTCCCTTCTCTCTCCCCTTCTCTCTCCTTCCTCCCTCTTTCTCTCTCTCCTTCTCTCTCTCTCTTTCTCTCTCTCTTTATCTATCTCACTCTCTCTTTCTCTCTCTCTCTTTCTCTCTCTCTTTATCTCTCTCTTTCTCTCTCTCTCTTTCTCTCTCTCTTTCTATATATATATATATATATAATCACATACAAACTTGGCTAACATTTGCTGTAATTACAAATATTTTTCTCTGGATATACACAGCGGTTTTCAACTGCAATCCATGCCAGAGGTGGTAACACAAGTTACCGAAACGTAATATTGAATTAATATACTCAGGTTCGCTGTTACCATGCAATATATATATATATAAACAAATGTATGTATGTATATATGTCTGTATGTTTGTCATTTATGCATTCATCCGACTGTGATGGGGATTTTTGCAAAATGTTCAAGAGTTTCGCGGGAGGGTTTTAGGCTATAAAAGAGTTGTAATACGTAACCCCTTCACTCTTAAAAATCACTCTTTGTAGTGAAAAACGTGTTTTTGGATGTTTTTAGACGCTTAAATGGCTTACGCTGCCTAAACCATAACATATACACCACATTAATGTACACAGAATTTAATATCTACAAGAAATCTACAAAAGAGTCCGCGACAGCATATATCTATCTTTTATAGATAACTCATAATAACCATTTCTATCTTTCAGCTCATTGATGCCAAGAAGATCGGGATAACTAGACTCCCGGGCAAGCGTAGCAGCGCACGGCGGGTATTCTTTTACGGATAAATATCAATAACCATTTATGTCTTTCAGCTCATTTGTGTCAACAAGATCGGGATAAGTAGATTCCCGGGCAAGGCCGGGTAATCATTACGGATTATATAAAAATTACGATATAAATTTATAATTATGTTTCCTTTTACTTATTCAACTAAATATAAAAACACATTTCATCTATTTGGGCATAGCTGCGCACTCCGAGTAGGCCTATTAGCTAGTAGTTGATAAAAGTAAAGAAAAACATTTCTACCTACACTGAAATTTGAACACAGGATTTTCAGTTTTACGTTCTGGCGCACTACCAATTGTAATATTTAAGGAATCTAGAATAGACATATCTTTCTCTATTTGAAATCCACGTGTACCTCTGTAAGTGAACTTCAATTCGCATTACAACTGGATGACTTGTACTAAGAAAACATTATGATGGGATTTATTCAGTGTCATCAGTTAATTACAAATGTAATATAGGAATTAATGTACGTACTCAGGCTTGTTGTTAGTATGCAGTAGTTAATAATAAATAATAGCTTTATTTTACCTGGCTGAACCAGGTTAGAAAAAAATACTAAAATTATTATTACATATAAATTACAATATACAAAATAATTACATGGTCATATCCTCAACTCAGGGCAGGGTCGAGGATTGAGATGAGATGAAGCCCTTATATTTTAGAGGTCTGTGAACGTCGAGGGTGCCGACCGACCACTCCTGACGCACCGTCAGAGGGGCGGATGAATGAAATGAAACAAAAATGGATGAGATGAGTAAGGAGAAATGGTGAAATGAAATTTGTGGTAGGAGAAAACGAGAGAAACCTGGAGAAAAACCTGCCCGAGCTCGTCTACCACTTACCAAAATTCATAGAAATCTTTGTACAATCCATAACGTTTATATTGTGATTTTTAGATTTTTCTATCCCCATTTCTGATTATTTCTTTGCTATTTTTCATACTTTAGTTCTGATCAAAACTATGTAGGCTATCTACACACTTTTTCAGGTCGATAAACGCATTCTTCAATATTAGTCATATATATATATATATATATATATAATTTTAATCAAGTCATCAAGTGATCTGAGCTACAATCCTCGACATTTCCTTTAGGGCTTTAATCGTTTTATTCTCAGTATGTTTTGGAGTGAAATAATTCAAAATTCACTTATTTTTTTATAATTTGCTTGTTATGTATAAATTTGTTTGTTAAATAAAATTTTAAAAATATATTCAATTCTTATTTTCTTCTTCTCCATCAAATTTAACTTTTCACTTTATAGGTACGTCGCCCGGACTGCAGTGACACGACCTGTCGGGAGAGGGATTTTAATCTTTGACCACACAAAGACATGTGATCAGCTCAATCCGGGGCTTCTCCTTAGACAACAATTCTTTAACATGAATACCACCTTTCACCCATACATTGTTACTAAACATAGCAAATGTGATAATGATGGATGTGACGGTTACATGATACTTGGGAACCGAAGGGACGTAACGTTTCTTGCAATTTGTCTTACAGATGAGGAAAAATAAACCAAAGAAATCACTCTGGAAACTATCGAACCCCGGACCACTCCGCACAAGGCACTAACTCTACTCTACTCTACTCTACTAAGACTACAGTAGTGTACGTGCATTTAGTTCTTGCAGCTATTGTTAAATATTTCAATTCCATTCAAAGGCAGATCAGTCTTGATACTTGATGACACTCGAGGACTTACGAAGTTTCACTCTATTTAAATTAAAAGCTTCAGAAATATTTTCTGAATGATTTTTTATATACAAAGTGATTTTTTTCATAAATAATTGAGCCTGTATGATTTATTATGAAATCTGCTATTTAATTCTTCTTTATGAAGTTTAACAGTTGCAAAACTCGTTAGCAGCCATTTTTTAGAATCTTATGATTAAGAACGTCGAAGGTTCGTGGATGAAGGGAAAGCGACACACGCGTTTAATCTCTGACTAGAGCTTTACTTCCATCCGGGAAGAAAGTAAATTGAGAAAAGAAGAGGAAATAAGACTCGAGATGCATCTTTTCATATCTTCTCCCTTCTGAGTTGGAAATGATGTTGGTCTTTGTGTATGTAATTGAATTTACCCCTGGTCAGTCACTATGTTCAACCCCAACATCTATTCATAGCTTAGTAAAGCGGATTCAGCTTTTTGAGTGTAATATTCGCGGCATGGATATGACGTCTACTCATTCATATTTTTTCTTCCCAGCATCTTTTATTTGGCTTCATAATACAATCACCAAGCCACCATCCTCAATAATACAATTATCATGCCTAGCTGTATAATCAGCCTGGATAAGGTTTCCTTTATCTATTATTACAATAAATCTATCTTGGTTAATTATTTATTTCGTACAGCCCTAGACACTGAAATTGATTGGCCGCCTTACAAAATTAAGACCCTCTTTGTGCCAGCTTCAAGGAATATTAGGTCTATATACACGCGGACAGATTTCAGACTTATAACTCTTCCCAGCTAAGTTCCAGAGTATAATGTAAAAGAAAAGTATCTATGACTGCATTTTCATTGGTCGAATGATGGTTTTACCTCTAAACGTGCAAAAACGCACTCTAACTCTCTAATACTCTCTATCATTCGGAATAAAGGAAGACAAAATAATAAAAATCTAGCATATGTGTATATAAGATATATGGGAGAACTTAAAATATGTATCATTAGAATTATATATTTTTATTGTGGAATGCAGGCTTTCACGGCCGGTAATCATGGTATTAAAAGATTCCGGGCTATGTGGCCGTGGTCCCTCAACTGCGGAGGGCAACTTCAGACTCGCTCGAGTCTACGACAGGGAAACAACAGCTGGAAGCGCTCGCCACTGAAGATGCCATCCGCAGTTGAGGGAGAAACGTCTGGAAGAAACCCCAGTTATAGACCACGGCCACATAGCCCGGAATCTTTTAATACCATATATATTTTTACTTTGTCATTCGCGTATATTTAGCAAACAATTAGCCATTTTATTAACCTCGTATCAAGGAACGGAATTGGCTCATTTAACTTCTGAATCGTAATAAAAAAGCTAATATATTTTTTCAGAAAGAAATTCTTGTAATGTTTTACCTTTTGTGTTATTTGACGTATTTTGAATGAAGTAATATTTTTCCTGCTGACTGAGTTCCCATATTCCTTCTGTTTCATTCTTTTCTGCACCTGAAAACAACAAAACATTAATTCAAGACGTTAGATCCAGTATTCAAATCCTATTACCAACCAATTTGATGGAGATTTTTTCCTTATTTGCGTTAGTCGTAAAGACAAACGCTAAGGTTAAAATTTCATTATAAGAATTCATTTCATCATATTCACCATTTCATTCTATAAATGAGTGAAAAATTCAGATTGGAATAACGTAGGTTATCCTATGTCATGTGTAAGCCATCCCGAACTCCGACCCCGCCCCTAAAGGGAAATTCCTCATTTACATGAATATCAAAGCCACCTAAACTCAAAACGTATCATCTTGATATCAGTTTTATTTATAGTGACATGAGTGCAATAAATACAGATTATTTTTGCTAGCGGAATTTTGTTAATATTTGCGAAATTGTGTACTTTATTCCAGTGCGTTATTCATTGTACCATAATGAGCGACATCGGATTTTAATATTTGTTAAGTCATTTTTTCAGCATAAAACATTTTAAATGCTAATCGACCGAAATCCAACATAACTAATAATATACGCTAAACAAATATTACAAATATAAGGTTAGTGTGTTCTACGTTACATTTTTAAATTTAAGACTAACCAATATTTTATAAACAAATCTCAGCAGTTAAAATAACATACAACATTTCTTCTATTTCAGGTCTCCACTGAATAAAATACCTAACCATGTTCCAACCTGGACGAACATCGGAATATTAGACCCGACGTCACAATAGCAATGGCTGCCATATTATTCAGGTAATGTAGAAGATAGTGCTTCATAAAATGTTACTTTACTGATCTGTTTATGGATGGTCCGTAAATTTTATTCGTGTTTTCATCTTTAGTGTCCCTTCATCTTAAAACCAAAATTATATATAAATTCGGATGTCCACTTTTTGCGCCTCACCCATTTAAAACTAACCGAAATGTAATATAAATGGTTTGAGTTTGGTATCTTTCACAAACCATCTCATACTGATACCACTATCCATAGTTCTTCTCTTCACCCATATACTCATAAGATGGCAGCATTTAATAGTTACATTCATAGACTTATAAATATCCCTCTTTCACCCTTGGAATATAATAATGAATTGAATATTATTAAACAATTGGCTGTTAATAATGGCTGCGACCCTGAAATTATAGAATGTTTAATTAAGAAGGTTCATTACAAACAAGCAATTAACAAAGTTTTTCCTTCACCCAAAGAAAACATAAAGAAATATGTCGTAATGTCATACATAGGCCCATTTTCAAATAAAATATCTAAACACTTTAAAAAGTTGAACATTAATGTGGCTTTTAAAACTAATAAAACTCTACAAAATATAATAAAAAAGCAATAAAACCAAAAAAAAAAGAAAAAGAAAAATTATCAGGTGTATATAAATTGAAGTGTGGCACATGTGACAATGTCTATATAGGACAAACTGGTAGACCTTTTATCTCTCGGATAAAGGAACACATGAGAGCATATAACAGAAATTTAGAAAATTTAAGATATGCTAACCACCTAGTCCAATTTAATCATTGTTTCGATCCAAATTTTGAAATTTTACATATTTGTGATAAGGGTAAGAAGTTAGATCTTTTGGAGGCTGTAGAAATTAATAAATTTAAAAAGTAGTAAAAAAACTGTTAAATTCTCAACTTGATTTGAATGAATCCCGTTTGTTAAATTAAAAAAATTAAATAAATATTGTTGTATTGTTGCTTAGATCAGTTGGAACACAATTCATAATTTGTTAACATGTCTGAAGAAGGTACAGTGTACCGAAACAGCTGTCACTGAATTATATAATAAATATGAAAATCAAATAAAACTACGTTTTATTTTTATTTAATTAATAAATATGGATTTTAATCAAGTAAACACCAACTCAATTGATTAATTAATATAAATGGCTTTATTTCAATTTATATACTCGTAAGTACATGTATAATGGATTCGTACAATATTGAAACATTTAGCACGAACTAACAAACAAAAAGTAAACTTTTTAGAAATTGTTTTATTTTTATTTAATTAATAAATATGGATTTTCATCAAGTAAACACCAACTCAATTGATTATTTTTAGCAATGTGTTATTGCAATTAACTATATATTTTAAAAGTTTCTTATAGAATGTTTGTGTATTTTATTAGAGTCATACCTGGTAATGGATGTTTTTATTTTTGTGTGTTCATTGGTTTTGCATTTGACATTCCATTATTATCTTTATTGTTGACTTTTTTCCAGTTGTTTGTGTTAGGATTTATTATGAATGTATATGGACATATTTTTGTTATTTTATAAAATAAGCTTCTACTCCTCCAGGGGGAAAATATATTCATATTAGTTATAACATTCATAATAGATAAATACATAAATTGCCATGTATGATTCATAAATTTATTCCGGAAAATGGTTGGTAAAAGGAATATGAAATATTATTTTACTTTAAAATCTAACAATTAATATATGCACAAATATTTTCTTCTTGTCACGATTAATGATAAATTGCTTGATATTTAGGCATTCTTATCGTAAGAGGTAATTACTGTACCTTTTCCTTGATGGCGTCTTGATCAGGACCCAGACCTCCCATTGTAGGAATCTCTCCTAAATCTCCTGCATTTGAAATAATTTTCTTTCTTTGAACCTGTTGATAATAATAATATTTCGTCGTATAAAAATAATTTTAAAATATTTATATCAATTTCTGAAATAGTAAATAACTAACTCTCTGGCTCTGTCATTGCTACGCGACCATAAGCTCTCCACACATCCCTATCCTGCGCTAATGATTTCCAATCTCCTATATTCTTCCTTCAAATTATTGTTAATGATATTTTCCCACGTCATTCTTGGTCTACCAACTGGGCGTTTGAGATAGTAAAACAAAGGAAGAACAATTTGAAGTGATGGAGAATAATTATATATTAGCCTCGATGAGGTCACGAAAGCGCTTGTTTATAATATTTGGATAAACTGGCTTTTATAAGGTGCGAATATAAAATGTATTAAACAATTATAATATCAATATCTGTAAGATACGGTCATCAATTTGATTAAAACATTTGGATATTGTTAGAAAAATGATGTTCTATCATAAGTTAAAAAATACTCCAAGAACAAAAAAATTACTCTTGTAAAATTTAATTAGTGACATGAATTTATTTTTTAAAATTTTTTTTGTGAGAACAAAATGAAAAATAGGGGGAAATGAATTAGAATTTCACAGAAAATAACTTAAAACCGTAATATGAACAATATAGACCAGAAAAGACAGCTATGAATCATAGGGAAAACATAATTCCAACCTATGAGAATATTCTTATCCTACTTTATGTCTTGTAGAATGAAATTAACGGCAAAATATATATACATTATTTTTGTGAGAAAAAATGCAAAAAATAGGGGGGAAATTAACTAGAATTTGATACAAAAGTAACTTAAATCGTAATATAAACAATAAGGACCAGAAAATACAGCTATGAATCATGGGAAAAACATAATTCCAACCTATGAGAATATTCGTGTTAGAGACCGGTCACGTTACATCACTTCGTATCACTGTTTAGAATTCTATCGACATGTGCGCGGTCTGTTGACATTACGTCTATCAAAACTATCTAAAGAAGATGAAAAAATCCATGGATCTTAAGATAGATTTATTAACGTATAATCTATACTATAGCTAACCTACCAAAATCCTAACCCAATGTACTCAAATGTATCGAAATATATGGAAAGTGTCTTGTCAAAATTTAAGTTATTTAAGAAGTATATAGATACTTCTCGAAGAGGTGGTTCCTTGCCGCAAGCGCTTAGATGCTCGTCTGTCAGCGCTCAGGTCCCGATATCGAGTCTCAGTCACTCCATGTGGGTTTCGTGGTGGACGAAACGGAGATTGGGCAGGTTTTTCTCGAAGTTTTCTCCCGTATTTCCGTGCCACAATTTCATTCCACCATTTCTCAATTTGCATATCGTCCAATCCGTTTAATTTAATTTATCTCCCCCGTGATGGTGCGTCAGGCGTGGTCACAGACCTCTGTAAGAGGTTTCATCTCATGTCATCCCTCGACCCGACCCTAAGTTGGATACGAGTTGAGGATATATTGTTCATTTTACTTCTCGAATATAAGAATACAATGTGCTCAAGTAATGTTTGGCTGTTCGTCTTCACTCCTGTTTTGAAGTCATGTATAAATGTAATTCTGATGAAGTATTTTTCGTAAAATTCATCGGAGAACATATTGTTTAAACAACTCACCTCATAGGATTCATGCTTCCATGATATCGCGATTTCAAACATAATCATGTTCATCGTCAGCCATAACTCCGACTGATGAAATTCTTCGGCCGTCAACTATTCTATTGTCGCCATCTTCAGTGCTGCCATCTATGGTTGAATTTATGAACTTCGAAATCAATGTAATTTCGTTAGGGATATCAAAATTCATTGATCTATTTTTGTTTTTCTGAATGTATATTTTTTCCCAAACTGTCAATTCCAAAGGTTTCTCTACTTGTTTTAAAAGTTTAGCTTCTCTTCCAATTTTATGATGTTCTAATAAACTATGTGCAGCAATTGCAGATTTTTCAATTTCACAATATTTAATATTTCTGAAATGTTCTTTAGTCTGAGTTTCTAAATTCCTTTTTGTTTGTTCCTATATAAACTTTATTGCAATCTTCACAATTTATTTGATAAATTCCAGATTTCTTACTGTCTGGGACATTGACTTTTTATTGGTACTTAGAAGATTACCCAGACTAAATTTATTTATTGGTGCCAAAGAAATGTTGTATTTGTCAAATATTTTTTGAAATTTCCTATGCATTTCAGGATGGTAAATAATTTTCTTGTATTTTTTCTTTTCTTTGCAATTTTGTAGAGTAGTATATTCATTAAGTCTTTTATTGTGTTTGAATTTCAACTTATTTATAATTAATTCTTTATCAAAACCATTTAATCTAGCAGTGTTTAAAATATGTTTAAACTCTTTATTGAAATTTTCTTCGTTTAATGGTACATTTGTCAATCTGTAAATTAAGCTATTGAATATTGCATGCTTATGAGCAATGTGATTGAAGCCTGATGATTTAATGTAATTATCTGTATGAGTTCCTTTTCTAAATATATCAAATTCAGTTTCTTTGGCACCAATAAATAAATTTAGTCTGGGTAATCTTCTAAGTACCAATAAAAAAGTCAATGTTCCAGACAGTAAGAAATCTGGAATTTATCATAAGTAATGCCACGAGTGATTTCCAAATTATCGATAAATTCACGACTCACGAAGTGAGGAGTGAATTTATCTAGAGAATTTGGAAATCAAGAGTGGCATTTGTTAGGACTATTTAACGAATAAAATTAAGCTGTTTACTCACAAATCATTATTTAACTATAGTTATTTTAAAATATTTATATATTTAATGTAAACGGCGATGTTTGAAAACAAATGAGAAACGATAGGTACGCTTCTACTGCTTCTTTTGTTTATCACTGCAACCAGATCATACTATTTATTGCCAAAGGAACGCAATATTGTAAGAATGCTCTCTAGTGGAGAAAAAATGAAACACATCAATCTGTATATTAATTCATTTTTGATGTCGTATGATGTAAATATGACAATTAATATTTTCTCGATTATTACCTGGGAAAATACATTTAAGAAAGTGCAAACAGTGGTTTCTTTTTTTGGTGGTATAATCAATTGCTACAAATGTTGACATGTAAGCACTATTATATACAATCTGGTAGCCGTATTTGTTATAGGCTCAGTCACTGCAAAATAACGGTCAGACCTGTTCAGAATATTAAAAAGGAGGAGCTTTGTTTAATATATGATAATCCTAACACTGATAAATATTTCGTGAAAGACGACTCTGATTGGTTGTAAAACAGAAATCATTGAAACGTGATTGGTCATTGACTCCCATTTGGGGCATGAGTTAAATAGTCAAATAAATTGTGAAGATTGCAATAAAGTTTATATAGGAAAAACAAAAAGGAATTTGGAAATTCGGACAAAAGAACATTTCAGAAATATTAAAATTGTGAAATTGAAAAATCTGCAATTGCTGCACATAGTTTATTAGAACATCATAAAATTGGAAGAGAAGCTAAACTTTTAAAACAAGTAGAGAAACCTTTGGAATTGACAGTTTGGGAAAAAAATATACATTCAGAAAAACAAAAATAGATCAATGAATTTTGATATCCCTAACGAAATTACATTGATTTCGAAGTTCATAAATTCAACCATAGATGGCAGCACTGAAGATGGCGACAATAGAATAGTTGACGGCCGAAGAATTTCATCAGTCGGAGTTATGGCTGACGATGAACATGATTATGTTTGAAATCGCGATATCATGGAAGCATGAATCCTATGAGGTGAGTTGTTTAAACAATATGTTCTCCGATGAATTTTAATGATTATACCTCATAATGTTTACTTCCCAACATTAATTAAATATATTTTTCGTAAGCCTAATATAAAAATACTACAAGAAAATACCTCCTCAACCCGTGTCCGACTCAGATCCGGGTAGAGGGATGAGATGCAATGAAGCTCCTTGAATTGAAGATCTGTGAATTATAAGGATGCCTAACATACCGTCACAAGGGCAGATTAATTAATTAAATGGAATTAATTAAATGAGTATGCTGAAATGTTAACATTAAATTTGTGATAGGGGTAAACTTTAGAAACCCTGATAAAAACATGTCCACACTCCATTTCGTTAAAACACTAATATTGTAATATGAAAAAATCAACGATGTTGTTAGATGTCGCAATTAAAAAAAGTTTGTACAACAAATAACTAGTCGTGTAATCGATACTATTCAATATAATTTACAATTTGTGGCCGTAGCTATATTTCTTAACCTGTGGTCCGTTCTAAACATGCATATCGCATCGTTTCCCTAACAATATCCTCATTTTTCTACTTTTAGTTTAAATTTGCAAACGACTGGCTACAATTAACGAATAATAAATAAAGTCAAAAGTATTCTCAACGTAACTAAATTCGAAAAAAATCTGATAATAAAACTAACTGGATAACACATAGCATATACAGAAAAAGAAACTACAAAATTGGCTAAAAAAACTATTTGTATACAAAATGGTATACAAACTAATGTGTTGAGATTGCAACAAATTTTACATAGACATAATCAACAGAAGTTTTAATATAAAATTTAAAGAACATTTTAAATACGCAGAAGATAACACAGTCCCACGCCGTGGTCTAGTAATCAAAGGTACCAATGCCTTGGCGTAGAGATACGAATACGCGACAGTCAAATCCTAATGTGGGAAGATATTTTCTAATGGGATTTCAGCCAGTATGGATCGGTATCCACACAACATCCTAAGGAAACTGGGCAGCTACAAAAGCATCTGCATATTGATAAAACCAGTAATGTGTTGAGGATTCGACTTGCTAACCACATTCCATCCCTGAAATGGATTGTCGTGCTCATAGTACTCATTTCTTAGTAGAGGTTGAGTGTACTCCAGGGCCATGATACCGCCATAAGATTTAGGGTCAGTTTAAAAATCCTAATCCCCATCGAGACTTGAACTCGCACCTTCCGGAGTATTACCAATTACACTAGGCCATACCCCTTAAAATAAAAATAAGTAGGTCGAGTTATTAATTTGTCCCGCGCCGTAGCCGAGTGGTTCAGGCAAGAACGCAGAGCTACGGGACTTGCGCTGGTACAAGTCTTCATGGAGGAATACATTTTTCTCATGGAATTTTGGCCACTATGGGACCGGTACCCACCCAGCATTGCGAGGCATTTGTTAGAGACTCCAGGTTGAGAATACCATATATAACGGCTAGGGGGATCCGACATGCTGACCACATGTCACCCCTACACTGGCTATATGATCGTCTACCTCTTTGATTAATACATGTGGATTTGAGGCCAACAGCCGGCTGGTCAGCTAAGGGCCTTCTAGACCCGTTGCGCTTGGAATGGAGGAGTTATTAATTTGAAAGTAGGCCTACAGTTGCTTGAAGTTTTTTTTTCAAGGAATTGCGACTTTTCAATGCCTGTTTTTATTGACACTTGGTCTGCCTCACGGTCTTGAGGTCAGAGGTTCTAACCACGGTTCATGAGGTCTAGAGTACGATCCACGATAGACGACAGAATTTTTTTTTCTTAAATGAAATCATTTCTGTTCTCGGCCATGGCATTGGAATTTAGATTATATTTAGTTTTAAGGACTCTCCTTGTGCTTCTTTATAATCTATCACCCATCATATTTGGGAAACTTGTCATTACAGGCATCTTTAGACCAAGTTTAGAAGTGGGTTGCAATTCCGCCAATATCGAACGACGATCTGGTTATATTGGACAATGAAAACGCCTTGTGAACACCAATATAAAATGTATAATAAAATGTAATAATATCTTTAAAGAAAAAAGTAGACATACGTATTTTTATCCATTACCATCAGATTGTGTGAGTGTTTTTTAATGCCATCTACTTAACTTCACGTGCTTCAAGTTACGCACTCGACGGACGGATGTCATTAATGTGGCCTACTTTAAATTTACGCACCACTTCGCCAGACAACTTCACGTAGACTATTTAACTCATGCCCCAAATCGTTCCCAATGACCAATCACGTTTCAATAAATTTTGTTTTATAACCAATAACAGTCGTGTTTCACCTCGCTCTTTATTAATTTCTTTTTATCAGCTCCTGCTTTTGTGTTATAGAACATCTCAGAGAATTATTGTTTCTCCAACAAATACATTAAATATAGCAAATAATGAACAGATTCCTTGATTTTACTGAGTTTTTTACTAAAAATAAATGAATAACCTATAATGTTGATTATAATGTACTGTTTGATGTGTTTCATTATTTCGTCACTAGGGTGCATTCTTACAGTATTGCGATCCTATTTAGCAATAAATAATATGGTCAAGTTGCAGTGAATATACATAACCTCACATTTCTGACACTAATTTCTCTTTATCAGCTCCTGCTTTTGTGTTATAGAACATCTCAGAGCATTATTTTTTCTCCAACAAATACATTAAATATAGCAAATAATGAGCAGATTCCTTGATTTTACTGAGTTTTTTTACTAAAAATAAATGAATAACCTATAATGTTGATTATAAAGTACTGTTTGATGTGTTTCATTATTTCTTCGCTAGGGTTAATTCTTACAATATTGCGATCCTAATTGGCAATAAATAATATGGTCAAGTGCAGTGAATGAACATAACCTCACATTTCTGACTTGTTTTCAAACATCACCGTTTACATGAAATATATAAATATTTTAAAATGCTGGTAACTATATTTAAATAATGAGTTTTGAGTAAACAGCTTAATTTTATTCGTTAAATATTCCTAACAAATGCCACTCTTCATTTCCAAATCCTATAGATAATTTGGAAATCCCTCGTGGCATTACTTATGATTATGTATTTTTTCAATTTGTTCAGAGATGAAAGTATATTATATGCCTTTGTGTAGTATAAAGTGTGTTGTATGATGAAGAGAAGGGAGAAGATGAAACCCAGTGCCAGCACGTAGCCTACTCCTATCGGAGAGCACCAAGGGGGCAGCCAGGCTTAATGTCCTCATCCGAAGGACGAATCGCTAATTTAGATACCATAAGCCTTCTCAACATATGTATTGCGGAAGGTTTCCAAAGGGTTGCAGGAATCAGGTGCACAATTTATTGATTACAAATTATACACCACATATCTCTTGGCCCATTATTCAAAATTTTGTAATTAAATTAATTGAATTAATAATTCAAATTTTCAATCACACTGAGTGTCGGACTAGGATCCGGTAATCAGGAAGCAGGCATTCTAGCACCTGAGCCAATACGGCGGATGCCACCAGGTTAAATTATGACGTTTCTAACATTCTCTACTAGCATTGGAGCATATCATTGTGTAGACCTATAAAAATTCAGCCTGCGTATGTTTGTACTCGTAAAACTCGAAAATTAATCGGTAGATTATTATTAAAATGTCTATACACAAGTTTCGGGTACGGAGAGTATTTAGTCGCTACATATTATTCTCTAAAACCATTAGATGTAGGAGTTCACCTGGAACGAAAATTTAAAAATCCCTCTAGAGGTCGTAATCTTTTGTTTCACAATAAAAATTAGTACATGCTATTATAATAAACCGAAATCTTGTCACTAGAAGTAGGGGTTTACCCGAAATCCAAAACTAAAAATTGACTCTAGCAACAGTCATGTTTGGTTCGTCTCGATGTATTCCTTTGAACATAACAGGTTTTCAGGCACGGCGAGTGTTTAGCCGCTATATACGGTATTATATTCTTAATCTCTAAGTCTAGGAGTTCATCTGAAACGAAAATTTAAAAATCTCTGAAGCGATCGCAATTTTAGATACTTCACAAAAAAACTCACTGCATCTTATTAAAGTAAACAGAACTAAGTATTATCACAAAATCAGCGAAATATATTCGTTAGAAGTGGAGGTTTACTTGAAATTCGAAATTAAAAATTGACTCTAGCAACCTCCTTGTTTGGTTTTTCGCAGTGTAAATATTATAATTTAATTAACACTTAGACCTAATATTTAATTTATTTAGGAATAGCAACGCACGCCGTTGTATTAACTTGTAAAATATAAAATTTAAGTTTTCAATTTTTATTTTATTTTAATGTTGGTATATTACTACATTTAATGAAATGTCTTGTTATTATTCTCACCTTTCTAAAATGCTTGAGTGCTGGTTCTGAATTGCTGATAAAATTCTGTGTTGTTTCGCCTCGAAGTTTGTTGTTTATAATTACCTTCATGTAAAAACTGTAATCGTCATCTTCATTGTTATCACATTCGACCTGTACTTCTTCGTCTTCACTATTCAAACATACAGCACTACTATTACCACACGTTGAGCATGAAGAACCTTCTGGAGAAGGCCGAGGTCGCACATTATGCAACCCATATTTCCGCTCTCTGTATTTTTGTAGGTATGATACAGATTTATTTCTTATAAAATTACAATTCATTTTATTTTCGACTATGTGATCTTTAATCTTAACAGATTGCATAGAGGTTGTTGCTGTAGTTTTGTTTGTTTTCCTTAAAGTGATTTCATCCTCAGAAAAGGAGCTTCTTGCGGGTCGTTCTCTTATAGAATAATCTGTCAGGTTCAGATCTTTTATTAAACTAGAAAGAGTCCCATCTGATGTCAGTTGATTCTCCTCTTTTCTTTGTGAATTATTATATGCATTTGCTTGAATTATCCACTGACTCACAAAACATTTAATCCCTTTGTCATCTGACCTATTTGAAAGACTGCGTTTTTTAAAAAGGTCTTTTACTGCACGTTTCCTTTGCTTTGAGAAATTCGCAGTAGTTATCGGTTGTGATTTAGTTCTTGTATCGGCTTTACAATCGTGGTCTCGAATTTTCTGAACACTGGTTAAGGTCACTTCTTTTTTGTAAAAAGGAACTGTGGTGATCCTTGATTCTGTCTTTCTACAGCATTCTTTAGGTGATTCGCACTCGGATACTCCTTCCGCTTTCTTTAGTTCTGAACATGAATCTTCTTTGCGATGTTTTTCTAACGCTAATGATCTTTCTTCGCAGTCTGTCTTCTCCTTTTGATATTCCAGTGAATCTGAAGAAAAATTGTCTGAGTTATCTTCTTCCAAAGAATCGTAGAAAGCTTCCTTCAATGATAAATGTTGTTCACGGTCTTCGACCAAATAGTCTTGTATATCAGAATGCATAAGTTGAGAAAGAATAGTGTAATGTTGTGAATGAAATCCTCAATACACCTAAAAATTACTTTCGACTGTAAATCTACGGTCAATGAATTTAAAGTACAATTATTTTAATTCAATTCCGCTATTAGATGACCAAATAAACAAGACAGAACTTAATAAACACATAGATTGCTGTCTGTACGTAAATCATTGTTGTATTTAATACGTAATTCACCTACAGATGGAAGCAGTGTGCATAATGAAAACAGTGCCATCTATGATTATAAAATAGAAATACAAGTACTCGATAAACAACAGTTGCCAATAACTTATTTTCCAAGTCCTGTGTTTAGATAGAAATTTTAAAACCTTGAAAACTTCAAAATTTCATTCTACAAGGTGTGTTCGAGATTTCCAAAACAAAAAAATTAGGTGTACATCCAAAATTTTAATTACCCATGTTTTTAACACGCACAAATCCGGCCTACATAAAAAATATTTAAAAAATTCAATCTACCTGGTCTGTCCGGGATTTGTAATGAAAAGAATCCGGGCTCAACCCACGTCTCCCTGCTTCATTATCCGAGGATACTATAGTCTTGATTTTTTTTACCAAAATATGGAAATTTACGAAATATACAAAACTACCCACTAAATTTCAATTTGTAGCTTCTGTAAGGGATTTTCTAAAAAAAATCCGATCAAAAATGTAAAAATTTCCGAATTCTTCAACACTGCAAACATTTAATATATCAAGTGAATTAATGATTTCTAATGCAGAAAAATGTCTACATACAAAATTGTCTGACTCCATTTTTCAATGATAATATAGTCTTGGTGTTTTGACCAAAAATATTAAAATGTTCTAAACCTTGAAAATTTAAAAATTCAGTATATATAATGTATTAGCGATTTATTAATGCAACAAATTCGGTCTCAAATCTATTTTCTAAGGTGTTTTGAATGAAACATTAAAAATTTCAGCCTGTATGTTGCGTTCGTGATTCCTATTGCAAAAATCCGACGTAAATTCCAAATTTCTGGATTTCATTTTCTGAGGCTATAGTCATGGAGTTTTGAACACATTTTAAAAATGTTCCTAATCCTAAAACGTGCACAAATTCCAATCATAACTTATCTTAATCGCACATTAATTTATTAATTAAATCTTAAATTGGCAATGTGTCTTATAAGATATATTATTTTAATTTATTTAATAATTTAATGAAGCAGACGAAAAACAAATGTATAGAAATTATTTAATTATGTGTTAAATTCCATATATATATATATATATATATATATATATATATATATATATATATATAATGTCCACCGCTGTGGTCTCGCGAGGTAGCATGCTGCCTTGTCACGCAGCGGACCCGGCTTCGATTCCCGGTCGGGACAGGCTCCTGGGTGAGGTTTTTCGGGGTTTTTCTTCACTTGTAAGACGAATGTCAGGAAGCTTAGAGCCCCACGGTCCCCGAAAATCATCCTGCCATCATCATCATCCTTATCATTATCATCGTCTTCCTTCACTGGTGTAGAAAGCAACGGGAAGCTACCACACCTACAGTTCGCTAGTAAAGCTGCAAAGCATAGCATGAAAATGCTATGACTGCAGTGAAAGATCTGCCCTCGGGCATAAGTACTATGGATGGACATATATAATAATATCACGCCGTGGCGTAATAGTTAAGGCATTACACTACAAGCCGAAAGGTCGAGGGTTCGAGTCCCGGTAAGGTCAGGATATTTAAATTGACCCAAACCTTCTGGCGGCACTATGGCCCTGGGGTCGACTAAGCCACTAATGGTAATGAGTACCAGACACTTGTTCTGGGGGTAAAGGCGGCTGTCACGCAGGCCTGACAACCCGCTTACATCAAGTGCCGATTGTCTAGAAAAAGTGGGAGCCTTAACCTCCTTCTATCACATGGATCTCCTAAGATATGTAGTGGAATCACTTTACATTTTATACATAATATTTTACAGTTGCACATGATTTTGAGTTCGGTAACTTACGGTTCGACCCATTTAAATAATTGGTGTGACAAAGTAGTGTTTCTCAATTTAAGGGTTAAAAGTCCAGCTGTCTCCTTATTTCTACATTTCTAATTTTATCTCCCCTTGTTTTATGTAGGATGTTCCTTGGAATATTTATCTAATGTGTTTCTAAATTCGCTTTCGTTTTTATAGTATCAGTTCTGAGACTCTCGAGAAGTACAAACCATAAGAGAAAATAATCCTGGGCTATCCTAAAAATAATTAGAGTAACCATTTGGAGATTTAACAGGATAATTAGTACAAACCATTAAATATTATGCATGTTGGATTATGTGAACAATATGTCCCACTTATGAACCCTTTACTAGCTTGTTAATCGCGCACCTATGTGATAACACAAGTGGTTTTGAGGCTAGCAATCAGCTAATAGACCAAGAGCCTGTCGCGCCATGGAGTTTTATTAATTTTAATTACACTGATCAACATGATTTTTCTCTCATGAGTACCAATAGCTATACTTCATGCAGTTTTTATCGTGTTTTCAAATATGTATTCGGAATTGCTCCATCACCCACAGTTTTTTTTATTTTAATTTCAATTAATGGATTTCAATAATTATTTTTTAATAAACGTTTTTTCGTACATTTGTCCATTGAGCGATGAGCACGGGGAACACTTTCATCAGTAGATTTCAGCTATGGAAAAGAGATATCAAGGCATATGGAATGCTAATATGCTGGCCCATTATTGTTGGACCAACAAGAGGGATGCTCCACAGGCGAAATATAGCAGAAAATCGTCATTTCATACTTTCTAGGTGAGTCCGAATGTTCGAATATTGTGTAGAAAATGTTAAAGTGTTTGAAATTATTAAAAACCTGTCTCTAGGAAACCTTGCGTGATGGAGAAAAACCGATATAGTATTTGAATTCAGGAGAAAAAATACTATCAGAATCACATATTTTTCTTTCCGAGACAAAAAAAAATGTTTATTTTTTTACTCAGTGCTATTAATTAATATTAAGTTCCTATAATAATTTTGAGCTAAGTTCCAGTTGTACTGTAAACGAACTTGCATAAGATATTACTCCGACAACTTTTCTATTAAGGGAACCGTGATACTACTTTCAAACGCCATATGATTGACTCGTGTACGATAAAAATATTGTTCTTAGGGAACATTGTATTTACGGGGAAATAAGAATGAATACAACTTGTACCAATAATTAGAAACTTCTTCCATTTATATTTATAACAAAAATTTGTATATAGGCCTGCGCAATTAGGCGTTTACGTTTTTTTAAATTATGTAAATATATATCCTTTGTTTGCCGATACAATTTCATTATGAGCAGCATTTATGTTCCAAACTGATTCACCTGTAAATTCTGTTGTTATTTTCACAACATCCTCAGTGTTTATAAGGGATATTTTTCAGTAAAATGTTTAAAAATATTCAAAATAATTTGTTTCTCTCCGCTTTTCATTTGGTTTCCTTTCCAGTGTTTTAAGAAATTGTACGGTAAGCGGCAATTTTTTTATCAGCTGAAATCCCAACGTATTCTGCATTGCGCGTGCGTAGGAATAAAACAATGCTTTTTTAATCTATTAAAATTGTAATTATATATTGTAAGATTCTCTCAATAACTTATATAGACATGTGCTAGATAATACATATTTTTATTATTTTTATTTCTATTATTTCGAGTGTTTGAAAGCGAATTATATTTTATTACGCGCTTAAAGGTAAAACCATTATTCGACCAATGAAAATCAAGTCATACTTTTTTTTTTACATTACAACTGGAACGTATATGTAGACTCCGTAGTCTAACCATCCGGGCATAAAACGACCTTCCCTCATCGAATGTTGGAAGGGTAAGTGTCCCGTGTCGCATGGTTAAAGCAACCGTTCAAAACGGGTGTATCTGATTAGGCATTATGAGAGCAACACCCGTGCGAGTGTAACAGAAGCAGCACACTGACGGATTTGATCACCTCGTACGCTCCTGTCCTGATGACTCACACTACAACGTCATAATCTTCTTGGCAAATCGTTAACAGAGATCGGAAACAACCTTCCGTATTCTTGTTCGGCTCATTCTTCTTAAGTGAGATTTCCAGTTGTTTCTATATTTTTGCACTTATTCCATGATTGATTATGTTTGTAATTCTTTGAGAATCCCAGAATTCCTTTTATGGTCTGTACTTGAGTAACCTGCAGTACATTTAATAAATTTCATTTCTGCTGCAGTTAGTCTTTCTTCATCCACATTGCGAATTGTCCAGGCCTCAATTCCATAACATAATATATGCTAATATTTAGCAGATAATATTGATAAAGTTATAATCTGTTTATGAATATTCAATTACATCATTTAAAACACGTGTAAATTAATTTGTGTTGGATTTAATTCATTGGGATTTTTGTATTATAGCATTCAATTTCTTTCTAGTGTCCTCAAGTCCATCCGCATTAATTATTATTTAACTAGAGCAGTATAAAGTTTAAATAAATATACTAAACTCTTTTCATCAGTGTCCCGCGCTTAACCAGTAATCTTAATTCCAAATGCTCAGCCACACAGTCACAAAACATTCGATTTCTTAAATTTTAGTTTGTGTATTTTGATATATTTTATATTTTAGTGTTATTATAACACGTCACCGAGCAGTTTTTTTTCATTTATAAGTTCACACGGACGTTGAAGGTAGTTACACCACGCACTGTGTACACTAACGGTAGGGATCGTTATTTATCTATCGTCTTATAGCCTACCGGTTGCTTCTCACTCTACATTCCCACCCCTACTATAGAAATGAAAGAAAACGCAGTATTCGTTGTTTGTATTAATGTTGAGATAGTTCGTGTCTTGTGCTACACATGATAATTTTTCAGTCAGTTATAAATTTAGCTTAATTTAACACTACGCAACACTATTAGTAATGTGTACAACAGTACAGAGAACTCATGGGAATACACTAGTCTCAATCTTAAAAAGCTAACTAAAATAACTCGCCACAATTCTATAAATGTACATGTTGTGTAAAATATTTATTATTTAGTGTAAATGTACGTACATGAAAAATAGCTATCTGAAGCGGAAACGTGAATGAATATAAAAAAAAAGTTTGTTATATTGGTAGCACGAGATGTAGAGGTGAAGTATTGATATTTCTAGTAACATGTTTTCCTTTAAGGGACTTATAGATTGCCATCTGCACTACATTAATCATTTAGAGGAAATATATTAACTATGATTAGTGGGTGAATTCAAATACCTAGGAACAATAATCACAAATAGGAATGAGATGCACAAAGAAATTAAACATAGGCTCAATTCTGGAAATGCGTGCTATTATGCATTGCAGAGACTTTTGATGTCCCAACTCCTTTCAAAAAACGTTAAGCTGAAAATATATAAAATTATCATTCTACCAGTTATATTATATGGGTGCGAAACATGGACTCTTACTTTAAGGGAGGAAAGGAGATTACGAGTATTTGAAAATAAAGTTCTTAGGAAAATTTTTGGACCAAAGAGAGATGAACAGACAGGTGAATGGAGAAGACTACATAACAATGAACTACATGGTCTTTATAGGAAGCCAGATATAATAAGAACATTTAAGTCTCATAGACTGCGATGGGCAGGACATGTTGCGCGTATGGGGAATGAAAGACGTGCATGGAAACTTCTTGTAGGAAAGCCAGAAGGAAAACGCCCAGTGGGTAGACCAAGAATGAGGTGGGAGAACAACATTAACTATGATTTGAGGGAAGTAGATTATACAGGAAATGATTGGAAAGCATTGGCTCAGGATAGGGATGTATGGAGAGCTTATGTCCGCGCGGCCATGAACCTACGGGTTTGATAGTGCCAGTGAGTAATTAAGTATAGAGAAAGTAGTTCTATATACTAAACTTTAAGATTGGAACGTATATTAGTATAATTATAATATAAATACAAAACAAGCTCTGCACTATAATCCTAGAGGTAAACGTTCCGTTGGACGCTCCATGAACAGATGGAGGGGTCTGCTTTGAGTCGGCACAGGCTTACAGCCTAACCATGAATTTGAAGAAGAGGATAATAGGCTATAATTAGACATTATTTATTATCTACTGCAAAAGTAACATGAGTAATATAAAGGTAATATTGCTGTGATTCCAAAAAAAAAAATCATTGAATAATGTTTTTAAGCTATACACCCATTTATAAAATTTTAACTAGTTATTTTCATCATATTGAAATATATTCCTAAACTATCGTTCAATCTAAACTTTAAATTCACACCATAATGATGATTATCTTCAATTTATTTTAGTTTTTTTTTTCTTTTATATTGTGCAGTTTGTTATGTTGTCATACATTTAACAATACAGTAAACATTTTGGGACTAATACATAATTGTCATGTACAAAGGACATGCGACTTAAGATATTTTAATACGTAGTACTTTCTTAAGTCCTAATATTAAAATATTGAATACTTATAAATAATTCACTGGCACTATACATCTTATAGGTTCATGTCCAGGCTCATATAAACTCTCCATATATCCTTATCTTTCCCTTAATTCACCTCCCTCAAATCGTGGTTTCTGTTTTCCTACCATCTTTTTCATGCACTACCTCCTGGCAATTATCCTCTGGTTATCCTGCTCATGACACTCTTTCACTCCCCATTCTAATCACATGTCCTTCCCTTCGCAGTCTACGAGACTTAACAGTTTTGATTACATCTGCTTTCCCATGCAGATCATATAGCTTACCCTTATAGTAGTCTTCTCCATTCCCTTGTATGTTTGTCTCTCTTTGGTGTGATATTGTTGCTAAAAGCTTTATTCTCAAATACTTTTAATCTATTCTCTTCCAATAAAGTACTAATGTATGTTTCGTATTCATATACTATAACTGGAAGAATAAAAGTTTTATATAATTTTAGTTTAGTTTTTTTTAGAGAAGTTGATAAAACAAATGTCCCTGTAATAATTAGTTCATAGGATGAATTTTCGGATTTGAGCCTGTTTTTAATATTTTTTCCGTGCCACATTTATGTTTGCAATTGTTATTCCTAGATATTTGAACTCAACCACTTCTTCAAAATTTCCCTCAGTTGTCATTAACTGTCGATTTCTATTATATATATTGTTCTTCTATGTATGTTCATATGTTTACAGTTATTAATATTTACTTGTGAATACTTATACAAAAATGCATTTAAAATGAATGGGGATTCCAGTGCAAATTAAAGTCTACAGTAATTCGAAGAATGACATAAAAAAAACAAACAAATTATTGTAGCAGAAGTGGAGTGGCGTCTGAACTTTCTATGTCCTCACATCACCAAGTCGGTTGTTCCATTTTCCTCCTCCTCCCGAAATGCGCATATAAGACTTTCTTTGGTTCTCGTTGTTCGTCCATTCTTACCATATGATCAACCCATAGTTGTCTAAATTCTTCATTTGTCTAATTCTCCAATTTCCGCGAAGACAAAAGCTGTATTTTAATTTAATTACATTGGCGCATTTCACCATATTCACTATTTCATAATGCTATTAAATAAAAATAAAAATGTATAAATTAGATAAATAAACGCTATATGCTTTAAGGTGTTAACGGTGCAAATATATAAAAAATAAATAATTGGTCCATCTCCGAAGAAGTCCACAGAAAATGGTGAAACTTGCGCGAATAAACGTAGGCCTGATTAAAGTTTCCCTGCTGTCTTTTATCAAACACATACGCCTGCAAACGCTATATGCTCTAACGTGTTAAAGTGTCCGTATATATATATATATATATATATATATATATATATATATATATATATATATATATACACAGAAAAAATGATTGGTTCATATCCGAAGACCACAAAAAGATGGTGAAACTTGGGCGAATAAATGTAGGCCTGATTGAAGTATTCTACTTTATTTTATGAATCTCTAAGTACAATTAGTAGTCTGAAATATGGGAGTTTACTTGAAACCCGAAATTTAACATTGATATTAATTACCACCATATTTGGTTTGTCGCAATCTATACCATCTGATTAAATACATTCTGTGCAAAATTTAACCGATCTTTATCCATCCAAGTAATACTTCAGTTGCCTATACTACATGTCTCATTGAAGCGATGTGCTAGCCACTCCATTTATCTGTATATAAATAAGCTTACCTAAATTCGCCTCGTAAAGAAATGCCGCTAGGAAGTACCCCATGTCCCCACGCATGAAATATGAGGTGTATATATACAGGGTGTCCCAAAATTAGACCGACGAACTTTGGGAGCTGATAGATAATATTATTTTAAACACTTTTTATTAAGGAAGGTTTTTTGTTGCGTTGCTTCGTTTAAGCGCTGGACGAGTTGATGTTATTACTGCCTCCCACCCACAAAGACATCGGTCATTTGTCTGATTTCGTCAGCTAAGCAGGTTACTCGTGCCCCAAGGTCATCTTTAAATTCAACAAGTGTTTCATACACGATAGTCTTCATGTGCCCCCACAAAAATAAGTAAAGTAGAGTAAGGTCAGAGGAGCATGCCGGCCAGGCAATGGGTGCACCTCTGAGTATCCGGTGATTGCCGTATGTAGCCGTAAGATGACGACGTAATTCTGCACCAAAGTGAGCTGGTCCCCCATCTTGTTGTCCTGTCTGATAAGAAGGGGGACTGTTTCCATTAGAACTTGTTGCAGAAATACTAAGTAATTGTAAGCATTGAGTCGGGCGGGCAAAATGTATGGTCCTAATAAGAAGATATCCACAATACCGGGCCACACATTAACACCAAATCTCAGTTAATGTGATCTCTGAAATGTAGCATGCAGATTTTCGAAGGCCCAAACATTTGAATTCCGACTGTTAAATAACTGCTCACTTGTGAAACATACTTCATCTGTGAATATGACATGGGATGCAAACAGTACATCGTTTTGAATTTTGTCCAGATATCATTGACAAAGTTGCTATCGCAGAGGATAGTTTTGAGGCCTCATTGCGTGGGCCTTTTCAAGGTGAAAAGGGTGCAACAAAATATCCTGCAGAATTCTTCCCACAGTGCTACGACTTAGGTGCAATTGTTGAGCGATGGCGCGAGTACTAGCTGCAAGATTGTTCTCAATGCACCGCAGCACATCTTCGTTCTCAGGAATCCGTACAGAAAGTGGCCGTTCTTGACCTTCTGCTCGTCTATCCAAGGAGCCTCTTTCACGTAGTCTACGCTCAATGCTGGCGAATGCAGTGTGATGAGGAACTCTTCGGTTTCGGAATTGTTCTTGGTAAAGCCTTACAGCCGCACGACCCGAACCAGCTTTTCCATACACCAACAGCATGTCCGTCATCTCATTCCACGTGTACCTTTGCATCTTGTAAATAAACTAGTATGCACAATGTCAAGAAAACACAACGATGAGCTCAGGAAGTAAACATGCTAACCGAATTGAAGCGTCTTTGTTTCTTTCGTGCGTTTCCTTTAAAAAATACATACTGTACACCAATGTAATTTAAGTATCTAAACTAATTGGGTGGGGGGCAGTGATGACATTAACTTGTCCAGCGCTTAAACGAAGAAGAAAAAATTCTTCGTTAACAAAAAGTGTTTAAAATAATGCTATCTATCAGCTCCCAAAGTTTGTTGGGCTAATTTTGGGACACCCAGTATATATATATATATATATATATATGTGTGTGTGTGTGTTACATTGTACATCATATATATACACACACAATGTACACCATACAATTAAATTTATCCTTAAATTAACAATTTAAGAACTATAATATACATTAACTTAATTTTAATATTTTTGTAATAAAATAATAGAGAAAATGAATCGATAGATATTATTTACATAGAGTATGCAAATAGGTAATAACTTAGGTTATGCATGATTTGTTTGTACAGTACTATTAAATAAGCTAACGTCAGAAAATACTCTTTTCCAATTTAACAAAATAATTATAAATACCGTAAACGAGCAAAATGGGAACATAAATTCGACTTGCTTGGAAATTCGTTCACTTTAGGCAGTTCCTGCGCGCAGATTTTTTTTATGTTTACATCGGGGTACATCTAAATTAATTTTGTAGTAGAAGGTTAAAAGACTTCTGCATTTCTAGCTAATTAAAACATTGACATCTAACTGTAAACAATATAAACGAGATAGAGTCGTATGGATATATCTATCCATATTATTAAGCTATGAAATGTCACGTTGTAAGCAATAACTTTGGAAACACTGAAAATAAACACTTAGAATATATCTGAACATTGCTGCTTTTTAGAACGTTGGATTTAGGCTAAATGAATTATGGAATTATACCATAGGGATTCTTGTTCGTGTTGTTGTTACATAATTAACATGTTGTAAATTAAGAAGTTTTTACAACTATTAACACATTAGTAAATGCAATCTTGTTATCTCGCCTTTTGTGGATGTTACTAAAGATAAACAATCTCCCTGGAGAGTGATTCAAGAGGAAATTAATTACGTAATGAGGAAATATAAGCTACAGATACTTAAACACAATGTGGCTCCACAGTATTCTTTCTTAATATCATAAGAAATGTATTAACTCACTAACTCACTGGCACTAGATTCATAGTCGCGCGGACATAAGCTCTCCACACATCCCTATCCTGAGATAATGTTTTTCAATAACCCCCTGTATAATCTGCTTCCCTCAAATCATGGTTAATTTATGCTCCCATCTTATTGTTGTCCTACCAATAGTCCTACATGTATTTTTCCCCTCTGCTTTTCCTACAAGAAGCTTTCATTGCCTCTTTCACTTCCCATTCGTGCCACATGTCCTGCCGATCGTAGTCTACGAAACTTCATCATCATCATCATAGTACATTCACGAATTTAGGCCATTTGTTGACCTGTTTCGGCCTCAAGAGAAACACCATCCAGAAGTCTTTTGAGTGGACGTCCTGGTCTTCTTCTTCCTGCAGGTTGATATCTTAACATTTGTTTGGGTATTCTGTGATCTTCCATTCGATGAACATGTTGCATCCTTCTTGACTTATAATCAGAAATTTTATTTTCTAAAGATTCCATGTGTATTTCTTCTAAGATGTCTTCATTTTTTTTGTGATCTAGTAGTGTGTATCCTGCAGTCCTCCGAAGATATCTCATTTCATCTACGAAACTTAACTGTTATTATATCTGGTTTCCTGTAAAGATCATATAGTTCACTGTATTATAGCCTTCTCCATTCGCCTGTCTGTTCATCTCTCTTTGGTCCAAAAAGTTTCCTACGAACTTTATTCTCAAATACAATCTTTTCTCCTCCCTTAAAGTAAGAGCCCATGTTTCGCATCCATATAATATAAATGGGAGAATAATAGTCTCTTATTTTCTTTTTCAATTTAACGTTTTTTGATAGAATATAAGAAATGCATTTCAGATTTAAATTATTTAGAGCTCTGTGACATTTAATATGTAATTTATGATTTATGAAGTCATTTGAAGAAATGAATTCCGCCTGTTAATTTCCACATTGTTACGCCTATCAGTATCGCGGGTTTAGATGGAATTCCTTTTAATAAACAACACAGATGTTTACACAAAATTTCCAAATACTCTTTATTTACTCAACAGAAATTCTATTGATTTTTCACAAATAGTTAGATGCTGATAATGTCTCTTGTTTTACCATTTAACTGATTGCCCTATTCTTCCTACTCGCTGACGGTTCAATTAGATCGTATTTTTGTCTTCGCTCTTTAGATCGGTTCACTGGTTCACAATACAGACACTGCAACTGGCTGGTCCGACCCTCGCATCCTCTTATATATGCGATGATCAGAATCACAATATTGCGAAAATTCTCTGGTTGAACACTCGAGAATCGATCGTTCCAGAATGTAGGTATAAACGCATGTGGAAATTTCTCCGCGGGCCTTCCGATTTTTGAGTTAACAGCTCTCGAATCCTTCTCTGCCATACAAGACGAGACCCGACTTTTGCTGTCGACTGCGAAATTAAAAATCCAGCCCTACAATGCGTCGTCATATTATACATACCTTGTAAATATGTATTTCCTCCATCGAGGATTGTCATAAGGATCCACAATACAAACATGTACGAAGACATCAGGGAAAGAAAGAGTTAAGTTCAGCTTTGCTCAATTTAAGCTTTCTCCTCCTTGTGAAGCATGTCATAGCGTAGTTGGTTAAGGCAATACACTACGAGCCAAAATAACGTGGGTTGAATACGCGATTGTGTCAGGCTTTTATAATTAAAATATAAAATTATGAAATATTTACCTATAATACCTCAACGGAACTTCATCATGAATTTTATTACGATTTTATATTTTGAGATGTTTCTTTCATAATGTAATTCTAACCTGTGAATAATCAATTATTTTATATTTATGAGTAATTATTTATCTCTACTTTGGCTACCAAGATTTTTAAAATAATTGCAATAGTTGTGACAAATTTTATATTGGAAGAACTACCAGAAATTTCACAACAAAATTTAATGAACATTTCAGAGATTTCTTGAAGAATGAGGGTAAATTCAGTTCTTCAAAACACATAGTAGAAGCAGGACATCAATTCAACACAATAGACTATGTATTATCGATCCTGCATAGAGAAAACGATACATCGAAAATCAACGTTCTCGAAGAGTTAGAAATTATCAAGGAAACCACAAATAAACACCTGTTGAATGAGAACGTACCCAGCAATATAAACTCTCTGTACAAAATAATTACCAACAACAGTCAGTACCAAAATGAATCCAGAAGATGATACTTAAGCTATCGAAAGGCCTTCTATAAAACAACACTGCAAATTATTGAGGGCGACTGAGATATCAAGTACCGTTTTACAATTCTTAAAACTTTGACTTTGGCTATAGTAATCTATAATTTATTGTGAAAAAGTGTTTGTTTGTATCTTGGAATACAGAGTGGTTAAATGTAGGCTATTAATTATATGTTTTCAGGTCACTTAGCCATCCAACACAAACCCCATGCCGTGATAGGCCTAGAAGGCCCCTTGCCTAATAACCGGCTATGGCCTCAAGTCCACGTGTGTTAATAACAGATGTAGATGATCATCCAACCAGTATAGGGATGACAAATGGTTAGCATATCAGGTCCTCTACTCGTTTTTCTCATCCAGAAGCCGCTACTTATTATAGGTACCTAAATTTCTCACGATGCTGGGTGGGCACCGGTCCCATATTGACTGAAATTCCATGAGAACATTTCTTCCCTCTTGAGATCCGAACCAGCGCTAGTCTATAACTGGCACTGTTAATGAGTGCTCACTAGGTTTTAAAACGCGATCTTCCCCTCCTTCCCGCATACAGGTGCACTTCCAATGAAACAACACATTTTGACAAGTGAGTAGCAGTGTCATGCCTTCTCAGGATACGACGTAGTTAAATGGTGCGGGTCGTCTCATCACACCTAGTCGGCACGTATTAACAGGCCTGTTCTATAAAGATAAACACCTTCCCTCTTAGCTGCAGCAAATTTAAACTTTCCAAAAACATTGTTTAGAATTTGTTGCATTTCCAGGACCACGCCGAGGACGTGAGGGATAGGATATTCCTGTTGTCCCTTCATATATATTTTAATGCCTTCATTCTATTGAGAGGATGTTCACGCACTGAAAGTTAAGATTGCACAAATATAGTAGTATAATGTCTATGTATTGAACTTAATTTTATTGGGTGCGGGACCCCTCTACCCTAATCCACCTTTTCTAGACTAATAGTATCTAGGTTAACATTGTTAGATCCTATAGATAACGTTTGTGATTTTTTTAGAAAGTTATATGCCTATTTATAAAAATCTGAACAATTTATTTTAATCGATTTAAGAAATGAAAAAAAAACTTAATGCCTACTCATTACAGTATGTTTCAATTTTAACTTTCATTAACAAATTTCCACTCCCTACATACGATTATGTTTACAAATATTGAATGCATCTTGAATATTGAAGGGATGGCAGGTATTTGGTCCCGTTAACGTTTTTATGTAAAATCTATGTTTTATTATTAGGTTATTACATAAAAACGTTTCACCAAGAGCAAGTAACACACAGGTTTTATAATTTTTATCGATCTTTAGGTAAACATTAATTATTCGCGCAATCAAAAGTAAGTGGGAGGGAGCACATTCAAATCCCGTTACTTGCTACTTGGTCCTATGAAAATAATTATAAATTCACAATATTACAATACATAAAAAACACATTCAAATATGGTCATTTACAATTTGGTCTAATATAAAAATAATGAATAAATATAAAATCATATTATCAATAGTATAATAATAAGAATGATATCGCACAATGCTCATGAGCCTTGTTCACTCTAAGATTTACAGTGAATTGGTAACTGATTTACTTATTTTTGCACCATATTAAATTATATTGTTCACATTTTGACCAACATACTTTACACTTGCGATTTTTATTCGACTCGTTGTAGTTCTCTGTCTGATAAATACGGTGAATCTCATCATGGTGTGTAACAAATCACATGTGGTTTGCGTGAAAATCTGAACTACTTGATTTAAGTTCTGATACACCAATTGTTTTTGTACACAATTGGAACCTAGGCCTACTTTAATCCATTCACAATACTTCACTGTATAGTCACGTATACGTTTCTCCTATAAAGATTCCTGTAATAACACAATTTACTTCCAGTCTATTCTTCTCACTTGCATACATCACCACTCACAACTTTTTGTTCGCTTGTTATCACAAAAGTTCTATCGATTTCCGAAAAATGAGTGTGATCACTGCGGTCTCCATTCGGTTTATATAACGGAAGCAGATGTCCAGAATATTCCAGAACCAACTGATCACCCCATAAAAGCCATACATAGAAGAGTCGCTAAAGGTTCACTTCCAGAAATCAAACCTGTAGAGATTGCATGCGATTTGTAGACGTAAATTACTATCCGAACCCGAAAATATTTGCCTTATAAGGCGAGATTAGAGACATGCCGCCGCCCGAAAAATTAAGACATTCATTTGAGCAACGGATAGAAATGTGTTAATTCATTATAAAAACGCTTTCAAGCATGTTATACTAATATTTGGTTCTAAATTAAAGTAATAATAAAATCACAGTACGGCGACTTTATAAAAACGCGTTAAAATCCGGTTATTGCAGTTCAATTGTTCGTTGATGCAAGTAAAAGAATATAAAATAATCACAAAGTTAGGAAACCATAAAAACGCATTATATTTCTGTTACTAATACTTGATTCTCTATTAAAGTAATTATAAAATTACAGTAACGCGATTTTAAACAAGAAACCTGAAATTCTGCATTGCAGTTCGATTCCACATTAATCAAGTAAAATATTATACATTGATCCAAAAGATACGATACTATAAAAACGCATTCAATTCCAGTTATTACTACTTGATTCTCTATTAAAATAATTGTAAAACAACAGTACCGCCATTTTGTAAGAACGCATTCAAATTAGGTTTCACTGTTCGAATGTGTATTAATATAAGTAAAATAATCGAAAATGATCACAAAGTTACGAAACATAAAAAAACACATTAAATTCCAATGATAACTACTTGTTTCTATTTTAAAACAATTATAAAAACACATTATGGCCATTTTATAAAAAAACTACTTCAAATTCGGTTATTGTTATTCGATTCTACTTTAATGCAAATACAACACTGTACGTTAATCACTTATGTCAGTTATGACACTATAGAAAAAACGCACTCAATTTCTGTTACTAATTGTTTATATATAAAAATAATAATAAAATCACAGGATCGCGATTTTATAAAAAAAACATACTAATTCGGTTATGGCTACTTGGTACTCTTATAAAATAGTTATAAAATCACAGTATCGCGATTTTATAAAAAAAAACTTTCTTATTCGGTTATGGCTACTTGTTTCTCTTATAAAATAATTATAAAATCACAGTAACACGATTTTATAAAAAAACGCCTACTAATTCGGTAATGGCTACTAGGTTTTCTATTTAAATAATTATAAAATCATAGCATCGCGATTTTTTTTAAAAAAAGCCTTCTAATTCGGTTATTGCTACTTGGTTCTCTATTAAATAATTATAAAATTACATAACGCAATTTTATAAGGAAAGCTTCTAAATCGGTTATGGCTACTTGGTTCTCTATTAAAATAATCACAAAATTACACATCGCAATTTTATAAAAAAAAAAAGCTTCTAAATCGGTTATGGCTACTTGGTTTTCCATTAAAATAATTATAAAATTACACATCACAATTTTATTAAAAAAATTCAAAATCGGTTATGGCTAATTGGTTCTCTATTAAAATAATTATAAAATCATAGTATGGCGATTTTTAAAAAAAGCTTCTAGTTCGGTTATTGCTACTAGGTTTTCTATTAAAATAATTTTAAAACACAGTATCGCGATTTTATAAAAAAGCTTCTAATTCGGATATGGTTACTTAGTTCTATATTAAAATGATTATATTATCACATTATATCAATTTTTTCAAAACGACAACAAATTCGGTTCTTTTTATTTGAGTCTACATTAACGTAAGTGATAGAATGTAGGCTAATTTAACTACAATTGTATGATGGTATATAATACGCATTCAATTCCCGTCATTACTACTTGGTTCTCCACTAAAATAATTGTAAAATCAAAATACCGTGATTTTATAAAGCCGCCTTAAAACTCGGTTATAGTTGTTCGGTTTTCAAAGGCGTTTTTTCTGAGGTGTCGTCATTGTTGTTTAAATCTCAATTTGCAACAAACGTAAACAAAACTTTGAGAAATGTAGAATACGTTGCGGAAAACCCCATGTCCCTATCTCAATTAGTTTACGACCTAAGTTACATTGTTTTGGTAACAGGAATTTGTGCATCCCTGTGAATTAATATAAATAATAAAATATACATTAATAATGAATTTAGTATGAGAACTGCATTCAATTCAGTTTATTACTAATTGTTTCTCTAATAAAATAATTATAAAATCACTGTATAGCGAATTTATAAAAAAGGCGTACAAATTCGGTTACTACTGTTCGATTCTATATTGTGGAAAGTGAAATAATATAAATTAATAGCAAAGTTACGATACTATAAAAAACGCGTTTAAATCCAGTTATTACATTTTGGTTCTCTATCAAAATATTTATATAATCACAGGAGATCTATTAAAAAAATCTTCAAATTCGGTTTATGTTGTTCGGTTCTAAATTAACGTAAGTAATATAAATTAATCAAAAAGTTAGCATGCTATGAGAAACGCATTCAATTTCATTTCTTATCAATAGGTTCTCTAAAGAAATAATTATAAAATTATTCTTTCATCGCGATGTTATGAAAAAAGCCTTCAAGTTCGGATATTGCTGTCCGATTCCACATTAATGTATAAAATAACATAAATTAATCATAAAATAACAAAACTAAAATAACCCGTTCAATTCCAGTTATTAATACTTGGTTCCCTATGAAAATAATTATAACATATTGTACCTCGATTTTACATGAACGCCTTCAAAGTTGGATTTTGTTGTTCATTCTACTTTAATATAAGTAAAACACCAGAAATTATTCCAAAGTCGAAATATTATCGGCAAATTATAAAAGTATATTCGTATCCGGTCATTGTTTAGACCTGTATTAAAATAATTACGAAGTATTAAATAACAATATCAAGATATTATAAAACCGCTTTGAAATCGTGTTGTTGTTGCTTGATTCGATATTAAAATGTAAATAATATAATAAAAATAGCAGTATTAATGTATTTAAAAATCAAAAGTTCGTACCTGTAAATATTAATTTCCAGCTTCACAGTGACCTCTAAGAAATTTACGCTGCCAATTTAAAAATAAATAGTTCTGAAGTAATTTATACAATTGTTACTTAAATGCGGACTCCATCCAGGCTACAAACCTTTTTTTTTTACTTATCTTACCGGTAGAATTTCTATATTTTTACCCTCTCATTTGTATCAAAATTAGCATTTCACTTCCATGTAAATGAGTTTTTTATCTCACCACTGATGTATTCTCTCATCACTTTTTATTTATTTCTAAAATCAAGAAAACAATATATATATATATATATATATATATATATAACTGGAACAATCTACCTTTGACAGACAGTACACTGTTCATATTTGCATTAATTTCATAATTCATTAAGTAACATAATCCGTAAGCGACAAAAGTAAATTCTGAAGGAGAACCGTGGATACATTCCTTTATTGTTTCTACGATGACAACAGAAGGAAAAATGAGAATTCAGTGTTTCGTTGAAAACCCATTGTTTTAGAAACATTATTGTTGGCAGTATCCTATCTTGTTAACATCAGATATAAGCATATATATATATATATATATATATTATATATATATATATATATTTATATGTCCATCCATAGTAATTATGCTCAAGGGCAGGTCTTTCGCTGCAATCATAGCTTTTTCATGCTCTGCTTTGTGGCTTTACTAGGGAATTATAGATGTGGTAGATTCCCGTTGCTTTCCACACCGATGAAGGATGATGATGTTAATGATAAGGATGATGGTAATGACCAGATGATTTTCGGGGACCGTTGGGCCCTACGATTCCTGACATTTGTCTTACAGGTGTGGAAAATCCCCGAAAATAACCTCATCCAGGTGCCTGTCCCGACCGGGGATCGAACCAAGGCCTGCTGCATGAAGATAGCACGCTACCTTGACACTAAAGCGGTGGACTTATATATATTGTCGTGTGCGACCAGGTGATCTTTTATGACATTTCTGGAATTCTTCCCTGGCAATTATAATCCGTTTAAAATGTTTGGGCACCTGGAAGGGGGAATTACGTTACCCCGATGATATGATGGATGATAAATAATAATGAAGCGTCAGAAGAGTTCTTAACTCCCACTTAATCTAAATTCCAGTTCATGTTTAACCACAGGAATAATTCCTTTTAATAAAAAATCCCTATGATCTGACCGAGAATCGATCCCGGACCTAATGAACTGTAGTCAGAAACGATGACTGCCAGCCCATTAAACTGGTCACATCGGATGTATTGAAGTTGGAAAATTTGCCTTGTGATGATATATTCTGGTTTTCTTTTGAACAAGAAGGACCTATTAAGGCTTGAGTTATAGTTGTATCATCTACGTATCTTTGGGGATTGTATTGCCACAAGTGTGCCCAAATAAATTTAAATAAAAATAAAAAGTTTCACAGATTATTGTAGCAGTATGTGAATATTACTTCAAAATATATATTATATATATACTGTATCTTAATTTATTAATGAAATGCGAGAAATTCCGTGAACATTGAATGAGAATTTGAGGTAATATTAGTCTAAAATCACCATATTTACAAGATATTGAAAAAAAAAATTAACCAAAAAATGTATCCCGTAATAAACCAAACTGAGAAATTAAATAAAAATGTAATTTGATATAGGTTTCCGGTACATAGTAGTATAGGCGGTCATTATAAAAATGACATGATGGCCAAAGAACGCTTATAGTTGAACAAAATGTTACCTAATTTCTCTCTATGAAAATCTATAAAACTAATTATTATTATTAAACATTATTCGATCAAAATTATAAAGTTAAATTACTGGTGCAAAATGAAGGATCCAAATGGGGAATATGTAGGCTCTGTAGACATACTTGAAAATTTGTCATGTATTTGAATCCGGTGTTGCGCTGTTCAGTTTCATTACTCTCCATGACTGTTTAAGTAAAGTGTGTACAGGATTGTTACATTGTAACTATGTTGTATTCTTAGGCAGAAAAAATGGTTTTGGAATACTTGATGCATCGCGAAGAACACAAATTATATCAAGATACCTCGTCTAAAAATTGGAATATCCGCTGAATAATGACAAAATTGTCAAATCTGGAACTATATTTATTTAAATACCCGGCGTGCGCTGCTACGCTTAGATAAATTAAATGTATTTTTTTTTACTTTTAGTTTAATAAGTACAAGGACAAATTAATTATGAATTTATATCGTAATTTATTTTTAGATACCCTGTGCGTCTGAAAATGAAATATAACAAACATGGCGATTGCTAGAGTGAACTTTTTACTTTCGGATTTCAGGTAAACCCTACTTCTAATTGTCGGATTTTACTGATTGTTTTAAATAAAACCTGCCTCGGTTAGTTTCAATAGTATATACCGAGTTTCGTTGTGAAATATCGAAAAACGATTATAAAAATGTTTCGGTTTAGTTGTACTCCTACACCTATTTTTTTTAGAGAACAGCAGATAGCGTCTACAGATTCGCCGTACCTGAAAACATGTATGTTCAAATTTTCATAAAGGTCGGTGAAGAACTGTCGGAGATTTAAGGTTTTAAACAAACGAACATTTAATTTTTTATATATATAGATTTAACTCTGAAATAATCGATATGTTAAAAAAAGTCACTAAACATGATCTACTACCACATTTATTGAACATAACTATTTAAAATGTTTCCGTATTTTGGAACTTAAATGACTAGAGACGAACAATAGTTATTCTGTAAAATTATAAATTATTTTATGGCAATTGAGTAGAATAGGCCTGTGTTTTCACACTAAGATTAGATGTTAAATCCATAGAATTTTTGTCTGTATATAGTTACTAGCTAATACCTGACGTGCGCTGCTACGCCTAATAAATGAAATATGTGTTTTTATTTTTAGTTGAATAAGCGGAAATAATGTTCATAATGATCTGTTGAGCTGTTTAAATAAATTTAACTAATGTATCTTATATGAACAAACTACCAATTTAAGTTAATTAATTTGTATATTTGGCGGTTGCTAGAGTAATCTTTAAATTTCAGATTGCACGTAAACTCCAACTCCTAATGGTCGGATTTCACTTATTTTTAGCCAATAAGTACCTAGATTTATTTCAACAGGATGTACTGAGTTTCATTGTGAAACGTTGAAAATTACGACCGCTAGAGCGATTTTTATATATTCGTTTCAGGTGAACTCCTACACTTAATGGTTTTAGATAATAATAGATGACAATTAAATACTCTCCTTACCTTAAAACACGATTTGTCAAAATTTCAGTACAATCAACTGACAGCTTTTTTAATTTTACGAGCACAAACATAAGCAGGCTGGATTTTTATAGGCTACATACAGATGTCTTATATTCAACTATGTATTATATTCTATGAACTATTCTTTTTTCGTAATCCTGCATAATCTGTAGAACCTTTAATCGCTCAAAAATATTTCACTTAAACTTTCTTTTAACATTAAAATTGTATAAATATGAATGTAGCATTTAACCATCACAAAATGTTCATAATGAATCGTTATAATGTAATTGGCGATACAACGCAATAATACATTACATTTATTGTTTAAACTTTAACGTTTTGATATAAAAATGTAATTTCAATGCAATGGAGATATTTTAAATGGCGCCGATAGAGACATTTTAGAAGGTCCTGGTTTAAAATCCCGGCGTCCCAACTTACCTAAAGGTTTTGGGGATTACAGTGTTTACGTTAAACTGAAAATATATAAAACAATTATTCTACCAGTTATATTATATGGGTGCGAAACATGGACTCTTACTTTAAAGGGGGAAAGGAGATTACAAGTTTTTGAGAATAAAGTACTTAGCAAAAATTTTGGACCAAAGAGAGATGAAGAGACAGGTGAATAGAGAAGACTACATAACAATGAACAACATGGTCTTTATAGGAAGTCAAATATAATAAGAACAGTTAAGTCTCATAGACTGCGATGGGCAGGACATGTTGCACGTATGTGAAATGAAAGACTTGCATGGAAGCTTCTGGTAGGAAAGCCAGAAGGAAAACGCCCAGTTGGTAGACCAACAATGAGGTGGGAGAATAACATTAACTATGATTTGAGGGAAGTAGATTATACAGGGAATGATTGGAAAGCATTAGCTCAGGATAGGGATGTATGGAGAGCTTATGTCCGTGCGGCCATGAACTTACGGGTTCGATAGTGCCAGTGAGTAAGTAAATTAGATTTCTCTAAGTAGGAGACAAGTAACAACCTGTTGTACACTCACCTTAAGGATGCAAAAACACAAACATACTAAATCACTGGTACTGTCGAATCATGATGTTGATCTCAACGCGAAAGTAAGCTCTCCATACATCCCTATTATGAGCTAATGTTTTCCAATCACCCCCTGTATAATTCAATTTGTTTCAAATAACGGTTAATATTATTCTCTAAGCTCATTTTTCGCCTATCTGCTAGGCGATATTCCTCTATTTTTCTGCCTAGAGCAATTATTTTAAGTTTGGAGTTGGTACCGACCTTATGAAGGTCTTGACCCAATATCTTTATGTGCTTTTAATGAAGTGTTTTTAATTTTATATTGATAACAAGGAGAGTGTTCCTCTCTCTGTTTTTTTGGCTTAAGTGTCTTGTTTGTAGAAGTTTATTACTGAGTGAGTGTATATAAGAATTTACTGCTTTATTTTTATAGAACATATGTGCAAGATTATTATTTTCGACTAGGAATAGACATGAGTAGAAAGCATAAGTAACTCGGCCTTAACATTCTTAGAGTATTTTATGATGTGTTGAGAATTAAAGTGTAATGTGCATTGATGTCCTGTATTGTAGTGTAGTGTGGATTTGTGTATTTCGTATCTCGTTTATTAGTCTGTTATTATGTGTAAGAATTGTGTCTCTTTGTCTGCGTGCTAGGTGTTTAATGTGATCTATTATGTAAGAGATTTCTGTGATATCGTGTAGTATAGAGATCTGAGTTTGACGGTCTGCACGAAGTATAATTCTTAGGGCTTTATTTTGAGCTATTTGTGCAAGAAGTTTCCATGTCTCTCTTTTATTCCCAATTCATGACACATGTCCTGCCCAGTCGCAATCTAGGAGATATAACTATGTCCCATAAACACTACAATGGAGCTCGGTGTTATGAAATCTTCTCCATTTGCCTGTACATTCATCTCTCTTCGGTCCAAACATTTTTCTAAGAACTTTATTCTCAATTACTTCTAATATTTTCTCCCTTCTTTAAAAAAAGAATCGATGTTTCGCATTCATATATCTTGAACAATAACAGTTTTATATAATTCAGTTTAACGTTTTTTAAAAGGAGTTTTGCGAAAAGAGTCTCTGTAATGTATTGTAACGCGCATTTCTAGAATTTAGCCTATGTTTAATTTCTTTGTGGATCTCATTTCTATTTTTTAATTGTTCCTAGGTATTTGAACTCCGCCACTAATTCAAAATTTGCCTCATTTGTTATTAGCTGACCATTTCCATTTTATAATGTATTTCTATGTGTGTGAGCATGGATTATCTTTCACCGTAAAAATACAATCGTCAAGAATCGCGGACATGGCTTCCACTGGGTAAAATGTTTCGAAAGTTAATTGTCCCGCATTCGGTTCTCTGGGAGGGCACTACTTCAGGGAATGCATGCCGAAGACTCAAACACAAGGACACGTTCCTAGGAAAATGGATTGTTAGGACATTGTATAATAGCGGGGCGCTAGATGTATTAACGCGAGAATTAGATGAACATCATGTGTATAAGTTAGTGTTGAAAAAAACCCTGCTGCCATCTCATAGTTATAAAATACCTTCTGCCCATTTATACAATTTAATATCATATTGAACTCGGTATGCAATACAATAGAGTGAAGGTCAGTTGTCAGGAACAATTCAATTATCATAAGCGATTGTACAACCCCTAATGAAATCAGTCGTTCAAGAGTATTTCCTCAACATCGATGATATATGAATGTAGGCTATAAAACGAACTAGTCATACCCAAGAACTGTCCACCGCTGTGGCCTCGAGGTAGCGTGCTGCCTTGTCACGCAGCGGGCACGGGTTCGATCCCCGCTCGGGACAGTTTCTATGGGTGAGGTTTTTATCGGGGTTTTTCCTCATCTGTAAGATAAATGCCAGGAAAACTTTAAGGCCCAAACGGTCCCCGAAATCATACGGCCATCGCAATCATCATCATCATCCTTCATCGGTGTGGAAAGCAATGGGAAGCTACCACACCTATAATTCCCCAGTAAAGCTGCAAAGCATAGCACGAAAATGCTATGATTGCAGTGAAAGACCTGTCTTCGGACAGAATTACTGTGGTTGGATGGATGGATACCCAAGAACAGCACATTTTACTAATACTAATAATAATAATAACAATAATGATAATAATTATGATAATGATAATAAAGTCCATCGCTGTGGTCTCGAGGTAGCATGCTGCCTTGTTACTCAGCGGGCCCGGGTTCGATCCCCGTTCGGGACAGTTTCCTGGGTGAGTGTTTTATCGGTGTTTTTCCTCACCTATGAGATAAATGTCAGGAAACTTTAAGGCCCAAACGGTCCCCGAACATCATATGGCCATCGCAATCATCATCATTCTTGTTCATCGTAGATTAAGCTTAAAAGTAAGGACTCTCCTGGCGCACCACTAACATCATCATCATCATCACCCATCATATGATTGGGGCAACGTAACCCCGCCTTCCAGGCGCCCCACCTCAGAAATCGCTTACAATTACGCCAATGACAGATGAGAACACCAGAAATGTCCAAAAGGACAAATAAAATAATAATAATCCGTCCATCCATAGTAATTCTGCCCGAGGGCAGGTCTTTCACTGCAAATCATAGCATTTTTATGCTATGCCTGTAGCTTCACTAAGGAATTGTAGGTGTGGTAGCTTCCCGTTGCTTTCCACACCGGTGAAGGATGATGATGACGATAATATAATTGATAAGGATGATGATGTTGGCCATATGATTTCGGGGACCGTTTGGGCCTTAAAGTTTTCCTGACATTTGTCTTACAGGTGAGGAAAAACCCCGATAAAAACCTCACCCAGAAGAACTGCCCCGACCGGGGATCGAACCCGGGCCCGCTGCGTGACAAGGCAGCACGCTACCTCGAGACCACAGCGGTGGACATAAAAATAACAATAATTACAATAATATTAATATAATAATAATATAATAATCTAAATATAATGGCGTAACAGCCCAGTGTGATAATTAGTCCACCGCGGCATATAATAATAACAATAATAATAATAATAACAATAATAATAATAATAATAATTAATAATAATAATAATGATAATAATGACAATAGGCAAATTCAGTCTTCATGAAGATAGTAACGACAATGGGGTTAGATTAGTCACATTTGCCACATCAAAGAATCTCATTGTTAAGAGCACAACATTTCAGCATAAGGATATTCATAAATACACCTGGACGTCCCCAGATGGAGAAACTCGGAACCAGATAGATCATGTATTAGTGGATAAACGCTAGCACAGTAGCATCATTGATGTTAGATCAGTTAGAGGGACAGACTGCAATTCGGATCATCATCTGGTCATAGTGAAAATCAGACAACGGATATCGCTTATGAGAGGAACAAACGCTAAAGATGATTCTGTAAAATATGAATTAAAAAATTTGAAAAATGATGAAATGCGGCAAGAATACCAAATCAAAATTGCTAATAGATTTGAAGTACTGGAATCTTCAGATGACGATGTGGCAAACGAAGAAGAAACTGATATAAATAAAGAATGGGAGGCTATAAGAGATACTGTTAAATTGTCAGCATCAGAAAGCATTGGTTATTTAAAAAAGAGGCAAAACAAGAAACGGTTTGATGAGGAATGTGCCGACATTGTAAAGAAAAGAAAGCTAGCAAAAATGAAATGGTTATACGAGCCAAATGAGGTAAATTTAGAGCAATTGGGTAGTGTTAGACGGGAAACCACCAAGTTACTAAAGAGTAAAAAGAGGGAATATTTGAGAGAGAAGATTAATGATCTTGAAATGAATGCAAAGAATAGGAACATTATAGAATTATATCAGGGAATTAGTATAGAGAAGATAGGGTTTCAGGCTAGAACAAATATAATTCGGAATGAAAATGGGGATATGATTGCAGATTCTAGGAGTATATTAAATAGATTGAAAAGTTACTTTAATAAGCTATTAAATATACATACAGAACAGGACATTGAGGAGGATAAGTTACAGACAGCAGAAATGCTAGTCGCAGAGCCAAGTGCATTAGAGGACGGGATTGTCATCGTTAGAGACATTGTTCTTAGACAACATTGTATTTTATGGGAAATGAGTGTGTTAAAGATAAGGTGGTACAAATAATTAATAACCAACTACATTTCTTATTTATTTATTTATTTATTTATTTATTTATGGCAAAAATTATATATAGGCCTACCTAATCAGACGTTTACTTCTTTGCATGATGTCGGTAGATATCCTGTATTTAGAATTTCAAAACGAGATGAATTTATATGCTCCATGCTGATTTACCTGTAAATTCTGGTGTTATTTTCATATTCTCATTGACTAATGTAGGATGTTAAACTAAACTGTTTGCAAACATTGAAAATAATTGGTTTCTCTCCGCTTTTCAAACGTGTATTTCATTTTTTTCATGATTTAAAGTTTATAGAGACGCAGCAATTTATAACAATAGAAATTGTAATGTATTCTGCATTGCGTCAGCGTATTCCATCTATTAATTGCTTAGCTTATTTAATCTATTAGAATTGTAAATTTATATTTTAAGATTCTGCCATACAACGTGTATAGATATATACTAGATAATATATTTTTATAATTTTAGTTCCTCTCTTTCGAATGTTAGAGAGCGAACTACATTTTCTTACACGTTTAAAGATAAAACCATTATTAGACCAAGGAAAACGCAGTCTTACATCTGGTTTGTTTACATTGCAACTGGAACTTAGCTCGGAAGAGGAATACTGTATCAAGTTTCAAGTAATGTAGATTATTTCAAACTAACTGAACAATCTTGACTCCCTGATGGGCAATAATCCTGTTCAGCTGGTAGAGATCAAGAAATACTCATCAGATAATAAAAAAAAAATCCTTCCAGAATATCGGTTCCTGCCCGCGCATGTTTTTAACCCATAAATTGGTGAAACAACGAATCAACCTGCGACTGCAATAACTTGTATTTCAGCGGTTGGAATATCTTCGATTCCTCTCTTGAAGAAAGTGGAACCCCAGGTAACATGGCTTGAGCGCATTTGTCATAGTATTTTGATATGCTGTGTTTGTCTCCGACACAATGCACTCGTAGGAGTAGTGCTTCTGGGACGTCGGTGCTCTTTCGTAATAACCTTGTGGAGCCTGAAAGAGCAGAAGTTTTTTTTTCCTCCATAATTCTGTTGTTGTGTCGAGTTTGGGGTATTTCTTAATGGTTACTGCGGTGCGGTGAACTTTTTGGTCTATTTTAGCATTTTCTATTGTAACAGATGAAGCCGCAGAAAACCCTGGTCGTAATAGTCGGTCTTGTGACCTTGGTCAATTGGAGTTTTGTATGAGCGCCTGACGGTTGCCATAAAGAAGGGGCTGCTGGCTGCCCTTAATTTTCTTTAAGTGGATGGAAGTTCCCTTGAGGGTCAAAACGGTATTTTTTTCCAACTTATTTTTTCTTTAAGTGAAATGGACTTTCATCCTTATTTCTGTGAAAACTAAATTTAATTGTCTTGATTGGTTATTGAGTTATGATTTAGAATATGACTGCATGTAATTTGAGTTGGCCCTTCAAATGTCCTCCTTCTTATAGCTTCCAGTAAGTTTGTTACTTGTTTTCCATATTGTTGTATTTTTCAATCCTGTTTCCCTCATAATTTCTAAACAATTTAAGATACTGTAAAACAAATTGTACGTACATATAGAGAAACAAAATGCACCAGAATCTCTCCTGTAATATGACTACTTTTTTTTTTTTCAAAAAGTTAAAATAATGTAGTAGGCTATTCGGATAAATAAAATAAATTATTCTATAGTTACTTCATCAAATCCTGTACATTTTGTAGGTACGTTATTTAAGTACTGAACAGAAAACGAATCAATGAAAAAATATTCAGGATTGTAAAAATTATCTGGAATATACTAGCGAATTGTATTTTTTGAGTTGTCATTTTGGATGTGAAATAAACAGTACTGACATCTATTTTGTAATATCAGAATATTGTATCATAAAGAGGAAGTTGTCATTATTAACCCTACCAATTCACTATTTGGTACATCTTAAAGTTTTTGAAAGAAGGGAAAAAAAAACTACCTAATCTACAGTCGATACTTTTAAAATTAATGTATAAAACCCCATCGAGGTTGTTATGTAAAATTTAAAACATTAAATTTTGTACCTGAAATATCAGTCGTCCTCAACAAATTAAAATTAATTACAGTAGTGAAGGCTTTTCAGAATGTTTTGTTCCATCCTCGGCAGATGGGTAGGTATTCTAATCTACAGTGTTCGAAGGTACTTCTATCCATAAAATAAAATAAGTTAAAATATACCTACTTAGGTAAAATCCGTCGTCCTCAACTTATAAAATATGTAATCTTTATGCCTGTAGGCCTTTCAGGACATCCGTCCCATCTTCAGCAGTTCATTCTTCGCTACAGCATCCAGTATGATGTTTGATGTTGCTAGTCCTAATGTGGCTTTGTCGTGACTAAAGCTTCTTCCTGACGATATCATATAGTGGGTTGTTTAGTCTGGGAGTGCTTTCATTTATTAAAAGTTTGTTGTCTATTTCCTTAAACAACCCACTATACGATATCGTCAGGAAGAAGCTTTAGTCACCACAAAGCCACATTAGGACCAGCAACATCAAACATCATACTGGATGCTGTAGCGAAGAATGAACTGCTGAAGATGGGACAGATGTCCTGAAAGGCCTACAGGCATAAAGATTACATATTTTATAAGTTGAGGACGACGGATTTTACCTAAGAAGGTATATTTTAAATTATTTTATTTTATGACTCTCCACCTTAATGGTTTTAACAATTAATTTTACTAGTATTGACTTCTATCCAACTCGAACATATCTTCGGTCACACGGAACGTGGGCCCCCGGTTCGAAGACTTGAATTATTTGCCCCGGAAAGGTTGACAGTGTTAGATAGTTATAAAGTAATGGATGGCGGGGTAGCAGCCCAAGCCGGCTGTTTTAATTTTTACTTTAATTTTCATCTTTCGCGAATGAGGTTCGTTTTGATCCCTATTAGGTTCGTCTTCCTGGCATATAGGCCGTGGTCCAGTCGTTCTTCTACTCGACGTTTCGTCTACTGCTGCGGTAGACACCATCAGGAGATACTGCGTGCTCTCTGTGAACTCCTCAACAGTTGAAGCTAGTCTGCAGCCGACTGTTGAGGAGTTCACAGAGAGCACGCAGTATCTCCTGATGGTGTCTACCGCAGCAGTAGACGAAACGTCGAGTAGAAGAACGACTGGACCACGGCCTATATGCCCGGAAGACGAACCTAATAGGGATCAAGACGCCGGCCGTGAAAGCCTACAGTTATACATAAGGTTCGTTTTGTTTTATATGTTGATGATATATTGTGTTTCTCTACGTGATTTAGTTAATATGATTTGTGGTGAACGGTCACCCATTCATCTCGGCCAATGGGAGACCAGTATTTTTTCGAATTTTATTTTTCGAAATGTGCTGTTTTAAATTTGTTTAATATGTTTAATATTAATATTTCTTTAAAGGACTAGACTAAGTGTTGGAAGAGCATAGTCCCTTTCCTTTATGTATCCAAACCCTTTGGCTCTTAGACTCTCGGGTTCGTAGGAAGGACTGAGACTATTTCTGTGCCCATGCCACCTGAAATACGATTACGAAGTGGGGTACAACTTTTCAAGATGTGACATGACAACATGACTTTTTAAATACTCTTGTCATATTTTATTCTTACGTTTTCGTTGTAAGTCATTTACTAGATCACATAAAAAGAGATATACGAGAGGAATTATAAATGTTTTATTTGAACGATAGATTAAAATATTAGTCAGGCGTAACTTTGCGGAAATTCATTTTATATAAAATAAAGTAAAATAATTTACCTTTGCAGTAATTCCGCTAGAAGAGTCACGATCAATCTGAGATGAAAATGTGTCCGATTAAAACCACAGGTATCAGTAAGAGAGATGAATTAAGACAAGAAACACTCAAATTAATCAATTTATGTAATAGTCATTATATTTTAATTGACATTAGCACACAAAAATTCGTAAGTTAATCTAAAAGTAAGATAATTAAATTCGTGACAATTATTCTGTTTTTTCTCCTCTACCTGTTTAATATTCGTATCATTCAATTTATGTCCTGCAGTATTTAGTTAATAAATGACACGGTCTAATTCAAATGGAGTTGCAAGGCTTTACTATTTCTGTTTGATTGCTAATGTATTAGTCTTATGAAATGAAAGAAACCAGAAATAACTATATTAATGTTTGAGCTTATCCAAGTAATGGAACAGGTACACAATTAATAGTTTATGAAGTTTAATATTCAATATCAGGGCTGTTAATTAGTCCTCACTAGGCATGAAACGGCAACCACACCTCCTATTCGCATACAGGTGCACTCCCAATAAAACAACACTTTTTAACAAGTGAGTAGTAGTGTCTCACCTTGTCAGCCTATCCGACGTAGGATTCAATGAGGCGAGTCGTCTTTTCACGTCTACTGAGCACATATTAATAGGCCTGTTGTATAAAGATAAACACCTTCCCACTTAGCTGCAGCTAATTTTAAACTTTCTATATCTTTGTTTAGAATTTGCTGCATTTCCAGGACCACGCCGAGGACGTGAGGGATAGGATATTCCTGTTGTCCCTTCATATATATTTTAATATATGCATTCTATTGAGAGGATTTTCACGCACTGAAGTGTTAAGAGTGGACAAATATTAGTATAATGTTTATGTAAATGGAACATAATTGTATTGGGTGTGATATCCTTCTATCCTAATCCGACTTTTGCAGAGTAATAATATCTAAGTTAATATTGTTAGAAACCCTACAGAAAATGTTTGTGAACTTTTTTTAAAGATATATTTACAAAAATCTGAGCAATTTATTTTAATCAATTTCATAAATAAATCCTAATAGGCCTACTCATTACAGTATGTTTCAATCTTAACTTTTAGTAAACAAAATTCCACTCCCTACATTACATTACCTTTACAGTTGAATGCAACTTGACATATCGAAGGAACGACAGGTATTTGGTCCCGTTAACGTTTTTATGTAAAATCTATTATTATTAGGTTATTACATAAAAACGTTTCACCAAGAGCAAGTAACACACAAGTTTTATAATTTCCATCGATCTTTAGGTAAACATAATTCGCGCAACCAAAAGTAAGTGGGAGAGTTGCACATTCAAATCCTGTTACTTGCTACTTGGTCCTATTACAAAATGTTTATAAAAGCACAAAATCACAATTTATAATACTATAAAAACAATTCAATTTTGTCTAATATAAAAATAATCATAAAATCACATTTTTGTAATATTACAATAATAAATAAGATATTGCACAATGTCCATGTGTCATCTTCTCACCAAGATACATAGTGACTTTGTAACTGGATTTACTTTATTTTTGCACCATATTAAATTATATTGGTTACATTTTGAGCTACATACTTTACACTTGAGTTTTTTGTTCGGCTCGTGGTAGTTCTCCGTTTGACAAATACGGTGATGGAAACCATGTACTGCAATTCTCGACATGGTGTGTAGCAAATCATGTGTAGCTTGCCCGAGAACTGGACTAATTTATTTCAGTTCACATGCACCAGTTTTCTACAAAATTCCAAATCTAGGTCTACTTTATTCTATTCACAATACTTCACCGTATAATAACGTATATGTTTCTGCTATAAAGAGTTCTGTAATAACACCATTTACTTGCAGAATATTCTTCACACTCGCATACGTCTTCACTCACAAAACTTTCTTCCCTCGAGATACTTAGTTCTAAAAAATTATATTATCGCAATATAACGAAATTATAAAAACGCGTTGAAATAATCTAATTCATGACTTCATAATTAAATTAATTACAATAATATGTTTAATCACAATATAGCGAAATTATAAAAATGCGTTCAAGTCTTGTTATTGGTGCCTTCTTCTTATTTAAATTAATTACTAATTTTTATAATCGCAATAAAACGAAATTATAAAAAGCGTATAAAACTTATTGATGTCGTCTTTTTAATTAAATTAATTAAAATATTATATAATCGCAATATTACAAATTATAAAAACGCATTCAAATTTTGTAAGTGATGCCGTCTTCTTAATTCATATTCAATTACTGGATCAGGATATTTCGAAAAATGAAGTGGTTTCTTCCATTAAATGTTTAAAGAATGGTAAAGCACCTGGAATTGATGGAATACCAGGGGAATTCTTGAAAAATATGATATCATCCAATAAATTATTAGACGTTTTGAAAACTGCGTTCAACAAACTTTTTAATGGAGGAGATTATCCGGAAGCCTGGGCGACAGGTGTCATCCAACCGCTATACAAAGGGAAAGGTGGGGCACAGATACCAGAAAGTTATAGGGGAATTTGTCTCTTGTCAGTGTTCGGAAAAATATATTGTAAAGTACTTTACGAACGAATCAGACAATGGGCTAGAGAACAATAGGCTCTCAAAATATCAGGCAGGTTTTAGAGAAGGGTACTCCACGGTGGACAACCTATTTGTTCTGAGAACATTAATTGATGACAATCTGAAAATGAAGGGGGGTAAATTATTTTGTGCATTCATTGATTTTAAGATGGCATTTGATACTGTGGACCGAAGCGCACTTTGGGAAAAATTAAATCGGAAAGGATTGTCTCATAAAATGATACATGCTTTAATGTCAATTTATAAATATGTTAAATTTTGTATAAAAGTATACCAAGGGCACATTACAGAGAGCAGTGAAGCCAATCGGGGAGTGAGACAAGGTTGCATTTTATCACCAATGCTATTTAATCTATTCGTTGATGATATTGTAGACGTAATGCTAGAAGGAGAAATTGAGGCTCCGGAGATAGGAAATGTTAGAATCCCAGTCCTGTTGTATGCAGATGATTTAATTATCTGTTCCAAGACAATCAAGGGATTGCAAAGAGGTCTTGACCTACTGAAAATATACTGTAGGAATTGGGGATTGACTGTAAATGTTAGTAAGACAAAAACAATGACCTTTAAAAATGGGACGGTTTATGGTAGAACAGAGGAATGGAAATACAGAGATCAAGTTCTTCAAAACGTGAAACATTTTGAATATCTTGGTACGACGTTGAAAATGAACGGAAAGTGGAAAAAACACATTGATATAGCATTATTTAAAGGGAGGGGACAACTTAATAGTGTACTCGGTATTCTGGGTCGAGTGCCTGATATTCCAGTCAGCACATTAGAAAAAATGTATGCACCGATGGTCAGGCCAGTAATGCACTATAGTAGTGAGATTTGGGGTTTCCAAAGAACGGAAATACTAAATAAGGTATATACGCATTTTCTAAAGTATATTACAGGACTTAGTAAGGCCGTTTCTAACTGTGGAATTTTATATGAATTCGGGTCATTCCAGGACGACATTAACTGTAATTCGTGTACTCAAATACTGGTTGCGAGTAATCCAAGGTGAACAAACAATGCTTAGAGCAATTTGTTACGACCACCAAATTAAAAACATAGATGTTAAATTTTGGGCAGACGAGGTTAGGAGAGAACTCCAAAAGATTGGGATGGGCTGGATATGGGAAAAAGGGACTGAAAATCGCAAGAACGTGTGGAGAAAAATAAGGAGGAGGTACTTAGATGTAAACCAACAAGATACCTTCGCCGAATGTACAGGAAAACGCTCACTGTGTTTACAAAGAGACCTAAAACACGTCTGGGGAAAAGAATCGTATATACTCAACCTAGGATTTAAGGAGAGATCAGGGCTTGCTTGGTTTAGGTTAGGGGCATGGAAATTTCTAAAAATTAGCGACGATCACGATATGCGAATATGTCCAATGTGCGGGAACTTTGAAGATGAGATACATATATTAGGAAAATGTAATGATTTAGAATATTGTAGACGTCAGTTATTACCGGAAAGATTTCTAAATTCAAATCGGGAAAGATTGGCATGCTACCAGTTATTGGTAAATCCAGAAAATTGGATAAACCTCGGTAAATTTCTGGACAAAACGCGGAAAATAAGGACAGCACTCATTCATGAATAAATATATGTTATCAAAATGCAATACCATTAATTATTAACAATTATATATAAATTAATTAGTGTATAATGCTGTTGTGTTATTATTTAATTGTAATATTAATGTGTTTTCTTTATGTAATTGTAATGTTATTGTTTTTCTTTAGTGTATAATGCTATTGTGTTATTACCTAATTGTAATATTATTGTGTTTTCTTTATGTAATTGTAATGTTAATGTTTTTAGTGTATAATGCTATTGTGTTATTATTTACTTGTAATATTATTATTGTGTTTTCTTTATGTAATTGTAATGTTAATGTTTTTAGTGTATAATGATATTGTGTTATTATTTAATTGTAATATTTTTATTGTGTTTTCTTTATGTAATTGTAATGTTATTGCTGTTTTTGTTTATTTTTCTTTACACTAGTACCAATTATTACTTTATTGTAACGGACTGTCAACAGCACGTACGGCTTACTGCCCGTGCGATCCATATTTGTAAATAATATTGTAAATATCTTACTTTTTTGTCTAATAAAGTCTTACTACTACTACTAATTAAAACAATTAAAAAATTATGTAATCGCAATATAACGAAATTATAAAAACGCGTTCAAATCTTATTATTAATGCCATCTTCTTAATTAAAACAATTAAAAAATCATGTAATCGCAATATAACGAGATTATAAAAACGCGATCAAATCTTGTTATTGATGCCGTCTTCTTAAATTACAACAATAAAAAAATTATGTAATCGCAAAATAACGAAATTATAAAAACGTGTTCAAATATTGTTATTCATGCCGTCTTCTTATTTAAAACAATAAAAAATATGTAATCGCAATATAACGAAATTATAAAAACGCGTTCAAATCATGTTATTCATGCCGTCACCTTAATTAAAACAAAAAATTATGTAATCGCAATATTACGAAATTATAAAAACGCGATCAAATCTTGTTATTGATGGTGTCTTCTTAATTAAGACAATAAAAAAATATGTAATCGCAATATAACGAAATTATAAAAACACGTTCAAATCTTGTTATTGATGCCTCCTCTTAATTAAAACAATTACAAAAATTACGTAATCGCAATATGACTAAATTATAAAAACGCATTCAAATCTTGTTATTGATGCCGTCACCTTAATTAAAGCAATTAAAAATTATATAATCGCAATATAACGAAATTATAAAAACGCGTTCAAATCTTGTTATTGATGCCGTCTCCTTAACCCGTAAGCACACGCGCCAGGGTAAAAAATACCCAGACGTTATTCTTTTTTGTTGGCAACACTGTATTTGAATTTAAATTTATCTGCCGTTTTCAGTACCTTTCTTTCAGATATGTTTGCATTGTTGTATGTAAGATTTAGTTAGTTTTCCTGTGACTGCAGGAGTTTATGCATGAATATATCAAGATTTGGTAAGAATTACCCAGCGCGTGTGAATAAGTAACATAAATAGTGAATCGTTTTATTCGTGCACCATTTCTATTTTCCATTACAAAATGGACTTACAATATAGGCAAAGTGGACAAATAGTAAACTGGCTAGATGAAGAAGAAGATGAAGATGTTATTGAACATGAATCAGGAGATGAAGCCGATCATCTCTCCGAAAGTGAACATAATTCTGATACAGAACAGGAAACAACTATTAGTGATGAAGACTATGAGGATGATGCTCCACTGTCTCAGTTTGTTAGTTACGAAGGTAAAGATGGAACTTCTTGGAGAAAAAAATGTGCCACATCAAAATGTTAGGACCAGAGCATGCAATATAGTTACTCATCTTCCGGGCTGTAAGGGAGACGCTCGCCATGCAAAATTACCTATAGAAACCTGGTCATGTCTAATAGATGATGGTATCATTGATGATATTGTAAAATATACAAATATTTACATTAGGTCCATCCGGAATAATTTTGTTCGTGAGCGTGATGCATTGCCAACTAATATAGCTGAGATAAAGGCACTGTTTGGTTTGTTATATTTCGCTGGTGCACTGAGATCAGCTAAACTCATTGCTACAGATCTATGGTCAACTAGTGGAACAGGAATCCCTCTGTTTTCAGCAACAATGGGAATAAATAGATTCTTTTTTCTTTTGCGGTGTCTTCGATTTGACGACATCACCACAAGGGAAATAAGAAAGTTGACAGATAGGCTTGCTCCAATAAGATATGTTTTCGAAGCTATCATAAAGAACTTTCAGAAAAGTTATACAGTTTCTGAATATTGTACGATAGATGAGAAATTGGAGCCTTTCCGAGGAAACTGTTTATTAAGACAGTATATCAAAAGCAAACCAGCCAAGTATGATATCAAAATATTTGGTCTGGCTGATTCCCGCACCTTTTATGTATTGAACCTGGAAATATATTGTGGCAAGCAACCAGAAGGTGCATACCAGCAATCTAATTCCCCAGCTGATGTTGTCAAACGATTGATTATACCTATTAGTGGCACTGGAAGAAACGTCACGTTTGATAATTGGTTCATGAGTGTACCGCTTGCCAAAACACTTCTCAACAATCACAACTTAACTAGTGTTGGAACTGTAAGGGTAAATAAACGTGAGATTCCGCCTGAATTTGTGCAAAAAAAAAACGTAAGAAATTTTCTAGTATTTTTGGATACCACGATAGACTGACTCTCACTTCCTATGTACCAAAGCCGGGAAAATTCGTTCTAGTGGCATCCACTATGCATTATGATAATGCAATTGATCCAGACACCGGAGATCAAAAGAAGCCAGAACTAGTAACATTTTATAATGCTACTAAAGGAGGAATTGATACAGTCGATGAACTATGCGGTACATACAGCGTGTTCAGGAAATACCTACGCTGGCCACTAACAGTATTTTTTGGGCTTCTCAACATCACAGCAATTAACTCTCTTGTTATTTATAAAGGCAACAATTCAACTTCACAAGGACATGTCATCCGCCGATCTTTTCTAAAAGACCTTGCTCTCGCTTGGGGAAAGATCATTTGGCTCATCGGTTGACATTGAAGTATTTACCTTTGGACCTCAGATCCACTATTCGAAGATTGGCTGGTGTGGAGGAACAAACCCAATCAACACAGAAACGTATGAAGTTGTCTTCAGTTCGATGTGAAGTATGTCCGAAGAAGAAAGATCGTAAAACAACTACTTCATGCCAAAGCTGTGCCAAGATGATCTGTAAAGAACATTCTGTGCCTTTCTGCGAGGAGTGTGCCAATTATAATGCTGGAAGTGACAATAGTGTTTGAGTGGGTGGCTCCCAAATGCTATAATCTTTATTTATTTCTAATTAGTGTTAGCACTCAACAAGAAACATAATATTGCAGTATTTTTCTGAAGAACATTATTGCGTAGTTAATGCTCATGTGCATTGTTAATTTTTTTAGGGGGGGCAAATCCCGATTCAGGAAGTGAACACAGTGTGTGAGTGGCTGCTAAATATATATGACTTTTTCATAATTTTGTTGGCACTGAACTAATATATTATACTACAGTATTTTTGTGAATAAAATGTAGTACATACTTAGATCTTATTTTATGTATTGCTAAATTAAACAAAAATGATTTAGACAAGGTCAAATGAAGGATAGACATTGTCAAAATAAAGATATAATTATAGAATATTCATAAAAATTACATTTTGCTGTTAATATTACTTAATAAAGTTTCGGGTAAAAAGTACCCAGCGCGTGTGGTAACGGTGCAAAATTATGCGCGTGTTCTGACGGGTTAATTAAAACAACTTAAAAATTATGTAATCGCAATATAACGAAATTATAAAAACGCGTTCAAATCTTGTTATTGATGGCGTCTTCTTAATTAAACAATTACAAAATTGTATAAGCGCATTATAACAAAACTAGAAAATCGCGTTCAAATCTTGTTATTGATGCCGTCTCCTTAATTAAAACGATTAAAAATTATGTAATCGCAATATAACGAAATTATGAAAACGCGTTCACGTCTAGTTTTTTGTGCCTTCTTCGTAATTAAAATAATTTTGAAATTATGTAATCGCAATATAACGAAACTCCTCTTGATACAAATCAGGAATTACTTAGAATGTTAGAGCATGTTTCATAAAAACTGTAGGCTTTCTTTATAAAGTAAATAATTACATTTCCACAGTCGGGTGTGAAGAAGTGTTAAAAATTACCTGGTAATAATAAAGCTATTTTGTATATTATTAATTATTATTATTAATTATTATTATTATTTACTCACACTCACTCACTCACTGGCACTATCGAACCCGTAGGTTCATGGCCGCGCGGACATAAACTCTCCACACATCCCTATCCTGCGCTAGTGCTTTCCAAGCATTCCCTGTATAATCTACATCCCTCAAATCTTAGTTAATATTATTGTCCCACCTCATTCTTGGTCTACCAACTGGGCGTTTTCCCTCTGGCTTTCCTACAAGTAGCTTCCATGCAAGTCTTTCATTCCCCATTGCCCATCGCAGTCTACGAGACTTAACTGTTCTTATTATATCTGGCTTCCTATAAAGACCATGTAGTTCATTGTTATGTAGTCTTCTCCATTCACCCGTCCGTTCATCTCTCTTTGGTCTAAAAAATTTCGTAAGTACTTTATTCTCAAATACTTGTAATCTCATTTCCTCCCTTAAAGTAAGAGTACATGTTTCGCACCCATATAATATAACTGGTAGAATAATAGTTCTATATATTTTTAGTTTAACGTTTTTTGAAAGGAGTTGGGACATCAAGAGTCTCTGCAATACATAATAGCACGCATTTCCAGAATTTCTTTGTGCATGTCATTCCTATTTGTGATTATTGTTCCTAGGTATTTGAATTCAGCCACTTCCTCAAAATTTCCCTCATTTGTCATTAGCTGACCATTTCCATAATATAATGTATTTCTACGTGCGACCATATATTTAGTTTTATTGATATTTACTTCCAGTCCTAATTTCTTAGTGTTACTCAATAGTGTGTGTGTGTGTGTTGTCCTTTAGTATCTCCTCACTATCGGCCAATAGTACTACATCATCAGCATAAACTAACAGCTTATTAGTACCATTGGGTTGTTTGTTATTATTATTATTATTATTATTATTATTATTATTATTATTATTATTATTATTATTATTATTATCATTATTTATTAACATCAATACAATTACATATTCGGTAACACATAGGAATATATTATATAATGGTTATAAACAGTTAATGACAAATGAGAGGAATTTTGAGAAAGTGGTTGAATTAAAATACTTGGAACAATAATTACGAATAGTAATGAGATGCACAAACAAATTAAACATTAGCTTAAATCTGGAAATGTATGGCATTATATATTTCATGTACTCTGGTCGTCCCAACTCCTCTAAAAAAATGTAAACTGAAAATATATAAAACTGTTATTCTCCTAGTTATATTACATGGATGTCGTACGTGTGCTCATATTTTAAGGGAGGACAAAATATTAATAGTATCGGTATTCGAGAATAAAATTTTAAGGAATATTTTTGAATCAAAGACACATGAACAGACATGTGAAAGAAAACTTTATAACAATGATGATCTTTATAGAAAAGCAAATACAGTAAGAAGAGTTAAGTCTCATGGATTGCGATGAGCAGGACATGTGGCACGAGTGCGGAATGAAAAGGGGCATGGAAGCTTCTTGTAGGGTAACCAGAGGGAAAACGTCCAGTTGGTAAACCAAGAATGAGGACAGGGGATGATTGGAAAACATTAGCTTGTCTGAAATCCCATGTTTGTCCCAACGTCCAATATTCATTAACTGCTATACTGTATCCAAGCTACGTTCAAGTTGTACTGTAAACAAACTTGCTTAAGATATTACTCCGCCGACCACATGTATTGGCGGAACCGTCCGTGGTGTTACTTTTACCTGCCAACTGATTTTATTGTTTACGGAAGTGTCAATGATAGAAATATTTTTCTTAGGTTATATCGTATAACTAGGGGAAATAAGCTTGAACACAAGACGAAATGGTAGCAATGGATTAAGTAACTTCCATTTCTTTTTTATTTAAAACTGAAATTATACACGGCCTACCTAATCAGACGTTTGCACTTTTTCCATTATGGCGGTTGATATCCTATCTTTCTAGTTTCTACAAGGCAGATATATGCTCAAAGCTTTCTTACCTGTAAATTCTGCACCCACAGGAGAGAAGTTCAACCATACTAATTTAGTTGCACTTGTTTTCGGATAGATGTCAGAGTGGCCCGTGGTCAGTGTTACGCTTCATAGTGACCTCTTGGAAACCAAGGTAGTAATAGGATGGGAAAATTCGGTAAATTTTGCTTAGATGCCTTCTTATTCAGGCTTTAGGATCTTTTATGAGCCTGATAATCTTCAGACTGGGATCCCACGGCTTAAAGTCCCTCCCGGAGGACTTGCTCCTTTGATTTTTTTTAAACCTACAAATATCCATCGGCCCTGTCCGGGTTTGAACCCACGGTCCTCAGGATAATAACCAATAGACCACCCGGTCAATGCTTATTTAATCTATTAACATTATTGTAGGTCCTCCCATACAACGTATATAGACATGTTCTAAACAGGCCTAATATATATTATATTATTTTTATCAATTTTGAGTGTTAGAAAGCGAAACACATTTTCTTACATGTTTAAATATAAACAGTTATACGACCAATGAAAATGCAATCCATACATTTTTCTTACAAGTCTAAAATTTAAATAGTTATGACACAATCCATACATCAGGTTTGATCACATTCCTCGGATGCCTACAACTGAAACTTTGCTCGGATTGATTCAGTCCTACTTTATATTCTTTTGGTCTTACAGGAGTGTACATTTTATGTCTGTAGAACAAGGAGCTGGTCCATTGCTAAAATATCCCACGTGGAGGACCAGGTAATTTGTCATCGATTGTCTTCTTCTAGCCTTTAGAGAATCAATACTGAGCTATAAGGCAGCAACTGTTAGTTTTGGTTCTCTTGGGGTAAAAACAGCAGTAATAATAAAATATAAATATGAATTTGAATATCAATAATAATTTATTTTCTGGTTTACAATAAACATACAAATGATTGTAGATTTAACTAAAATTACACAGTATTTTTTTATTCAGTATTCCCTATTTTTTCAAAGATGTGTTTGTTTTTAAAATTAATATTTTAATATTTTAACTAATCTTTGATTTATTCGAGAAAACGAACAGAAATTCACATTATCTGAGCTCTGTAAATATTAGTAACAAAAAAAGTATTATTCATATGCACTTTCAGTTATAACTCTACGAATGCTCGTCAATATTTGCTGGATATTGTGTTTCTAACAATGTTTTGAAAATATATTTTAGAGTAGGTTACAGTGATTTGTTTCATTTTTTAGTTGATATACAGAAAACGTTACATTATATCAAAACAGAAAGATTTTAACTATGTTCTTATGCATATTTGTAATAAGTGATTATATTAAAGTAAGAATTGACTTAAGAGTAAATATTGGTAAATTAAGATGAAATAAGAATTAAGATGTAAACACTACCTATACGTGTATTATTAACGGTTATCCAGTTGCTGTTACCACTCTCGCCAACACACCTTCATACCGAAGGCGAAAAATCTGCTTCCTCCACGACTTCACTGATGTCGCGCCCCTACTGTCCCTGTTCCTGAGCAATTCAAATGAAAACATCAAACCAATGAATATATATATATATATAGTAGTCTACTAGCATATTATTTGTATAGTCCAGATAACGAGAGAATTTCACGACTAGGTTTCTTTAATATAATATTTTGTCGTTTTTAAATAATCATATTTAACATGAAGTGTCCTCTACAAACTGATATTTTTCTTTAATTTTTTCTGGTTTAATCTTTCATAATATTTGGGGAAAATAATATATATAAGTTGTAAACACTGTTTATAAAAATGTCAGACACAACCATTTCAGTAGCAAATATCTAAATGTACAAATTCCTACCGAGTTTTTTTATTATCATCTTAATCTGCAACTTTTAACTCATATAATACATCCAAATTCACAGCTAACAAATCATACATTATATGGAACGGGTTTGCTCTAAAGATTTATTGAATTTGTCAGATATCCATATGTTTAATGCTCACCTGCCGCCGACGTGGATACTGTCGCATATTGTCCCGCTATATGCAGCCGCCCAGTGCACAGTGACCCAAAATATCAAAGAACCGGCAAAAATAAAAAATTTAACTTTTTGTTAGATGGGAAGAATGAACAATTATCTAGAAAAGAATATTATTAAAAAAATTGCAAACAATTAACCTTTATACTAATTATTAGACCTAATTTTATGGCCGTTAAATTAAACATTATAAAATTTTTATTAAACATTTTGGTCCAATTACTAACAATTTGCTAATAATTATTATAATGCCACTCACTTCGTATATTTGTGTTAAACAGACTTATGCATTAATACTTCAGCCTGACTTTCTGACTTCTACCGGACTATCTGACTTCTGCCGGACTATCTGACTTCTGCCGGACTATCTGACTTCTGCCGGACATTCTGACTTCTTCCGGACATTCTGACTTCTGCCGGACATTCTGACTTCTGCCGCACTATCTGACTTCTGCCGGACATTCTGACTTCTGCCGGACTTCCTGAATAATGCCGGACTTCCTGACTTCTGCCGGACATTCTGACTTCTGTCGGACATTCTGACTTCTGTCGGACATTCTGACTTCTGCCGGACATCCTGACTTCTGCCGGACTTTCTGACTTCTGCCGGACTTCCTGACATCTCACGGACTTCCTGACATCTCACGGACTTCCTGACTTCAGCCGGACTTCCTGAATTCTGCCGGACTTCCTGACTTCTGCCGGACTTCCTGAATTCTGCCGGACTTCCTGACTTCTGCCGGACTTCCTGAATTCTGCCGGACTTCCTGAATTCTGCCGGACTTCCTGAATTCTGCCGGACTTCCTGACTTCTGCCGGACTTCCTGACTTCTGCCGCACTTCCTGACTTCTGCCGGAATTCCTGACTTCTGCCGGACTTCCTGACTTCTGCCGGACTTCCTGACTTCTGCCGGACTTCCTGACTTCACTTCTGCCGGACTTCCTGACTTCTGCCGGACTTGCTGACTTCTGCCGGACTTGCTGACTTCTGCCGGACTTGCTGACTTCTGCCGGACTTGCTGACTTCTGCCGGACTTCCTGACTTCTGCCGGACTTCCTGACTTCTGCCGGACTTCCTGATTTCTGCCGGACTTCCTGTCTTCTTCCGGACTTCCTGACTTCTGCCGCACTTCCTGACTTCTGCCGCACTTACTGACTTCTGCCGGACTTCCTGACTTCTGCCGGACTTCCTGACTTCTGCCGGACTTCCTGACTTCTGCCGGACTTCCTGACTTCTGCCGGACTTCTGACTTCTGCCGGACTTCCTGACTTCTGCCGGACTTCCTGACTTCTGCCGGACTTCCTGACTTCTGCCGGACTTCCTGACTTCTGCCGGACATTCTGACTTCTGCCGGACATTCTGACTTCTGCCGGACTTTCTGACTTCTGCCGGACTTTCTGAACTTTAGCCAAACTTTCTGACTTTAGCCGGACATTCTGACTTCTGCCGGACTTCCTGACTTCTGCCGGACTTGCTGACTTCTGCCGGACTTCCTGACTTCTGCCGGACTTCCTGACTTCTGCCGGACTTGCTGACTTCTGCCGGACTTGCTGACTTCTGCCGGACTTGCTGACTTTTGCCGGACTTCCTGACTTCTGCCGGACTTCCTGACATCTCACGGACTTCCTGACTTCTGCCGGACTTCCTGAATTCTGCCGGACTTCCTGACTTCTGCCGGACTTCCTGAATTCTGCCGGACTTCCTGACTTCTGCCGGACTTCCTGAATTCTGCCGGACTTCCTGAATTCTGCCGGACTTCCTGAATTCTGCCGGACTTCCTGACTTCTGCCGGACTTCCTGATTTCTGCCGGACTTCCTGACTTCTGCCGGACTTGCTGACTTCTGCCGGACTTCCTGACTACTGCCGGACTTCCTGACTTCTGCCGGACTTCCTGACTTCTGCCGGACTTCCTGACTTCTGCCGGACTTCCTGACTTCTGCCGTACTTCCTGACTTCTGCCGGACTTCCTGACTTCTGCCGCACTTCCTGACTTCTGCCGGAATTCCTGACTTCTGCCGGACTTCCTGACTTCTGCCGGACTTCCTGACTTCTGCCGGACTTCCTGACTTCTGCCGGACTTCCTGACTTCTGCCGGACTTGCTGACTTCTGCCGGACTTGCTGACTTCTGCCGGACTTGCTGACTTCTGCCGGACTTGCTGACTTCTGCCGGACTTCCTGACTTCTGCCGGACTTCCTGACTTCTGCCGGACTTCCTGATTTCTGCCGGACTTCCTGTCTTCTTCCGGACTTCCTGACTTCTGCCGCACTTCCTGACTTCTGCCGCACTTCCTGACTTCTGCCGGACTTCCTGACTTCTGCCGGACTTCCTGACTTCTGCCGGACTTCCTGACTTCTGCCGGACTTCCTGACTTCTGCCGGACTTCCTGACTTCTGCCGGACTTCTGACTTCTGCCGGACTTCCTGACTTCTGCCGGACTTCCTGACTTCTGCCGGACTTCCTGACTTCTGCCGGACTTCCTGACTTCTGCCGGACTTCCTGACTTCTGCCGGACATTCTGACTTCTGCCGGACTTTCTGACTTCTGCCGGACTTTCTGACTTTAGCCAAACTTTCTGACTTTAGCCGGACATTCTGACTTCTGCCGGACTTCCTGACTTCTGCCGGACTTGCTGACTTCTGCCGGACTTGCTGACTTCTGCCGGACTTGCTGACTTCTGCCGGACTTGCTGACTTTTGCCGGACTTCCTGACTTTGCCGGACTGCCGGACTTCCTGACTTCTACCGGACTTCCTGACTTCTGCCGGACTTCCTGACTTCTGCCGGACTTCCTGACTTCTGCCGGACTTCCTGACTTCTGCCGGACTTCCTGACTTCTGCCGGACTTCCTGACTTCTGCCGGACTTCCTGACTTCTGCCGGACTTCCTGACTTCTGCCGGACATCCTGACTTCTGCCGGACTTCCTGACTTCTGCCGGACTTCCTGACTTCTGCCGGACTTCCTGACTTCTGCCGGACTTCCTGACTTCTGCGGGACATTCTGACTTCTGCCGGACTTTCTGACTTCTGCCGGACTTTCTGACTTCTGCCGGACTTTCTGACTTCTGCCGGACTTTCTGACTTTAGCCGGACATTCTGACTTCTGCCGGACTTGCTGACTTCTGCCGGACTTGCTGACTTCTGCCGGACTCGCTGACTTCTGCCGGACTCGCTGACTTCTGCCGGACTTGCTGACCTTTGCCGGACTTCCTGACTTCTGCCGGACTTCCTGACTTCTGCCGGACTTCCTGACTTCTGCCGGACTTCCTGACTTCTGCCGGACTTCCTGACTTCTGCCGGACTTCCTGACTTCTGCCGGACTTCCTGACTTCTGCCGGACTTCCTGACTTCTGCCGGACTTCCTGACTTCTGCCGGACTTCCTGACTTCTGCCGGATTTGCTGACTTCTGCCGGACTTGCTGACTTCTGCCGGACTTGCTGACTTCTGCCGGACTTGCTGACTTCTGCCGGACTTTCTGACTTCTGCCTGACTTGCTGACTTCTGCCTGACTTGCTGACTTCTGCCGGACTTGCTGACTTCTGCCGGACTTCCTGAATTCTGCCGGACTTCCTGAATTCTGCCGGACTTCCTGAATTCTGCCGGACTTCCTGAATTCTGCCGGACTTCCTGACTTCTGCCGGACTTCCTGACTGCTGCCGGAATTTCTGACTTTTGCCGGACTTTATGTCTTCTGCCGGACTTTGTCTTGTGCCGGACTTTATGTCTTGTGCCGGACTTTATGTCTTCTGCCGGGCTTTATGTCTTCTGCCGGACTTTATGTCTTCTGCCGGACTTTATGTCTTCTGCCGGACTTTATGTCTTCTGCCGGACTTTATGTCTTCTGCCGGACTTTATGTCTTCTGCCGGACTTTATGTCTTCTGCCGGACTTTATGTCTTCTGCCTGACTTTATGTCTTCTGCCTGACTTTATGTCTTCTGCCGGACTTTATGTCTTCTGCCGGACTTTATGTCTTCTGCCGGACTTTATGTCTTCTGCCGGACTTTATGTCTTCTGCCGGGCTTTATGTCTTCTGCCGGGCTTTATGTCTTCTGCCGGGCTTTATGTCTTCTGCCGGACTTTATGTCTTCTGCCGGACTTTATGTCTTCTGCCGGACTTTATGTCTTCTGCCGGACTTTATGTCTTCTGCCGGACTTTATGTCTTCTGCCGGACTTTATGTCTTCTGCCGGACTTTATGTCTTCTGCCGGACTTTATGTCTTCTGCCTGACTTTATGTCTTCTGCCGGACTTTATGTCTTCTGCCGGACTTTATGTCTTCTGCCGGACTTTATGTCTTCTGCCGGACTTTATGTCTTCTGCCGGACTTTATGTCTTCTGCCGGACTTTATGTCTTCTGCCGGACTTTATGTCTTCTGCCGGACTTTATGTCTTCTGCCGGACTTTATGTCTTCTGCCGGACTTTATGTCTTCTGCCGGACTTTATGTCTTCTGCCGGACTTTATGTCTTCTGCCGGACTTTATGTCTTCTGCCGGACTTTATGTCTTCTGCCGGACTTTATGTCTTCTGCCGGACTTTATGTCTTCTGCCGGACTTTATGTCTTCTGCCGGACTTTATGTCTTCTGCCGGACTTTATGTCTTCTGCCGGACTTTATGTCTTCTGCCGGACTTTATGTCTTCTGCCGGACTTTATGTCTTCTGCCGGACTTTATGTCTTCTGCCGGACTTTATGTCTTCTGCCGGACTTTGTCTTCTGCCGGACTTTTTTTGCTTCTTCCGGACTTTTTGACTTTCTGACTCCTAGACACTCTGACTTTCTGACTTTCGAGGTTCGTCATGACTATGGAGTCAAGTAATAATTAGAAAAAAATGAGTGGACTTTATGGGGTTGAAGGACAAAAGCGAATGTGCAAGGAAAATAAATCTTTAAGCACAAGAAGATGTGTGAACATTAAAAACCTGTAAATATATAGATTTTAATAATAATCTTGAAGTCTACGTGAATGCAAAATTTTAATAATAATTATTATTTTCTAAATTAATACGCCTATCAATGATTATAGATTAATATATTAACGAAGTGGCTCCCCACAATGCCCTTCTTGATTCATAATTTTTGGAAATGGGTTTGTGGCTTTGTCCTTGAACCCCAAAATCGAAACCCTACTTCTCAACCGCCGCAAGACCATGAAACAATGGACTCCATCAAGGAAGTCAACACTGTTTCATGAGTTTAGAGTTTACATCTATTTGTAATGCGTTTAAATATCTTTATATTCATAGATTTGGTGAAATACTTCAACTTGATAACCTAGCATTTCATGTTAGAACGTTAAATTCAGTTATTAAGTAAAAATTTGCACGTTAACATCCAATTAAAATTCCTCGCATCAATTATGATGAACCAGATATTCATAAACAATTATAATTTTTAATCTTACCCATATGGATGAATTTGTTAGCTAGATAGTGATTTGTACATTTATTTTTCGCATTGTGGATCACTGTGCAATGAATATCTTCGTTTTTCACGCCATCCCTAGAACAAGAATAAATTCTTATTAGTTTTTTTGCCATATCAGGTGTTCAACAATATCCTACATAACAACTTTATCTTTTCAATTTTTTACTAAAAAATGTTTAAAATAAGATGACTTACGTAATATCCAAATATCCAGCAAATAAAAAAAAATGTGCACTAGCAAAAAAAAAAGAAAAAGAGTGGCTTCAAAACCCGACCCTGTTATGACCCACTATGCAAGCTTGAAGAGCTTGATCTATGTTTAAAGAGATAACGCATTGTTAAATGTTTTATATACCATGTATTTGGTTTGAATGGTCATAAATTGTTACAGATCAATAAATGAGGCTTATTTCTAGATATTTACGAGTGTTCGACGTATACAATATTACTCAAATTACGACATTTGGAATGAAGTTCAATTCTCGTGCATAGTGTAAAACTAAACAAGACAACCAGGATTTAGATGACTGGTATGCGACATGCTAGAAGCGTTGATCGTGAAACCAATTACCATAAAATTAAATATATATGAGAGTTAGGCTTCAGATCCCTCGACAATGATTTTTTTGTTGTTTATTTTTATTTCCGCAAAATTAATCAACATTTAATTCCAGCCACATAATCTACATCTACTTTACATTATATTAGGTAATAATCCTGCATTCGTAAACTCTATAACAGTATTTAGCTACCGGTATAAATCCAGTTGTGTACGCAATACCACGTTTTAATAATAAAGCTATAAATGTATGTAATTAATGTTAATATAGCTTCATATATTTATGTATTTACTTGTTATGTGTTAGTGGGAAAACGTTTCACCCTTCAACTTAAAAATAAAGTTCATATAGGTCAGGTCCAGCCTAATAATAGCCCATATATGATGGACAATAAAAAAATAATAAAATAATAATACATAGTAATACTTCCAAATAGTTAGTTCGTTTTTTCTTTAGGAATGGGCACACAGAATAAAATAGAAAGCATTGTAACAATTAAAAAATTTAACCTCATCGGAAACCGAACCTGTGACCTCTTACATACAAAGCAAGCCATAAAGAACTGAGCTAAGCGTTCTTTGGCTTGCTATATATAAAATAATGCTCTTCATTGCTGGAAGGGGAACGTGTTGTAACTCTACTGTGAAATTAGTTTACTCATGTGAATCGCTCGTTAAAACTTTATATGTTCGAGGTCAAGAGTCCGCTCAGTCTTCTTCTTTTTTTTCTAAGTGTACATAGAGCTGATAATGTGCTTGTTTTATTAACATTGACTTTTTATGTTGTGTAATATTTACAGAATTTTGTGATGAGAGGAAATAATGAATATAGATTTTCCATTAATCTTATTTTAGCGCTTTTTCAAATTCTTAAAGTCTTACAGATCTTATCTTTAACTTCAAATCGATTTTTTTAAATAACTGGGTTCTTTTAGTTCAGAGAGTAAATCCTTATATGCTGTGTAATATATCCCACTTTCATTATATTGATTGAACATTAAAATGAAGAAATAAAATTATTTATTTATTTTACTCGTAACAAGGTATTAATGTATATATATTAGATCGTACTAGGTTTATTCTTTTTACTTGTTCACAGAGATTATAACTGCTAGAAGCACAATCACTAATTTGAATCTATTTGAAACTTATCAGTAGATTAGAGTGTTCATTGAATTTTGTAGGCCTCGAAAAGAAACAAAATACATCGCTCAGGACATGACTAAATTTAAGGCGCACTATGGCTGTTACAGGCTAATATTGACAGAAGATATTACGGAACTGCTACAACGGTACAGACAACCCTTACCAGATTTTTTCTTTAAGTTGATGGTTTTTTATACATATATATATATATATATATATATATATATATATATATATATAGGTTATTTTATGCTTCAATTTCATCCTATTAAATTAAACTTCATTGGATTCCTTCCCGTTGTGGAATACAAGATAATGAACTAACATACACATTAGCCAAGGAAAGCCCCAATTAATTATACAACTACTTCAACTTGTTGAAGCTGGAGTAAACCAAAAAAATGTGCCAACGCTATAGAAACATCAGCTTGGAAAACAATTGATCACGCTTCTTGCAACACGCCACATTGAGTTGTACCAAAAATGTCAAGGAAGAAACCAGTTGCAGCATTTCAAATCATAAATGCTCATGGCCTCCTAGGAGAATATACACACCAACTTAAGATCTTCCCATCATATGGTAGTTTTTTGTGTTGTTATAGCGAAAGTGACTTGAATTAGGACCTTATGAAACTAAGTACTGATTTGAAAACCTCCAATTTAATCGGATGGCGAACTTTAATTGGAAGTTTACCTTAAAGTGGTTTAGCTTCTAATGTCAGGGCGTTAAATTAAAAAGTTATAACGATCTATTTTACCAATATTCTTGATTAATGTTAAAGATAAAATCTGTAATATTAAGAATGGCATATTTACTATCTTCTAAATATTGTTTTCCTATAATGCATACATTATTCTTAACTGGAGTAAAATTGTAACTACATTTATCAGTCATTATTTTAGAGATTTTGCTATAAGCATTTTAAGGTTTAGAATTTTGAAGTGCTGCAAATTGAGGATGTTTCAGCAGATGAGAATGAAGCATTTCACCATGTTTTCTTCTTGCACTTCGATTGGGATGCTCTCTAAATGAGCGAAGAATGCAGATAAGAATCATTTGTTGGGAGTCCTGCTAGTATTTACCACAATGTCGTGCACATGTAATTATCTTCTATAATGATCCAATAAACACTAGAACATAATAGTACACAGTTATGAATCAGTTTAAAAATTGCAATCATTAACAAGCAGTCTGCGCTATAATTATAGAATTTACGTAACAAACGAATTGAAAGTAAATTAATACGTTTCATAATCATTTGGTAATTATGCAGTAGGTACCTCTTTTCAAATAGTTCAATTCAGGGAATTACAACACAAAATTATTTGCGTTATTCTAGTGACGATTCTTATGAACGATGAAGTTATATTAGATAGCAATTTCTTGAGAAGAAGTCATCTTGAAAACCATCAGACTAAAATTCAACCTAACTAATAGCGTATGCTACATAAAAAAAGACAAATATCAAGATAGTGTGGGTCATTTTTATCCCTCGCCGTAGCCGAGTGGTTAAGGTAGGATGCCTTGGTGGAAAGCTATGGGATTTGCGCTGGTCCCATTCTTCGTGGGGAAAGACATTTTCTCATAGAATTTCGGCCAGTATGGGACCGGTGGCAACCCAGAATCATGAGGCATTTAGGTTTATACAATAAGTAGCGGCTCAAGGTTGAGAAAACCAGATATAACGGCTGTGGGATCCGACATGCTGACCACATCTCGCCCCTACACTGGCTGGATGATCGTCTATCTCTGTGATGAACATATGTGGATATTAAGCCTGCGGCCGGCTGGTAGGCCAAGGACCTTGTAGGTCTGTCGCGATATGGATTTGGAGTTAGAATGAGTCATTTTAGTTAGCATTTAAACTAAATACCGATTTCTTTAAATGTGAAACAAAACTAAGCATATTATGTGTAAATATTAAGAGGACCGGAGTTCGTAGAACCAAGGTAGTCGTCTTGATATTCTTAACTAAGATTAGCTTAGGGTTTTATGCGAGATGATGTAACTAACCCACTGGCAGGGAAAATCGGTAGGAACCTACAGATATATAATTACTAATGAATATAATTATATTAAACTATGGATATCCCAAATAATTACTTATCCTGGAGTTCATAAATAAAATATACGGAAGAAAATAATTGACCTGGAAATTTTCATATAATTAATAATATAATAAAATTAAGAATGGATTGGGATGAAACACTATACCTTGGCTCGGGGCTACGGAACATGAAGAAAATTGTTCTTGTACAATTTTTCCCAGTATAGGACCGATGCCCAATTAGCACCTTGAGGAATTTTGGCACCTGTAAAATACAGCGTCTCCAGGATATTATAGGGTCGGCACATGTTACCCATATAGGGCCTACTATCTAGATTATGGACGTCCTCTGAAAAAATATAATAGGCGTAAGTGGTTAGACAGTTGCAGGCCTCTCGAGGAAGAAAGTTTTCTTTTTTTGTTAAAAACGGAGGAATTTAATAAAATAGTATAACACAATATTATGCGAAATTATATAAAATATAAAGTTTCTAATTTTAGTGTAAAATTTGTTATAATTTCAATTAACATCCCTTATATACATTACGATATATCATAATACCTAGAATTTAAACGATGATAGATGACATATTTGAAATTTTGTTTAATATTTACCTGATAGAGGAAGCGTTGTCTGTAAATCTCGGCTAAACAGGATAAACAGTTTTAAATCCAATCTGTAAAATATTAATATTTTATTAATCAATCTTCTTTTAATAAATGTGCTAATTGTGCTTAGGGGGAAAATCCCATAATACATTTAAATGGTTATTATATATAGTGTTGATGCGGTGGACTAGTGGTTATGCTCCTTGCCTATGGTTCCGAGGGTGGCGGGTTCAAACCAGGCCGGGGACGATGGATTTTTTAGAACGAAAAAAATCCAAGGAGCGAATCATCCGGGAAGGACTTTAAGCTATGGGTTCTGAGTCCGAATATTTTCAGACTCTTATAAGATCCTTAAGCCTGAATAAAGAAGAATCTAAGCAAAATTTACCGACCTCAACAACGTAATAATACCTTAGTTTTCTGTTAGATGTCTCATTTGGTTGGTGTGTTGACCGCATACCGTCCATGACACCTATGAGCAAATAAGGTAACTAAAAATTAACTTGGACTATACCTCCTTACAAAGGGAGAGGCTATAGCACAACAATGTGCTACGCCATTATAGATAGATAATTATACATAGTTTTCTTCGTTTAAATATTCATAATGATAAATTTTAACTTTAAAAAAGTGGAATTGTCGTAATATAAGATAATAATTTGACAATAGACACGTAGTAAGCATACAATTAGAGCACAATATTTTTCTTCTCTCCCTTTCCCCCTCCCCTCCCATCATAGGTGCTTAATCGATACTGGTGGAATAGTGGTTAGCATACTTGCTATTGGATTTTAAAATGCATGGGTTCAAACACGGCCAGTTAGTGTGAATTTTCAGGGCATACAAATCCTTAGACGAGGTTCCTATAGAAGCGTACTAAATAATTTGGTTCCCTGTCTATATTTACGGGACGTAAGAGAATCTCAAGCTTGAAAAACGAGAATTTTGTGCATGTTTGATTCTCTATCGCTCTGATTTGAATTGCGATGCATATGATCTTGGCTTTTAAGAAATCAGTTTATCGTAAAATAGAAATAATATCATAACACTGATTTTATGATTTGGCCTTCTCAACTATGTTTCTCCCGACTATACATAATATTTGTCTTTCTTTTATAGGAAATGTTACGGAGACTGACCTAACAACCAACCCCCAACTTGGAGGATCAGTAAGTACTTGTTTAAGATTTTGTCCTGCAGAAATGACACCTTCTCTATGGCTAACATATTTCTTCTACCAGTTGATCTCTTTTCCACCATTTCTGGTATTGAAAGGCAAACTTAACCTCCGCCGTGATTAATTATTGCTTCATTGTGTGGTTGTCATCCAATGTTTGTTTATCCAGCAAGCGGGAGGGGAGGGCTTGTTACTTCTGGTCTTTATTACTTTATTGTAACGGATTGTAACGGACTGTCAACGGCCCGTGCTACCCATAGTTGTAAATAATATTGTAAATATTTTATTTTTTGTCTAATAAAGTCCTACTACTACTACTTCTGGTCTTGCTGAAGAACTGAAATCCCACACCTCTATCAAGGTCATTCATTCTCAAGGGTGCCAACTATTTTGGTAATTATGCAAAAACGTTGCATGGACGACATAAGAATCCGTACATTTGAATTACCTATTGAAATGTGTTTAACATTCATTGTAACGAACCATTGTCACCATTTTTGTAGTTTGTCATTTTGTACATGGCGCGATGAGGTTTAGTATATTTTAGTTTTACTTAATATTTACACTCATTCTTGCGGTTTGCTCAGGAGTTTGGGTGTTTAAGCGGGCGAATAACCCATTCATATAAAAACTCCAAGCGCGATAGGCCTAGAAGGCCCTTGGCTGACCAGCCGGCTGCTGGCCTCACATCCACTGTTAATCATTGAGGTAGACGATCATCTAACCAGTGTAGGGGTGACAGGTGGTCAGCATATCGGATCCCCCAGCCGTTATAGAACCCATTTATCTAGATTTTAAAAATACAAAAACTATCCAAATTTTGAATCATGTACTTCATAATAGGCCTTTGTCAGATATTAGTTAACACAAATCGACTCACTTCCGATGTACGAACAATAGTATTTAGTTTATATACCACATATCAACACGTCTGTCTTGAATTTGAAAATATAACAAAGATACATTTACGTAAATGACTGATTATCTCCAAGAAAATCACCTCCTTGATCCTTATCAATCCGGCTTTAGATCTGGTCATAGCACAACCACAGCTTTGCTAAAAATTACCGAAGATATTCGTGAAGCCGTGGACAGACGTCAATTGACTCCTTTAACCTTACTTGACTTCAGCAAAGCTTTTGACACAGTAGACCACGACTTACTTATGATAAAGCTCAAGCACCTACATTTGTCTGACAGCGCTGTATCCTGGTTCGACTCATACCTGCACGGTCGTCAACAATACGTTTCATTAAACTCTAGATCTTCGTCTTGGCGTCGTAACGTGCCGGCTGGAGTCCCCCAGGGCAGTGTTCTCGGACCTCTTCTTTTCTCAATCTACATAAATGATTTGCCAACTGTACTAAAGCACTGCCGTTATCACCTCTATGCTGATGATCTCCAAATTTACCTACATTCACCTCCTCATTCTCTCTATAACAGCTTGATGAAAATGAATGACGATCTCGTATCCATCTTTAACTGGTCTTCAAGTATCGGTCTAAATCTAAATCCTAACAAGTCACAAGTAATTCTAATGGGACAACGACTGCTTACAACCTTTGACATATCTACACTTCCAAACATTACTATAAATAATATAATTATCCCTTATTCTTCTTCAGTAATAGATCTTGGACTACATCTAGACGCAAATTTTAACCTGGCAAACACAAGTGAAACACATATGTAAAAAGACTTTCTCCATCTTACATTATCTTAGACGTTTAAAGAATTTTCTCCCAGTTTCGTTAAAACAAATCCTAGTGCAGAATCTTGTGTTACCACACTTCGATTATTGTGACATTATATATAATGATCTAAACTATGCCTTGTCGCAGAGACTGCAGCGTGTTCATAATGCTTGCATTCGATTCATTTTCAATATCCGCCGTTATGACCATATTTCCGAACACTTTAATGACCTCTCTTGGCTCCGTCTTACTGACAGACGTAAATTACACTCTCTTTCGCTACTTTTCAAGCTTCTGAATTCCTACATTCCTACTTACCTGGCGTCCAGATTTGAGAAGTTATCCTCCTACCACAATGTTGACACTAGGTCACAAGATAGCAGTCTGCTAACAATTCCTCTTCATAGCACTTCCTCCTATTCTACTTCCTTCACAGTAGCCTCCGCCCGCTCCTGGAATCTCCTTCCTCAAGATATCAGGGGTTGCCGCACACTTGGCACCTTTAAGTCACGCTTATACAGTTACCTGTTGTCTAATAATTAATTTTTCTGTATTTATTTAATTTTATACTATGTCATTAATCTTTTCCTCGTTTTTTTATATATCTTGTACATATTATATATTTAATTCGTTAAATTTAGAGTAAATCAAAATCATTATAAATATTAATTGTATTGTATTCATAACTTGTAATCGTTTATATATATATATATATATATATATATATATATATATTGTAATTTAGATTTAAGACTTTTCTTTTGTATTTTTTTTTAAACCTGGTTGAGTGGTAGACAAGGCCTTAAGGCCTTAACTCTGCCAGGTAAAATAAAGCTATTATTATTATTATTATTATTATTATTATTATTATTATTAACATTAGTCCTTTTATTCAGCGTTGGTTTATTAGTAAAATCCAGATTTCTGTAAAGTTTTTAATATCACACAAACCATTCAAATTGTGTGAGGATTTCTTCATATTAACAAACATTGGTCGAAAATTGAAAAAAAAAAAAAAAAAAAAAAAAACTGTAATACCACACACTAACATCAGATTTATGTTTAACATTGGTTATTAGGTCACATATCAGGTAGAATTTTATATTTATTCATTTAGAAAATAAACTTTAACAAATTGTTCTTTCTCCTTTATAAATACAACATATGAATATCGAGGACAAATAATGAGAATGACGTAATAGTTGCGTCACGAATTTATATATATATATATATATATATATATATGTGAATATTTTTTGCTATTTTATATTTAGTCATTTTTCAATACTAGGAATAAATTATATTTCGTGAAAAAATTGAAATTTATTTTTAATTTTCCTAAAACAGAACCATAACAGGCTAATGAATATACTAGTTTTCCAACGTGGCTAATTAGCCAAGACTTTCAAGGAGTAGATCAGAAGTCCAATGTTGGAATCTCGCTGAAAACCAGGGTGAGAGTTGTATTTAACATACTTAGGAATATACTGTGAATTGTATAGAATTTGATGGATAAGTTGAATTGAGATAGAAGTGAAATACAAAACAGGTCAATGGGAGAAGAGAATAATAATTAGAGATACAGCTAGCAGTCAAAAGTTGATTTTTTATTCTAAGTCTAAGTTCAAATGAACGAGAAATATGTAGTTGTTCATTTATTGTTCCTCTACTATTGCGTGGTTCATATCAAGTTTCTTCATATTTACGTAATATATTCTTATTACATCAGAATGGCTTGTTAATGTTGATAATGTCCTCTCTCTAACTTACATCTAGATAGGGCCTATGCGTTTTCTTATACTGTATTATCCTGAGCTGTCTTTAAAGATGGAACTGGAATCCTGATAACTAGGAACCAGCGAGGCCAGTCTCTATAATACTAAGTTAATTTTTCACAGTTCTTGTAATCCACCCAAGACTTAATTTCTTTGTGGAGTACATATAAAAAAATAGGCTAGTGCAAGAGCCAGAAAGGAAGAGGATAAATATGTGATTTTAATAAAAATTACTTAAGTCACATTCAGTACCAGGCACTGAGCAGGGCATTTAAACCCACAGGCCAGCCATTTAAATACCCCAGCTACCCTTTTCGTGGCACTTCAGAAAAATGGACCATTATTCACAAACTATTAGTCCTAGAAAATTCAAATTTTGTACATGCCTAAAGGAGATGTCCTAGTAGGATTTGATGGTGAAATAACCTGGGTGATTGACATCACATGGTATCGGCGTATCAATTTCAGGAAGTGGAAGTTCATCTTCACTTTCACTTTGTGAATCTTCTAATTTAGGAATCAGTTCATCACCTGAATCATTATACAAAATATTCACTAATTCTTCTTCAGTCAGATATTTTTCTTTCGCCATGGTTTCACTCCCGCACAAACAACAGCGCGATAACGAGAAACATATACGACTGCATTGGAGCCTGGAGGCAAGTTTGGGTGAACGAATTCCATATGTTGTTTGTTTTAAAAATAAAAGGGGATTCACCAAGGTTAAACGTGTCAAACGGGAATAGAAAATGTACATTTCATGCCATCTATGATCTCCAAGACATACTAAGCCAACACAATATTTAGGCGCCGAATATAAATGCGGTTTGTTCGCGCCCGCTCTAAAACGAGTTAACTGAATGACGGCCGCTTACACGATAGTCTCTTTAAACGCCTTAACTGGTTTACGTTACTGAATGTGACACAAAAATATGTGACATAAAAAAATTACTAATTATTATGACGATTTATTATATGAAGCACAAAATGGATTCCGAAAAGGAAGATCCTGTACTAATGGATACTTCACTGTTAAAATTCTAATAGAAAAACACAGAGAGTTTAATTTTGAAACACACATGGCGTTTATTGACTTGAAGAAGGCATTTCACAAAGTAAATAGAAACAAATTATTAGAAATCCTCAAATATGATGGAATCCCAGACCGACTAATAAAAGCTATATATATATATATATATATATATATGATATTTATAAGGATAATTACATCCAAGGTTGAAAATAAAATATCTGAATGCTGACCAATTAATCAAGGGTTAGACAAGGTTATGGTATTTCGCCAATGCAATTCCTAATATACATGAACTCAGTTATTAAATAATGGAGACTACAATCACATGGCAGTATACCACTTAATAGATTATATAATTTAGACACCCTATTATTTGCAGATGACATTGTGTTTGTAGCGAATTTAGAAGATGACCTACAACATTCAGTCTACTCTTCACCAAATTGCAATAAACTACAACATGGAAATCTCAACAGAAATATCTAAAGTCAGGGCGTTCCTAGGAAAATACCCAGTTCGCAATAAAATTATTATTATTAATAATAATATATTAGAACAAACTAACACTTTAACTACCTCGGATATCAAATTACATACGAAGAGGGAAAAGATTTTAGTCAAAAAATTATAAAATTTAACAGAGTAACAGGAATTATAAATAATATTTTCAAGCCAAACACAGTACAGCAATACACAAGAACTAAAATTTATAAAACATTGGCCAGACCCATACTGTATTACGGCAGTGAGGCCTGGACAATTCGCAGTGTAGATGAACAAAGACTAACTGTGGCAGAAATGAAATTTATGAGACGTACTGCAGGTTACTCAAGAACAGACCATAAAACGAATTCTGAGATTCTTAAAGAATTACAAAAATAATCAATCATGGAATGTGTGCAAAAATACAGAAACAACTGGAAATCTCACGTAAGAAGAATGAGCAGAACAAGAATACCACGTCGAAACTTAAATTACCAACCACCAGCAAGAGATCTTTGGGCAGACCCTCAAACGTTGGATTGAGACCGTAACAGACCGCTAGGTCTATCAGATGAAAGGAAGAAGGAGGAGGAGGAGAAGAAGAAGAAGAAGAAGAAGAAAAAAAATAAATGAGTACAGTCATCGGCCACAATGTGAAAATGTATTAAAATATTCTGAAACAATTAGCCCGGGGACGTTGCGTAATTGGTAAGGAAACACGGTACAAGCCGGAAGATTGCGGATTCGATTCTCTAAGAGGTATTGTTATTCACATAGGTTCTTCCTCTCCTGAAGATGTCATATAATAATTACAAGGAATCATAAATCCTAACATTATAGAAATTCTTGCATTCGAAAATTTAAAAGACGTATTCTTAACATATATTTTTAACTAGCCAAAACGTTCTCACGGCCCATTGCTCCAAGTTTGAATATGCGTCTTAACCAATTGAGTACCATACGTACATTCTAAGCGTAAAGTAGTTGGGAAGGGTTGACAATCAGGCTGATATATTACACCGAATGTATAGATAGGCGTGAGTCTTAACTAGGCCTACTCAATATCCCAAGGGATTTCTAAGGCCTGCAGTGGTATAAATTACACCACTTATAGCAACTAGCCGTGGTATAAATTGGGATTATGCATATTTTACCAAATTTTCCTCGAGAAAGACGTGTTTGCCTTCACTCACTCATTTTTTCATGAGATTTTATTGTTTTTTGTATAAACTTTGTTTTCTTAACTTGTGCTTTAAAGTAACCTAATCGGTGATAATGATCAAGGGACACAAACAACTTAAAAATGTATAATTTTGAAGTCTGAGAACAAATAAACCCCTGCAGTAAATTAAAAAAAGTAGAGAATTGATAAAATGGATATTTCAAACAATATTTATAACCTTGTGGAAAGCAACGGGAAGCTACCACACCTATAATTCCCTAGTAAAGCTGCAAATCATAGCGTGAAAATGCTATGATTGCAGTGAAAGACTCTGGATGGATATAACCTAGAGTTTATAAAAAAACATAGATTGAAGAGAGTTGTTGTGGAAATGTTCATGTAATGATAATATTGAAAGTGAAAAATACGGCGTCTCAGATATTACGCCTGTCGCAGAGCTATTGAACATACCCTGGTTCGAGCCCCTGTGCGGAAGAAATTTACTCACTTAATGTCAGCTAGTGTGGAACGGTGTCCAGCTAGAATTGTGAGGAATTTGAGTTGTATATAACATTTTCGGAATCCGACGGTTGACCACTTATCACACATAGCTATAACGTCTACCTCTCTAAAATGACAGTGGACTGCGACTGTTATACCAAGTGCCTTGCAAACTTATAACTCCACGAGTTTAATTTAATTTGAAAGAAGGGAATAGCTTAATTTTAAAGCATAGTAACGAAATGTTATCTAAAATAAGGTAAAATAATATATTTGTAAGTTTAGAGTTAAATTTGTTACTTTATTGAATGAGCCATTATAACGATGATAAATATGGTATCTGAAAATGTATTTGTATTTACCTGATAGAAGAAAAGCGTTTGTCATTGATCAGTCTAATATTCTTAGCAGTATAAACTTATAGATAAAACAGTTTTGAATTCAATTTGTGAAATATTGATATTTAATTAATTTAAAATATTTTTCAATTTCACATTCAGTAGCGTTGCTTGGTAACGTACTCGTAAGTTATTGCATAATTTTTGTTTTTCAACAAATGTTTTATGAAAGTTATATTTTGTAAATTATTATTATTATTATTATTATTATTATTATTATTATTATTATTATTATTATTATTATTATTATTATTATTATTATTATTATTATTATTATTATTATAGTTCCTTGTACTGTGTACGGTAATAGTTAATTATTTTAAAAAGTTTATTTTATTTTTGTACCTAGGGCCAAAATGGTTGCCGAACGTCATCTGGCCATCATCATCATATTCGCCATGTATAGAATGAATGTGTGTGTGGTTGGCGTGTTTCGTCTTAATGTAGTGTTGTCTTGGAGGAGGCCCTGACATTGAGCTGATCACTCATTCGAGGAGGACCTCCATGTCCTGTGTGCTTAAAAAGTATGTGTTAAAATCCCTATCTGGACAAGTGGTGCGACTGTAAGTCCCGGGTGGCGTGTGGTACGTAAAAGTACCGTACCTACAAAGTGTGAGGTTAAACCACGCTAATGGAATAGAAATATGTATTAACTATACGTAGCGTAAAAGTCCCATGTCCAATAAAACAACAAATTACATTTAGTTTTCTCGTGGAATTCCTTGTTCAAAAATTCCCAAATCACAGCTCTTTCTTCATAAAAATGTCACACTAAGTTAAAATTTTGTTAATTTGACATTGGGTGGAAGTTCTTAGATATTTTTTGGGCCAAAGAGAGATGAACAGAAAGGTGAATGGAGAAGACTACATAACAGTAAACTACATGATATTTATAGGTAGTTAGAGTTAATAAGAACAGTTAAGTCTCGATGACTGGGATGGGCAGGACATGTGTCAAGAGTAGGGAACGAAAGTCGTGCATGGAAGCTATTTTATAGGGAAATCAGAAGGAAAACGCCCAGTTGGTAGACCAAGAAATAGGTTAAAATAATTTGAGGGAAGCTGATTATACAGGGAATAATTGGAAAACATTAGTTCTGAATAGGGATGTATGGAGATCTTATGTTCGTGCGGCCATGAACCTACGGGTTCAATAATGCCAGTTAGTTAGTATGAAATATTCATGCAAATACAACAAATATATCAAATGTATTCACTTTGTCCTATGTTTACTTCTTCTTCTTCTTGAACGTCGTAGAAAATCTTAGTGGACCAATGGTTACCATGAGTCCATCTGGCTTCCAGGGTCACGAGTTCAAACTCGCCTGTGGATTTACAGGACGTAAAATGACAGAGCACCGGTTCCGTCGAAAAGTCACCAAATACTTCCGTACCGTGAATATATTTACGGAACGTAAAAAAAACCTCACGTTTGAAGAAATATAACTCGGAGCAAAATACGTTGATCCTTTTTCGCTCAGATATGAATTGTGCTCTAATGATCTTAGATGGTAAAGAGCGTCGTTAAATAGAAATAATATCATAACACTGAATGAATATTTTAGCCTTCTAAACTAAGTTTTACCCAACTATACATGGTCTAGCTTCCTTTGTTGGAACTCCAACTTGGAAGATTAGGATTTATTCAATGTTATATCCGTTAGAAGATTATCTTTTCTACCGCTAACATTTTCCTCCTGCCCATTGATCTCTCTTTTGAAATCTTTCGTTGGAATGTCAGATTTTCTCTTCATGCATTGATGCAGTTTGACACGTTCTTCGAGATTAATTAATTATTTTGTTTCTCGCTCAAGGTTTGTCCAGTAAAGATAGCCCTAACATGGTACTTCTGATTTAGCTCGAAACAATCCTACTATCGTCAAGGTCATGGAATCCTTGATGTCTTAGATATTTTTTAGGATTGTTATTAATTAACCATTTCCTCTTTCTAACTTAACTTTGGGGATGATATGTGATAGTTATATTGTGCTGTTCTTTGCTATCTTCGTGTGTACCGGAGTCTTAACTAAAGCCATAGTTAGGCAAATTATCATGCACCTACTTAATGTTTATTTTTCGTTCACATTTATTTTCATCCGCCCAGCAAAAAAGTAACGACGTCCTATTGTGGTAGAATAAATAAATAAATAAAATAAACAAAAAGAGGATGAACTAGTGGTTTAAATAAAACTATCAACATAAGCTAGAATAGGAAAAACTAATTAAAATATTCTGAACAAATAGTTGGAAACACGTTGAATAATTTGCTAAGGCAATAGACTACAACCCGGGAGGTCACGAGTTGGATTCCAGATGCGGTCAGAGTTTTTACCTTTGATCAAAAATTGTGGTAGAATCATGTCAGCCTCCAAAAAAATAAGACAGGATAAAATAAGAAATGAATTCCTTTTGGAGGGAAATGAATGTCACCACATCTGTTGTTAAGGGGGCTCATACACCCAGCACGAGGTACATATGCACACATATCATTACTTTACAATAAATAAAAATATATACAAAACATACAATTATGAAAATTTGCACACAGATAGTAAGTATATACTATTGGCTTTCGTTTGATATTAAAATTGTTATTATTGAAGCAACAGTTTTGTAATTGCAGGAAAATAAAATTTGCAACAATTTCAGTTTCGTATATATCATATCATACATTATTACTTAAAAACTAATAACCTGACTTGTATAAACGATTTTTAAAATAAATATAACATCGTAATAAAGCTTGTGAACTATTACGATGTGCTCAGATTTATTGGTTTAGAGAAAAAATATGTATTAATATTTTTTTAAAATAATTTTTACACTATATATTCCCCATTACCTATCCTTAATATTCAAAAGATTGCAATGATTTTAGTATGCCTTATACAGACTACGTAGATGAGTGTGTGTGCAAAATGTCATGCAAATTGAACCATTAGGTTTTGAGTTATTGTGTTTTATGTTCTTAAAATTTTAACTTTCGGGAAAACGTTGTTAAAGTTTACACATGTTTCTACTTACAATCTGTACTAGAATGCTCCTGCAGCATATGTTGTGCCCTCCTTTTCACTTCTCCTGCCATGTTCCTCAAGTCTTAGTCATCTTCTAGTTTTCCTGGACTCCTTCGAGGATTCTCGTAGGCGTTTATCAGCAGATTTTATGCGCAGGACATCACGATGCCTGAAAGCAGTCTTGGCATATTTTCCTACATTCACTCCAAACTCTTCTAAAACTTTTAATCTGCTTGTATCCCCATCATTGAATGTTGCTGCAGCATCATCTGCTGCTATTTTGACAACTGTTTTCCCAGCATTACTTGTTTTAGGGCAAATTGTCCACACTTTATTATTACAGGACTCGTTTGAATTTTGAGTGCGGCCCTTCAAGCACCTTCTTAGAAGTTCTGTTTTTGAAAGGTTTTTGAAGGTAGGTCTTATGGCATTCATAACAGCCACTGGTATTGGATGTGAATGTTTATATGCTGCTTCTCTACCCTCTGCCTGGGCTTGTCGATATCCATACCCAGTGGACACATATAGTGCTGGAGATTGGAGTCTGATGAAGCTTCATGGTACCAGGTAGCCCATATTGCCTTCCTCATATTGTTAAGGTTCTCTTTATTTTCCCTAATGTCAAATAAATGCACGAAATATAAAACCAGGAAACTGATTAAAAGATAGGAAAAACTTCAACTAGTTGAACGTAGACCATCTGCCACGCCCATCCATCCAACTGTCAACCAGCGCACATTGGCATTCAACATTATATATCTCGACAAAAACAGAAGATATCATCACAAAATTTCAGAAATGTGTACTTTAAAGTATGCTCTTTCAAATGAGACCAAAAACAAAAATTGAACATTTTGACCTGTTATGGTATGAAACCCCCTTAAGTGGATTGAAAATCAAACGCTTAAATGGTATGGCCATGTACAAAGAATGGAAAATGAAAGATGGCCAAAAAATGTATATCAATGGTCACCCCTGGAAGAAATAAACGTGGCAGACCAAGATGAACATTGAAAACCTACGTCAGAACTATAATGGATGATAGGAATTTGGAAGAGGGAGTTTGGAATGATAGAGATAAATGGAAACTGAAAAGGGCAAACCTATAAGTGGGGTAAAGCCGAAGAAGAAGAAGGTCATATCACTGGGTTCTACTCAGCCTCTAAAATCAATGAAAACCAGATATTTTTCTTTAACTAAAAATGTCAATCACGCAGTACTGAAAACTCGGGAGATAAAGTCTCAAATTGTCTAAAGAGGTGTCAACCATAATCTCCTACTTTTTCAATAGCTCTCTGAGACCTGTAGTAGGATCGCTTTACTCGTCTACAAATATATAACTTCGGATGATGAGTTCTTCCCACCAGATAACGTGATGCCTTTACATACTCACTGCTTTCAAGACGTTTCGTGATGTTTTACGAAATTTGTTTTAACTTTTACATTAAATTAGACCTAAAAGATTATGTTGATCTATCGGAATAACTAACTTATGTAGTCTACAATATTGTAGTCTGAGAAAAAATGAGTGTCATGTATTAACTTCCAAAAGATAGATGATTATTAATTGAAAAAAATCAATAAGATCGATATTATAAATAAGTAGATAACCTGGAGTTAATGAACAAAACAAGCAATAGGCGGAAGAAAATCATTAATGCGGAAATTTCCCTGTAATAATTAATATAGGAATAGAAAAGTCCTACGACCTAATGTATCATGTCTTGGCACAAGTCCCTATGGAGAACGAATTTTCTCATGGAATATTGGTCAGTAGGAGATCAGTAGGAGATCGGTGTCTTTAGGGAAACGATCACTTTGTATACCAATAATGATATGAGGGAACTAAATTAAACAGTGGATGATTGGAAGACATTAGCTCAGGATAGGGATGTATTGAGAGCTTATGTCCGCGCAATCAAAAACCTCCGAGCTCGATAGAGCCAATTAGTTAGTTAGTTAGTTAGTTAGTCAATCAATTCTGGAAATGCATGCTATTATGCATTACAAAGCCTCTTGACTTCCCAACTTCTTTCAAGAACGTAAAAATGAAAATATATAAAACTATCATTCTAGCATGATGTTGAGTGATTCCGGGTTCTGTGGCCGTGGTCCATAGTTGGTGTTGATACCAGACGTTTCGCCCTCAACTGCGGAGGGCATCTTCAGTGGCGAGTGCTTCTAGGCGTGTTTCCTGGTCGGAAGCTCTACTTAGAGTGAACGCTGCGGGTGTTGTATTGATACTAGTGGTGGGAGCAGGGTGAGCGGGCGTGGCTCTTGCTGATTGGCTAATGGTCGTCTCCTTGTTGTCCCTAGTGTTGATGCATTTATTTTCTAGTGTACGGTACCAGGCCTTAGACAGTTTAATACCTTCCTCTTTTTCTGTTAATATTTTCCTTATGCTTGTGTATTTCTATAGCCTCTCGATAAGGAAAATATTAACAGAAAAGAGGAAGGTATTAAACTGTCTAAGGCCTGGTACCGTACACTAGAAAATAAATGCATCAACACTAGGGACAACAAGGAGACGACCATTAGCCAATCAGCAAGAGCCACGCCCGCTCACCCTGCTCCCACCACTAGTATCAATACAACACCCGCAGCGTTCACTCTAAGTAGAGCTTCCGACCAGGAAACACGCCTAGAAGCACTCGCCACTGAAGATGCCCTCCGCAGTTGAGGGCGAAACGTCTGGTATCAACACCAACTATGGACCACGGCCACAGAACCCGGGAATCACTCAACATCATGATTACCGGCCGTGAAAGCCTGCATTCAACTATCATTCTAGCAGTTATATTATGTGGATGCAAAACCTGGACTCTTACTTTAATGGAGGAAACACCATCTTGAAAGAATGAGTTCAAATCGGATCCCCAAAGCTGTTTATAATTATATACCAAAAGGACGAAGATCAATGGGCCGTCCTATGAAACGCTGGAGGGAAAATTTTCTGTAGAGTCGTAACAGGCCTTGGCTTAATACTTGGAAGGAAAAAGAAGAAGACGATTACGAGTATTTGAGAATAAAGGTCTTAGGAACATTTTGGACCAGAGAGAGTTGAAAAGGCAGCAGGTGAATGGAGAAGACTACTAACAGTGAACTACATGGTCTTTATAGGAAGCCAGACATAATATGAACAGTTAAATCTCGTAGACTGCGATGGACATAGATTATTGGACAAAAGAGAATTGTTCAGTGGAGGGGGATATATAGAAAACTAAGTAAGAGTTGAGCTGTGTTACCTTTATGGGGTGCCAGATATAACAATAAAATTAAGCCTCGTAGACTGCAATGGGCAGGATATGTCGGACAAATGGGGAATGGCAGAAGGTCGTGGAAATTGTTTATAGGAAAAACAGAGAGAAAATGACCAGTAGTTAAGCTAGGAATGAGGTGGGAGAATACATTGACCATGATTTGAAGGAAGCAGATTATACAGGGGTTTATTGGATAACATTATCTCAAGTTATGGATGTATGGAGAGCTTATGTGAGCGCGGATATGAAGTCACGTGTTCGATATAGGCAATTAGTTTCTCATTCGTATTACGATTATATTTTATTACTTCCGCATTTTCATCCGCTAATTTCATTCTCTTCACACTTCTCCTGATGTCAACTTCCGCATTTTCATCCGCTAATTTCATTCTCTTCACACTTCTCCTGATGTCATCCATCTATTATCTTGTGGATCTCCTATTCTCATTCTGGTTTCAGAATTCCATTCCAAATTCATTTTGTGAATTAGTAACCCGAATTTCCCTCCATATTGTTTTAGTTTCAAATACAAACTAAATATTTCCTTAAATCTAAATTATTTAAATATAGACTCTTAATTCGAGATAAAGATGGAATATAAATAAACATATCGAGTTTACACTTAAATTATTCAGAAATGCATTTGCAATCCAACGATCATATTAATGAATCAATTTTATTAATTATATAAACATCGATTTATTTTTTATAAATGACTAAGACAACCTCTTTTGTTAAATTTCGGTTATACCAATACAGACGGCGCCACAAAGTCTAGAAGACATATGGTATAACAAAGGTATACTTGAATTACAGGTACCTGAATACAATGGAACCTATAGATACCAAACTCTTTATTAATAGAAATGTATTAGAATATCAAGTCAAAATAATGTTTATGAATGACAAGTATGACAATATGTTTACAATTGGAGTTTCACTATGAAGTTTCAAATTAAAATTCGGACACATATATCAGTCAAAAGATAACTACGAATTACTCATTAAATTATGAAACTAACGGTTTTTAAATAAGTTGATAGGCCCTAAATAGAAACCCCAATAGGCCTAACTATGAACAAAATTAGCAACATTGTTAGTAAGTAGCGCGAGATGGAAACGCCCATTATCAGCTGCGTCACACACAGAAACAAAGAAAATCCACACCCTTCATTTATATGTAATATATGTCCACATATGTATAAACCAATGGGAATAAATTGTAACCCCTTCTCCTGTAGCGATCTGAACGATTGAAGGACTACTGAAGTTTTCAATATGCTCATATAAAACTGAGACGCGTACGAAACACAATCCTCCCAGCTAGCAAAGGGAGAATAGCAATTAAGTTGTATTTAACTGCGGGAAAATAACGACCGCTACAAGTTCAAATATAAAATTATAACTCCTAATCGAGGAAGACGAACTTAGGGTAAGTTCAAATAGCTCAACAAATTATGTTAAATTATCTAACAAGTTAAATATTTGGGCAAAACATCGTAATAAATCGATATTTAAGAATACTGATTCGTATTTTTTACACGCTTTATATTAGCTTAACCTGTATATATATATATATATATATATATATATATATATGTTATAATTAAATCTTTAACATTGAGCAATGCAAGCTTAATATGGTATGATAAGAAAAATAAATGCCTGGACGGGATTCGAACCCGGATCTCTGAGTCTGTACCTCAGCGTGATATTCATTACACTACCAGGCGAATCCAATTCAAACACTTATTTTTCTTATATATGTATTATACTCTCCATTATTACTAGATGTCGCGAGAACACTGTCTTCACTGCCATCTACGCAGCTGACTATATCAAGTAAGCAAATTAAAGAGATATTTATTTTACTTTATAGCAGTGACGCTTTATAGATGTTATAATTAAATCTTTAACATTGAGCAATGCAAGCTTAATATGGTATGATAAGAAAAATAAATGCCTGGACGGGATTCGAACCCGCGGATCTCTGAGTCTGTACCTCAGCGTGATATTCCTTACACTACCAGGCGAATCCAATTCAAACACTTATTTTTTCTTATATATGTATTATACTCTCCATTATTACTAGATGTCGCGAGAACACTGTGTTCTTCACTGCCATCTGCAGCTGACTATAACAAGTACAAGTAAGCAAATATTTTTCCATAATTCTTATTTCAATATTTTTTTATCATACCATATTAGGCTTGCATTGCCTCAATGTTAAAGATTTAATTATAACATCTATAAAGCGTCACTGCTATAAAGTAAAATAAATATTCTCTTTAATTTGCTTACTTGATATAGTCAGCTGCTAGATGGCAGTGACGACAGTGTTCTCGCGACATCTAGTAATAATGGAGAGTATAATACATATATAAGAAAAATAAGTGTTTGAATTGGATTCGCCTGGTAGTGTAATGGATATCACGCTGAAGTACAGACTCAGAGATCGGGTTCGAATCCCGTCCAGGCATTATTTTTTCTTATCATACCTATTAAGCCTACATTGCTCAATGTTAAAGATTTAATTATAACATCTATAACGTCACTGCTATAAAGTAAAATAAATATTCTCTTTAATTTGCTTACTTGATATAGTCAGCTGCTAGAGGCAGTGAAGACAAGTGTTCTCGCGACATCTAGTAATAATGGAGAGTAAATAATACTATATATATAGAAAAATAAGTGTTTGAAATTGGATTCGCCTGGTAGTGTAATGGATATCCCGCTGAGGTACAGACTCAGAGATCCGGGTTCGAATCCCGTCCAGTCATTTATTTTTCTTATCATACCATATTAAGCTTTACATTGCTCAATGTTAAAGATTTAATATATAACATCTATAAAGCGTCACTGCTATAAAAAGTAAAATAAATATTCTCTTTAATTTGCTTACTTGATATAGTCCGCTGCTAGATGGCAGTGAAGACAGTGTTCTCGCGACATCTAGTAATAATGGAGAGTATAATACATATATAAGAAAAATAAGTGTTTGAATTGGATTCGCCTGGTAGTGTAATGGATATCACGCTGAGGTACAGACTCAGAGAGTCCGGGTTCGAATCCCGTCCAGGCATTTATTTTTCTTATCATACCATATTAAGCTTGCATTGCTCAATGTTAAAGATTTAATTATAACATCTATAAAGCGTCCACTGCTATAAAGTAAAATAAATATTCTCTTTAATTTGCTTACTTGATATAGTCAGCTGCTAGATGGCAGTGAAGACAGTGTTCTCGCGACATCTAGTAATAATGGAGAGTATAATACATATATAAGAAAAATAAGTGTTTGAATTGGATTCGCCTGGTAGTGTAATGGATATCACGCTGAGGTACAGACTCAGAGATCCGGGTTCGAATCCCGTCCAGGCATTTATTTTTCTTATCATACCATATATATATATATATATATATATATATATGTGTGTGTGTGTGTGTGTGTGTGTGTGTGTGTGTGTGTGTGTGTGTGTGAGTGTGTGTGTGTGTAACGGAATCTTTCAACGCGATTTTCACCCACTTAAAAATCATTGGATCGACTTGAAACGTTGTATACTTGTGAAGGACACGTGACTATACAATAATGTCACTTTTTTCTAAAATCCTGGCCAGGATCATCAGAAAAAAAAAGTGTCTTTGTACATATGTAACGGAATCTTTGAACACGATTTTCACCCACTTAGAAACGTTGGATCGACTTCAAACTTTGTATACTTGTAAAGGACCCGTAACACTACAACAATTTCATATTTATTTTCTAAAATCCTGGCCAGAATCATGAGATAATAAAAAAAAGTGTCTTAGTATCTATGTAACGGAATCATTAAATACGATTTTCACCCACTTAGAAACATTGGATCGATTTGAAACTTTGTATACTTGTTCAGGACCCATGACAATATAATAATTTCACATTTATTTTCTAAACTCCTGGCCAGAATCATCAGATAATCAAAAAAGGTGTCTTTGTATCTATGTAACGGAATTTTTAACACGATTTTCACCCACTTAGAAGCATTGGATCATCTTGAAACTTTGTATATTTGTAAAGGACCCTTGACAATACAATAATTTCATATCTTGTTTCTAAAATCCTGGCCAGAATAATCAGAAAAAAAAATGAAAACTGGTATCATAGGTTGCGGACTTGTCGATTTTAGCCTTGGAAAACCCAATTATGAAATTTTGGATTTATACCGGATTTTTTGCAATATAAATCCCGGACACACCTACTAATTGTATTTTCGCAGTTTTTGAAATTTTCAAAGTTTTGACCTTATTTCCAAATACACCAAGACTATAGCCTAAGAAAAGTCAATTTTGAAATTTTGGATTTAGACCGGATTTTTTGCATTATGAATCCCGGACAAACCTACTAGATTGTATTTTTGCACTTTTTGATAATTCCAAAATTTTGACTTTTTTGGAAAAACACCAAGACTATAGCCTCGGAAAACTCAATTTTTATATTTTGGATTTAGACCGGATTTTTTGCATTGTAAATTCCGGACACACCTACAAGATTGTATTTTTGCACTATTTAAAATATTTTAAAATTTGACCTTTTTTGGAAATGCACCAAGACTATTGACTAGGAAAAGTCAATTTTGAAATTTTGAATTTAGACAGGATTTCTTGCATTATAAGTCCCGGACACAACTACTAGATTGTATTTTTGTAGTTTTTGAAATTTCCAAAATGTTGACCTTTTTTGGAAAAACGCTAAGATTATAGCCTTGGAAAACTCAATGTTTGAAATTTTGGATTTAGACCGGATTTTTTGCATTATAAATCCCGGACACACCTACTAGATTGTATTTTTGCAGTTTTTGAAATTCGCAATATTTTGGCATTTTTTTGGAAAAACACCAAGACTGTAACCTTCGAAAACTGAATTTAAAATTTTGGATTTTGACTCGATTTTTTGCATTATAAATCCCGGACGCACCTACTAGATTGTATTTTTGCACTTTTTGAAAATTTCTAAATTCTACGTTTTCTATATATACGCCTTGGAAAACACAGTTTTGAATATGGGATTTGTACCGAATTTTTTTGCAAAATAAATCCTGGACACACTATTAGATTGAATTTTTGCAGTTTTTGAAATTTTCAATCTTTTGACCTTTTTTGCAAATACACCAAGACTATAGCCTAGGAAAAGTCAATTTTGAAATTTTGGATTTAGACCCGATTTTTTGCATTATGAATCCCGGACAAACCTAAGAGATCGTATTTTTGCACTTTTTGAAAATGCCAAAATGTTTACGTTTTCTGGATATACGCCAAGACTACAGCCTCGGAAAACTCAATTTTGAAATTTTAGATTTAGAACTGATTTTTTGCATTATAAACTCCTGACACACCTACTACATTGTATTTTTGCGGTATTTGAAAATTCCAAAATTTTGGCCTTTTTTGCAAATTCACCACGACTACAGCCTAGGAAAAGTCAATTTTGAAATTTTGGATTTACACCGGATTTTTTAATTATAAATCCCGGGCACACCTACTTGATTGTATTTTTGCAGTTTTTGAAATTCTCAAAAATTTGACGTTTTTTTGGAAATACACGAAGATTATAACCTTGGAAAACTCAATTTTGAAATTTTGGATTTAGACCGGATTTTTTTGCATTATGTATTTCGGACACACATAATAGATAGTATTTTTGCAGCTTTTGAAATTTCCAAAATTGTGCCTTTTTAGGAAAAACACCAAACGGAAAACTCGATTTTTAAATTTTGGTTGTAGACTGGATTTTTGTATTAAAAACCCGGACACACCTACTAGATTGTATTTTTGCAGTTTTTGTAATATTTAAAACTTTGACATTTTTGGAAATACACCAAGACTTGACTAGGAAAAGTCAAATTTGAAATTTTGAATTTAGGCGGATTTTTTGCTTTATAAGTCCCGGACACACCTACTAGATTGTGTTTTTGCAGTTTTTGAAATTTCCAAAATTTTGACCATTTTTGGAAAAACAAGATAATAGCCTTGGAAAACTTATTTTTGAAATTTTGGATGTAGACCGGTTTTTTCGCATTATAAATCCCGGACACTCCTACTAGATTGTATTTTTGCACTTTTTGAAAGTTGCAATATTGTGACTTTATTTTGGAAAAACACCAAGACTATAGCAATCGAAAACTAAATTTTCAAATTTTAGATTTTGACCCGATTTCATACATTATATATCTCGGATGCACCTACTAGATTGTATTTTTGCACTTTTTGAAAATTCCAAAATTTTGACGTTTTATAGATATACCCCAAGATTATAGCCTTGTAAACTCAATTTTGAAATTTTGGATTTAGAAGGAATTTTTTGCATTATAAAGCCCGGACACACATACTACATTGTATTTTTTTTAGTTTTTAGTCTTCGCGTAATTCCAAAAAACGTCAAAATTTTGGAGAATTCAAAAACTGCAAAAATTCAATCTAGTAGGTGTGTCTGGGATTTATATTGCAAATAATCCGGCATAAATTCAAATTTCAAAATTGAGTTTTCCAGGGCTATAGTCTAGGTGTATATCCAGAAAACGTCTAAATTTTGGAATTTTCAAAAAGTGCATAAATACAATATAGTAGGTGTGTCCGTGATTTATAATGCAACAAATCCGGTGTAAATCCAGAATTTCAAACTTGACTTTTCCTAGGCTGTAGTCTTGTATTACTTGCAAAAAAAATCAAAATTTTGGAAATTTCAAAAACTGCAAAAGTACAATCTAGTAGGTGTGTCTGGGATTTATATTGCAAAAAAATCCGATATAAATCCAAAATTTTAAAATTGAGTTTCCAATGCATAGTCTAGATATATATAAAAAACGTAAGTTTTTGAATTCTCAAAAAGTGAAAAAATACAGTCTAGAAGGTGTGTCCCGGATTTATGCAAAACATCGGGTCAAAATCCAAAATTTCAAAATTCAGTTTTCGAAGGTTGTAGTCTCGGTGTTTTTCCAAAAAAAAAGTCAAAATATTGGAAATTTCAAAAACTGCAAAAAATACAATCCAGTAGCTGTGTCCGGGATTTATAATACAAAAAATCCGGTCTAAATCCAAAATTTCATATTTGAGTTTTCCAACTATACAGCCTTCATATATTTAAAAAAAAGGTCAAAATATTGGAGATTTCAAAAACTGCAATAATACAATCTAGTAGGTGTGTCCGGGATTTATAATGCAAAAAATCCGGTATAAATCCAAAATTTCAAAATTGTGTTTTCGAAGGCTAGAGTAAAGGTGATTTTCCAAAGAACGACAAAATATTGAAAATTTCAAAAACTGCAAAAACACAATCTAGTAAGTGTGTCCGGGATTTATATTGCAAAAATTCCGGTATAAATCCAAAATATGAAAATTGACTTTCCCAAGGCTATGATCTTGGTGTTTTCCAAAAACGTCAAAACTTCAACACTTCAAAAACTGCAAAAACTACAATCTAGAAAATGTTTCTGGGATTTATAATGCAAAATCCGGTCTAAATTCAAAATTTCAAAATTGACTTTTCCTAGGCAATAGTCTTTGTGTAATTCCGAAAAAGGACAATATTTTGGAAATTTCAAAAACTGCAAATATATAATATAGTAGGTGTGTCCTGAATCTATAATGCAAAATATCCGGTCTAAATCAAATATTTCAAAATAGAGTTTTCCGAGTCTATAGTCTGGCTTTTTTTTCCAAAAAACTTCAAAATTACAAAAACTGCAGAAATACAATCTAGTAGGTGTGTCCGGGACTTACAATCCAAGAAATAATCCGGACTAAATTCAAAAATTCAAAAATGAGTTTTCTAAGGCTATATTCTAGGCGTTTTCCAAAAAGTCACAATTTTGGAAATTTCAAAAATAGCAAAAATACTATCTAGCAGGTGTGTCCGGAATTTATAATTAAAAAAATCCAGTATAAATCCAAAATTTCAAAATTGAGTTTTACCATGGCTATAGTCTTAGTGTGTTTCTAAAATAGTGAACATTTTGAAAATTTCAAAATATGCAAAAATACATTCTAGAGGTGTGTCCGGTATTTATATTGCAAAATATCTGGCATAAATCCAAAATTTCAAAATTGAGTTTTCAACGCTATGGTATAGGTGTATATATAGAAAACGTAAAATTTTGGAATTCTCAAAAAGTGCAAAAATACAATGTATTAAGTGTGTCCGGAATTTATATTGCAAAAAATGCAGTCTAAATCCAAAATTTCAAAAAGGAGTTTTCCAAGGTCTTCGTGTATTTCCAAAAAAAGGTGAACATTTTGGAAATTTGAGAAACTGCAGAAATACAATATAGTAGGTGTGTCCCGGATTTATATTGCAATGCATTCGGTATAAATTCAAAATATCAAAATTGAATTTCCCAAGGCTATAACCTAGATGTTTTCCAAAATAGATAAAACTTGGAAACTTCAAAAACTGTAAAAATACAATCTAGTAGATGTTTCCGGGATTTATAATGCAAAAAATGAGGTCAAAACTCAAAATTTCAAAACTGACTTTTCCTAGGCAATTGTCTTGCAATATTTCCAAAAAAAATCACAAATTTTGGAATTTTCAAAAACTGCAGAAATACAATCAAGTAGGTGTGTCCGGGATTTATAATGCAAGAAATCCGATCTAAATCCAACATTTCAAAATTGAGTTTTCCAAGGCTATAGTCTAGGTGTACATATAGAAAACGTAAAATTTTCGAATTCTCAAAAAGTGCAAAAATACAATCTGCTAGGTGTGTCCGGGATTTATAATGCAAAAAATCCGTTATAAATCCAAAATTTCAAAATTGAGTTTTCCAAGGCTATAGTTTTAGTGTATTTCTAAAAAGTCAACATTTTGGAAATTTCAAATAATGCAAAAATACATTCTTGGGGTCTGTCCGGGATTTATATTGCAGAATATCCGACATAAATCCAAAATTTCAGTATTGAATTTTCCAAGGCTCTAGTCTAGGTGTATATACAGAAAACGTCAAATTTTGGAATTTTCAAAAAGTGCTATAATACAATATACTAGCTGTGTACGGGATTTATAATGCAACAAATCCGGTGGAAATTCAGAATTTCAAAATTGACTTTTCCTAGGATATAGTCTTGCTGTAATTGCAAAAAATGGTCAAAATTTTTGAAATTTCAGAACTGCGAAAGTATAATCTACTAGGTGAGTCCGGGATTAATATTGCAAAAAATCCGGTATAAATCCAAAATTTCAGAATTGAGTTTTCCAAGGCTATAGTCTAGGTATATATATATATATAGAAAACGTAAAATTTTGAAATTCTCAAAAAGTGCAAAAATACAATCTAGTAGGTGTGTCCGGGATTTATAATGAAAAAGTCGGATCAAAACCCAAAATTTCCAAATTCAGTTTTCGAAGGTTTTAGACTTGGTGTTTTTCCAAAAAAAGTCATAATATTGGAAATTTCAAAAACTGCAAAAATACAATCCAGTAGATGTGTCTGAGAATTCTGATGCAAAAAATCCGGTCTAAATCCAAAATTTCAAAATTGAGTTTTCGAAGTCTAGAATAATGGTGTTTTTCCAAAGAACGTCAATATATTGGAAATTTAAAAACTGCAAAAAAAATCTAGTAGATGTGTCCGGGATTTATACTGCAAAAAATCCGGTATAAATCCAATATGTCAAAATTGAGTTTCCCAAGGCTATAATCTTGTTGTTTTCCAAAAAAGTCCAAAAATTGGGGAAACTTCAAAAACTGCAAAGAAAAAACAATCTGGTAGATGTGTCCGGGATTTATAATGCAAAAATCCGGTCTAAATTAAAAATTACAAAATTTACATTTCCTAGGCAATAATCTTGGTGTGTTTCGAAAAAGGACAAAATTTTGGAAATTTCAAAAACGGCAAAAATATAATCTAGTAGGTATGTCCGGGATTTATAATGCAAGAAATCCGGTCTAAATGAGTTTTCTATGGCTATATTCTAGGCGTTTTCCGAAAAAGTCACAATTTTGGAAATTTCAAAAACAGCAAAAATACTATCTAGCAGATGTGTCCGGAATTTATAATGCAAAAATTCCGGTATAAATCCAAAATTTCAAAATTGAGTTTTCCAAGGCTACAGTCTTAGTGTATTTCTAAAAGAGTCAACATTTTGGATATTTCAAAGAATGCGAAAATACATTCCAGAGGTGTGTCCGGGATTTATATTGCAAAATATCCCGCATAAATGCAAAATTCCAAAATTGAGTTTTCCGAGGCTATAGTCTAGGTGTACATACAGAAAACGTAAAAATTTTGGAATTTTCAAGAAGTGCAAAAATGCAGTCAATTAGGTGTGTCTGGGATTTATAAAGCAAAAAATCTGGTCTACATCCAAAATTTCAAAATTGACTTTTCCTAGGCTATAGTCTTGGTTTATTTGCAAAAAAGATCACATTTCTCAAAATTTCAGAAACTGTAAAAATACAATCTAGTAGGTGTATAGGTGTGTCTTGGTTATATTGCAAATAATCAGCATAATCC